>OZ010788.1:231819054-232414054 GCA_963932465.1 Maratus speciosus
GCCCTTGCTCCAACATAGGTTATATATTTTATGTCGGTGCCACTACCTCTAAGGGGTGCAGGAGAAAAAAACATTCTAAAATGCGATTTTTGTATTGCTGAAGGGCCTAGAGACATGAAATTTGACATGGTAGTTACCTATTACATATAAATGTTCCCTAAGAACTTTTCTTGAAAAATTCGAAATTTAAAAGGGGTTATAATATGCGCAAAAAACGCTCTAAATGGCGATTTCTACACAATCTCAGGAATTATCAAACCGATTTCAAAAGTAATGGTTGGTACTTGATGGTAACAACCCTTGCTCTAACATAGGCTCTTTTTTTATGTCTGTGTCACTACTACCTTGGGGTTGCAGGAGCAAAAAACGTTCTAAAAATACGAATTTTGTGTTGCTGAAGGACCTAGATGCATTAAATTTGACATGGTAGTTACTCATTGGATATAAATTGTATCTGAGAACATTTCCTAAACGAATCGAAATTTAAAAGATGCGAAAAGTGTTGTAAAAAACGTTCTAAATTGCGATTTCTACGCAATTTCAGGAAGTATCAAACCGATTTCAAAAGTAATGATTGGAAATTGATGGTGACAGCCATTGTTCTAACACAGCGTTTCTTAAACTGTGGTCCGCGGACCCCTGGGGGTCCGCGAGTTTACCGACGGGGGTCCTCATGCACAGTTTTGAAGTTTAACCATTTTTCTTCTGCAGAAATTTCTGTAGCTTGTGGATAAATTCAGGACTAGAGCTTCTAATTTAGGGCTATTGATAAACCATAAAATAAACACCTAAATCTGAATCTTTCGAGGGAGACATTTCCATGTTGGAGAAGGCAAGCCCAATCCCTTCATCCTCTCCACCCTCCGAATTTATCTCTGTGTAAGCCAAAAAATTTTACCGAATAATTTTTTCCTCGTCAGCGCTTAAAGTATGCATTTTGTACCGCGTTGTCATAGTTACAATCATATGACCATAAGTCATCTTATCTAGAAAGGCGAAAGCAAGGTGGGAAACTGTACTGAGCGAATTCCAGCCATAGGCGTATCGTCGGGGGGGCACGGGGGGGCATGTGCCCCCCCAACCTTCTGAACCCCGGGCGCCAGAACAGAAAGGGGGCGCCAAATGCAGATTTTTTTTTAAAGAATTTTCTTTTAAGAACCATTTGCATTAAAATTTACAAATATATAAAAAGATTCATCTATAACAGAAGACTGCAAATGAATTAGAAGAAAGAGCTGTTCTCTTGGGCTATTTTCTTTCTCCAATTCAAATGTACCATGTATCTTCTATCATTTAAATCACTTCATCTGTCAGGAGAATCACTAACATTTTCCAAAGTCAGTCTCTACTCATCTCTTCTGTGTGAAACTGTCCCTCATCGATAATTGCCAAACGTCAACCGATTTCCTTGGGGGAGGAAGTTGCAGAGGGGCATGTGCCCGGATGCCAGAACGAAAAGCGAAGGGGGCGCCAAATGAAGATTTTGTTTGACTCTGACTGTTCTGATGAAAAGATTCCATGAAGGCTGTTCAATTTTTTTATCTCTCTCCCTGAGCAGCGTTGAGCTTTCTTTTTTCCCGTCTTGCTATGGGCGAGGTCGGGTGGTTACCCGGGACAATAAAAACAAACGGGAAGCCGTTAATTGAAGGCTGAAATTAAGGGGGGAGGCAGAGGAGGCATGTGCCCTGTGCACCACGCGAAGGGGGCGCCAGATGAAAATTTGGTTTGCCGTTTTATACATTATATATATGTTCGTGTGAAATTTGTGCCCTGTGCGCCACACGAAGGGGGCGCCAGATGAAAATTTGGTTTGCCATTTTATACATTATATATATGTTCGTGTGAAATTCGTGCCCTGTGCGCCACGCGAAGGTGGCGCCAGATGAAAATTTGGTTTGCCGTTTTATACATTATATATATGTTCGTGTGAAATTTGTGTAAAAAAATTTTTCTAGCAGAAAAATGAAAAAGAAAAGCTGACTAAAGTGCATTAAAATTGTCAGATAGATAAAAAGATTCGCCTACAATATACAAGACAGCAAATAACCCCATCATTTTTCTTATAATTGCTTTTTTACATGCATATCACCATATCTGGCCTTAGAGGAGGCGAGGTCAGGTGACTGACTGGGACAATAAAAATCAAGCGGTGGAAATTTCACAAAATAAAAAGTAAAAACTTAATAATTTTGTTATTCTTGTTTTGAGTCACACATAAATTTGAAAATTAGCATTAGGTTGAGGAAAGTATGTTGACATATCTATCTATAAATAAGAAGAGTGGTATAAGTGATAATTCCACGAAATTGGTGTAGATAGTACAGGAAGATATTTTAGAATACTGGAATTCAGTTTTATGCCTACAGTAAATCCTGGTTTTTTTTTTAATCCTAAAACAATATGACTCATATCACTATAATATTAAATTGCCTCAATTGTAATTATTTGTAATGCTACAATAACAGTAAAATCTGGAAAAATGAAATGCGTCTATAATGGAATCTTGTCTTAAATGAAAAAACTACATGGTTTCGACAGAAAGAATACCAACAGTTATATCTGCTAAGACGGAAACCTGTATAAAGCAGAATTATTTCAGCTTCCTTTCAATTTTTTTTACAGGTTTTAATGAATATATTTGACAAAGCTGGTTATATATTTCAATATTACGTATTTTACTGTTACGCATTTTAAATTTTAAAATAAGTCCGCTAACAGAAACTTTCGTAAATTTCTTTTTGTAAATTTACTTTGCGGAGGAAGTAGAGGGGCGCCAAAATCCATGTCTGCCCCGAGTGAAAATATAGCTAGTTTCGGACCTGGAAGGGGTGCACAAAGCAAAATGCTTTAGTAAAACCCTTTAAAAGAAAAAAAATGAGTATAGCATTTACAGTGGTACAGTAAAAAATCTCCCACAGGGCGCCATGGTTAATGAATCCGCCTATGCCTTTATCCCCCAAAATGATTTTTTCTCTTCTTTTTGTCATTTCTACGCGTTTTGCCAACCCAGGCGGAAGTAGAAAAATGCCGCTCTGTTCCTTTTGGTGCAATTATTTTTTGCATTACTTTTGGTGCATTATTTTTTGCATTACTTTTGGGGCAATTGTTTTTTTTTTTTTTTTTGCAACCAACCAGATCCAGTCTTAAAGAAAGGAGGCGAGCTTGGACAACTGCCCGTGATTTAAAAAAAAAACTCTCACCCAGGGCGCCATGAGTAAAAGCCGCAGCCGCCCCTGCTTTTACCTTCCCAAATTACATTTCTCGTCCTTTTGCCATTCCTAGGTAGGTGACAACTGAAAAATGCTGCCGCCCATGCCGTTTACTAAAATTACTTTTTTTTACATCCAGATCCGGCCTGAAATGACGCGAGGTCGGGCAATTGTCAATGACTAAAAACTAAGGGTTGAAATATATGCACGATAGAATAGTAACCCGCTTTTTTAATGGTTTTTTAAGAATATAGCCCGGGTCAAAACTAGGGGGGTAGAGAAGGGGTATGTGCCGCAAGCATCAGAATAAAGGCGAAGGGGGAACTAAATGAAGATTTTGTTTGTCGTTTCATGCAAAATTGTATATGTATATACGAAATACAAAGAAACTCGCAAGCTAATGTTAAACTTATTGGAGCGTTCTTTTCAAATTTCTCTCTTGCATTTTAATATTTTACAATGCTTTATTTTCCTAGGATAGTTTAGATTCATCTTTAGTGTTGCTATACTTTTAAGTTTCGAAACCTGTACTGGAAGTGAAAGTAATTTTATAAAAAATATCTGCAACCAAAATCGGAAATGTGAACACTAACCCGGTTAGAATTCAACCTCAGCTTTTGTAAGCTAAAAAAATCATTTAAAACTATTGATATGCAAGCGAAAAAATTTAAAAAGAACATTCCCATACGTTTAGTATTAGCGTTCCATTTTTTTCGCTTGACTAGTGTAGGCTCTTAACGCTCAAGCTAATGTTAATCCTATAGGAAAGTTGTTTACATATTTCTTATTCTAATTTTAACTGTTAAATGATTTTTATTATTTTTTTTATTCTTTGCATAGGGTACCTGAGGTCGATAACTTTTATTGTGCGTGAGGAGATGTGTGTGGGGGGGGGAGGGGGGGGGTAAGGCGCCAAAATCCATGTTTTCCCTGGGAGCAAAAAAAGGGTAGTTTCGACCCTGCCCGTACGATTGATATTAAGGGTGTGGTTATTGTGCAATATATTAAAAATATTCATTAGTCACTGTTTTAAAAAGATATGTAATTGTGTATTATACATGGGATTTTGCAGATATCAACAATTGGTCGCAGAAAAATAGTTTTCCATCGGTCTCGAAAAAAAATACTTGTAAATTTCGCCTAACCATTACGGAACGAAAATCGAAAATTTTGTCAAACTGTCGCTGACAAGGAAAAAAAAAACCCCGCGAATTTGGTCAAATAGTCTCGCAAAAAATCGAGCAAAAAATATCGCGAATTTCGTCAAAAGATCTCTGAAACAAATACCGAATATCATTTTCATCAATCGGCCGTAGAAAAATTCACGAAATTTGGCAAAGGATCGTGTAAAGTAAATCGTGAACTCCATGAAACGATCGGCAGAAAAAAAATGCCAATTTTGGTAATTCTCGACAAAAAAAATCGCGGATCTTTTCAAAGGACCGTGGAAAAATATCTTGAATTTTATCAAAGGTTGCGGAAACAAATGGCGACTTTCGTCAATCTGTCACCGAAAAATCGTCGTAAATTTCGTCAAAATAATGCACAAAATACTACGAATTTTGTCTAACGATCAAGAGAAAAAAAATTGAAAATTTCGTCAAATGGTCGCGGGCAAAAAGACAGCAGGGGTCTGAGAAAAAAAAAAAAATCTGAAATTCATAGCAAATTTTCCGAAAGGTTACAGCAGAGGAGAAAAAGGGGGTGGGGTGGGGAATCTCCTCCCGTTACCAATTATGCGTTTTTTCGGCGGTCCTTTAGCGAAATTCGCGTTTTTACCGCAATCCTTTGCCGAAATTCGCGTTTTTCCGCGATCTTTTAAACGAAATTTACGTTTTTCCGTGATCCTTCGACGAAATTTGTGTTTCTTTATTGCGATCCTTTGACGAAATTCGTGTTTTTCCGCGATCTTTTGATGAAATTTGTGTTTTTTGCGATCCCTTGGGGAATTTTGTATTTTTTTCCCGATCCCTTAACGAAGTTTGCGTTTTTTCGTAAGTCGAGTTTTTTCCGCAATTCTTTGGCGAAATTAGTTTTTTTCTTCTGCGATCCTTTGACGAAATTTGGCGATTTTTTCTGTGAACGATTGTCGTAATTGAATTTTCGGCTACCATTTGACGAAATTCGCGATAGTTTTTATGACCAAATTTTCGGACTAATAACCGATTTTTTTAAATTTTCGGAACCGAATGCCTTAAATTTTCGGAAAATTCGGAATAGAATCACCCTTGAAAAGACGCGAATTTGGTCAAATAATCGCGTACGAGCCGGGCCTGGTCGTAAACTGTGAAAATATGAACGGGCCGGGCTCGGGTGGAACTTTTAATTTTCTCACCGGGCTGGGCTCGGGCCTGGAAATTGCGGTCCGTGCAGACCTCTAGGGGCGTGGCTCCCAGGGGCGTGAAAAGAGGGGCTAAAGGAGAGGTCGCCCCGGGCGCGAAATTTATGCTACGAACCACCGTTTTATTTGTTTATTAATTTTTTGGCCGCTTATCATTTTCCGGTGAAATTTCTTTTTCTCTCTTGATTATTTTTTCTACTGTACACATGCAAAACATCATGAACTCTTTAACAAATAAGTACAATTTTCTTTTATGTTATTTAGTTCTGCAGAATTTCTAAATTAAAAATAAACCTTTTAAAGTTCCAAAATAAACACGAAATATTTATTTGATAGAATTTATTTATGTTTCTGCACTTTATCAATTTTATTACACCCATCAAAAAGAGAGAGATTTTTTTTTTTTTGGGGGGGGGGGGGGGCGCAAGATTGAAAATTCGCTCCGGGCGCCGTTTTTACTTGGTGCCCCCCCAAAATTTCTGGTCACGCTACGCCTATGATTCCAGCCCTTGTCATTTTTAAGTGCACTGCTCGTATTTTAGTCTCTCTGGTTACATACTTGCATTTTTTTAAATTCAAGATATGAATGTGTGGTTAAAGACCGGTAAAATAAAACATAAAGAAGAGATGGAGTCAGATATAGATGGTGATGATTTCATACCTCACAATATAACAGAGAAGAAATTACCACAAAGGGAGAAACGTAAGTAATTTGAAGAATAAATGTTTAACATTGGAATTTACGAACATCTATATTAATATTGAAGAACAGCCTGTTTGTGTTATTTGTCACGATATAACTGTCAAATGAATGTATGAAACCAGCAAAAATTCGTAGACATTTACAAACTAAACAGAAAGAGTATTTAAACAAATCAACTGCTTTTTTAAAGCGAGTTAAAAGAACTCAAAACAAGCCAGAAATTAATTGAAAAAAAGCCACAACTAGTTCAAAAACAGAAAAGGCCGTTTTTACCTCGTATCAAGTATCTTTGATGGTAGCAAAGTCTGCAAAACCTCATACGATTGCAGAGAATTTAATTCTACCTGCTGCTACAGCAGTGGTCAGAACAATGCCAGGAGAAAAAGCGGCAACGGATCTAAATTTAATTTCATTATCTAATGATACTGTTGTAAATTTGTTAGCTTTCGTTCGTTATGAATTTTCTGGTAAGTTGTGAGAAGATTTTTTTTGTTTTGTAAATCATTTGTAAATCATTACATATCACACAACAAATGCAGCGCTATTCACCTGTTTAGACGGTTCCATGCAAGAAAAATAAATAAACTGGTCGGAATAAATACAGATGGGACTCAAGCTAGGATCTATTAATGGTTTTATCATCCTGGCAAAAGATAAAACTAAACATGCAGTTTGGACACACTGTTATATTCACCGTGGTCACGAAAAAAATGCTTGAAGTCTACATTCAATGAAGTTGTTTCAGTAGTAAATCAGATCAAGGGTCGTCCATTGGATTCTAGACTTTTTAAAATTATGTGCAAAAAAATTGGGAGTCAGTACAAAGAGTTACTTTTGCATACAGAAATTAGGTGGCTGTCAGGAGGGAAAAATTTTAAATCGCATTTTTGCATTGCGTTATGAAGTAAGGCTTTTTTTATTGGATTCCAAATTTTATTTGAAAGAATGTTTCACTGATTTCTCCTGACTTGTCAGGGTGGCATATTTGACGTATATGTTTTGTTTTCTGAATGAGCTGAAATTAAGCTTACAAGGAACATCGGTAGATATTTTCAAAGTCCAGGTCAATGTAGAACCAACAATAAAAAAACTGATTTTTGGGCAAATCGACTTAACAATAATATTTTTGAATAATTCCGAACATTATTCGATTTCTTACAAACCTCTGGCGATACACTTTCTCCTGATATTTTTGAAAATTTCGTTGTACACCTGAAGAACTTGAAGGAATCTTTTCGACTTCCTTTACCTCAATCGAAGTCAGAAAATGATTGGATGAGGATATATTTAACTTCCAAGACATTAGTGAAATGGAATTCTTAACATTCTTAGAGCCGGAACAACTTGCGGATTTACAATGCGATGGCTCCATGAAAATTACTTGCCAAGTAAATAGCCTTCCTAATTTTTGGTTGTGAGTGAGAAATACGGATGGAGAACTAACAGGTAAAGCTAACAAGCATTTACTTCCCTTCTGTACAACATATTTGTGTGAAAAGTAGTGAAAAGACTGTCTCCAGTCTTGTGTACCTGGAAAAAAATATAGAAATTGATTGAATGTTGAACCATACTTGCGAATGCATATTTCGAACATTGAACCAGACATTGCACATCTCGTAGAAAACAAAACAGCAGCATCCTTCTCATGAGAACTACTACTATGCATATTTAACTGTCTAATGTATGTCATTTTTCTTAATAATGCAACTGATTTTTTCGACAGCTAAACACGGAATATCTGTAATGAAAAATAAATAAGATCTATACCATTAAAATATTTTTTTTTAAATCCTACGTTATGAAAAAATTTGTTGGGGGTCCCCGAGCTGCATATCATATCAGAAAGGGTCCGCGAGATCTCAAAGTTTAAGAAACTCTGTTCTAACATATGCTCTTTTATATGTCACTGTCGCTACAATCTGTGGGTTGCAGTATCAAAAAACGTTCTAAATTGCGATTTCTGTGATACTGCCAGTGGCTAGCAGCATGAAATTAGGCATGGTACTTACTAAAATGTAAATGCTCTCTAAGAACAGTTTCTAAAGAATTCAATATTTAAAAGGTGTGAAAATGCGCAAAAAACGTTCTAAATTGCGATTTCTACGCAAACTCAGGAAATATCAAACCGATTTCAAAAGTAATGGGTGCAAATTGATGGTGAAAGTACCTGCTACAACATTGGCTATATTTTATGTTGTTGTCACTACCACCTGGGGGTTGCAGGAGCAAAAAATGTTCTAAATTGAGTTTTGTGATACTGAGAGATTTAACATTTTGAAATATGGCATGGTAATTACTTAAAAGGTGCAAATGCTTTCTAAGAACCGTCGAAAGAAAATTCCAAATTTAAAAGGATGAAGTGAGCGAAAAACGTTCTAAATTACGATTTTTATGCAATCTTATGAAATACCAAACCGATTTAAAAAATAATGGTTGCAAATTATTGGTGATAGAACAACATAAGCTCAAACATAAGCTGTATTTTATGTCGGTGCCACTACCACCAGAGGGTTGCAGGAGCAAAGGACGTTCCAAATTGCGATTTCTATGCTACTGAAGAGTCTAGAAAGTTTAAATATGGGAATTACTTATAAAATATAAATGTCCTCTAAGAACAGCCGAAAATAAATTCGAAATGTAAAAGGGGTGAAGCGAAGGGAAGGAGTGAAAAGCGCTCTAAAAAAATCCTAAATTACGATTTCTATGCAATCTCAGTGAAATAATAAACCGATTACAAAAGTAATGGTTGCGAATCAATGGTAATAGTCTTTGATCCTACACGGTCTATATTTTATACCAGTGCCACTACCATCTAGGGGTTGGCAGGAACAACAAACGTTCTATAAAAGCCCTTTAAAACTTTGTAAATTGCGTTTTCTATGTAATGTTAATCAATACCAAACCGATTTCAAAATTAATTCTGGCAAATTAATGATGATAGTCCCTGTTTCAACATAGGCATTTTATGTTAGTGCCACTACAACAAGAAAGGTGGTACACTGTTATGGACAAGAAGCTTGGAATTTGACATGGTGTAATTTTAAGATGTAAATGCGGACTAAGAATGGGTTCTAAAAAAATTCAAAACTTCAAATGAATACTGAAATGAGTAATGAGCATAAAAGCTTCAAAATACTTTCTAAATTATCATTTATTAAGAATTAGTTTTAGTTCTTTTTAGTAATTTAAGTCTGTTTTCTGCCTAATGCAGTGTAATAATGAATTTTAGCCAAACTGTGTCTTAATTGTAATTTTTGAATTATTCCTAAAAGTATAATATCTTCTAATAAAAATTAAAAATACCAATATCACTTAGCATATTTCAACTATTACGCGAGCAAAGCCGCGGGTTTTGCTAGCTTTTATATAAAATAACTAGAGGGCTCTGCCCCCTACGAGCTACGCTCGCCAACCCCCCGTTCAGGCACACCAAAATCCAAAAAGCGCGCTAATTTGATCGGCTTTAAAAATATTGAATTAAAATTAAAAAAAAAAAAACAGTAGCGATCTCTCTGTAAACGGGTTTCCATTCGTTTTCCTTGGATTGGCGATTTTTAAGGCCAAATCTGCTGCTGTTAAGAGATACAATGGCTTTTTTCGTATGTAATTAAAAAAAATTAGTTAAACTGGTACTTCTTAGTTATCCCGTCCACCAATTTCGCCAATTTATATAAATCCCAAACTACTCGCCAAATTATATACATTGACATAATTTTTATTTTAAATAACGAAAGAACAAATAAATTAGTAAAACATTAATAAAAATACAAATAAAACGTCGAATTAATGGTTTTATTGGCCATTATTGGCATTTAATCTTGCAATTAATTAATTAATGGCAACCATTATTGGCATTTAATCTTACAATTTGGCGACAGTAATTTGGTCGACGGTATAACTAAGAAGTATCGTTAAACATTTGAAAATAAGCTAATGTAAAATGAATTAAGTAAACAGTGTCATTGTCTCCCGGTATTTTTTAACAGCGCTATAAGATAGTTCTTTTAAATAATTCATTTTAAATGTATCGTTTCAAATCTGACGTAATTTACACCAAAGTTTTATTTCTCTTATTAATATTCACGGGAAAATACTTTTGTTGTTAGAAGGAAATATTATTTGTGCTGTCTTCGAATTCACGATAATAGTTGAAAAGATTATCTCAAAATATCTCACGCAAATATATTTTTCAATTTAAATTGTTTTGCTATATTCTTTGCCATTTTAAATATGACGTAATTTCCTCCAATTACAAGTTTTAACGCATAATAATGATTTTTTTTATTTTAAGATTTTGTTTCTCTTAAAATTCAAGTGCAAATATGGTTCGGCATAGATGTCATATACGCCCAAATTGGCGCAATTTTTTTCTGACACCAATTTCATATACGCAACGGGTACTTAACTGGTGCTAAAGTGTCGTTATTTTGCTTGATATAGTAACCCAGATGTTGTTGTTTATGCTATTAATGTTTTCGCCAAATTGGCGTCGGAAAAAATTGCGCCAATATGGGGCGCATATGACATCTGTGCCTATGGTTCTTATGACGTAATTTTCATGATTTTAACATGTAATCATTTAATTCTAATTTTAAAGTTTTTTTTCTGTTTGTAATAGTCACGTGTAAATAAATTTTTAATTTGAAGTAAACATTATTGTTTGCGCTGTTTATACAACAGGCAACAGTTTAAATTAATAACATCTTCTAAAATTTGTAAAAAATATCTCTCGAAATGCTGAAAATTTGAATTTAAAATTGAAGTAAAACCTCAAAAAATGAGTCAATTAAGAAAAATAAATACAATCTGCACACCGGGAACTTATAACGTATAAAATGATCTAAAAATGATTAAATTCTCATGTGTAGTTTTTGCTCCAATAAAACTTTTTTAATGGAACGATTTTGTCCAACTTTAGCATTAAATATCTCTTAAAATAATTCTTCGATTTGAAAACTGTCTGCATCAGCGTGTTTATCAAACATTTCTCTATAATACCACCGATTTTCATATTTTTGTATGCAACAGTTTTTTTTAATATTAACGATGAAAGGCCATGCTTAAGCATTCAAATTGGATGCGATCTACCCGGAATATCTACGCAGATTTTCATTGGTCCATTTCCAAATCAAAACCTTTTTTTATATATAGAAGGAAATGTAATTAATTCATCAACGACACAGAATGATTTCCCAATTCTACGAATTTCATCTAATAAAAAAATATTTTAGGTATACATACATCGATTTATCTTTTATAATGATTTATGCAAATGAATTTCGTCTGTTTTACTACCCCTTTTCGTAGAGAGCATTCGAAGTCTTGAGTCAGTATTGACTGATAATTATAAAAGTTCATAGTAATAAATAAAGAGTGCCGATTCATGTGAGCCGATAAAGTTTAAATCAATGAGTAAGTTGGAAAATTCAGAAGGAAGAAACGTGAAGTTTGGAATGCAGATTGTTTCGGCCCGACCGAATTTTGTGTTGCATTTTCGCAGAAAACGAATTTTTGGAAACTCAGATTTGGGCCGAAACCGAATTTTCTGTCGACACCCCTTAATTCTCGCTCCCGTCAATATCACGGGCTGAGGTGTCGTTCGTTATTTCTTGTCCCCGTCATATTTCCGGGCTGAAGATTTATTGCTGGGAAAAACTTCTGAAACCAGAAAAATTTTACTGGCATTTCGGTGTGAAGTCTTTGAATATCAGCGTTTGGGTTTGGTTTTTGGTGCTGATTGTTATGTTGGAGTTTGTTTTACATGTTTCGAAATATGTCACACTCAAAAAAATTATGAATAATCAAAATTTAATGTATATTATATTATTTCAAATATTATTTGAAAAAATTTCTTTGATGATGATAAATAAAGATCTAAGATGTGAAAAATAAAGGTTTTATTCGCATTAATTTGTATGGTGTAAAACAAACATTAAAACACATAGAATTCTTGCATGATGGCTTTTCCATAAAGTGAATTTGTTCTATAATATCTTTTTTTTTCGCCTTAAAGAAAAAACTAATTGCATATTTTACATAGAAACCTTATAATTATTCAATTTCTGCAATAAAAAAATAGATCCTTTTTTGATGGTTTTTCCAAATATTAAGCGACCGTTAAGGGGTTAGAAAGGAAGTGAAAAGACAGAAAAGTAATTAAAAAGAATTTTGTAAAAGACAAATAAATCACTTTATTTTGAATATTGTGTGCATTTCAAACTTCTCTATATGTTTATTCATATGAAATGAATCATTGTGTTCGGATTAAATAATTCTAGCATTTATTTCCGTTCTGGCTCATTCTAAATGGATAGGTTATTACATACTGGGAAACTTTATGCATAACAGTTCGATTAGTCACAAATATCAAATGTTTTTGCAGATATTGTTTCTAGACTGACATAATATTCTGCAATGATATGCACAATTAAATCCGAGTATTTGAATGAATTTGTTTTTAGTTTGGCGGCTGGCTTGTTTGAATGTATTTTTGCTCTTTTGTTGCATTCCAATCGACCTTTTTTTTGTACCCAATTTCTTTCAACCGATTTATTTCAAATTTTCACACTTATTCATTTTGATATTTTTTTTAAATCGAGTTTTAGTAAAAAAAAAAAAAATCCCCGCCGGCTTGGGCCTACAGGCGGAGGTAGATTTCAAAGTTAAGTACTAAATTCTCCAACAAAACTTAAATCAAGATTAGAGATAAACCCAGTTTCGTCACAAAGAGTGAGCTGTAGGGAGCTAAACTGTTTGTGAAAATTATAATATACGCGAATACACACACACATGTATATGGAATAGGTTTAAAAAATGGCTACAAAAAATTCAGAGAACCTTAAAGTGTTAAAATATGTTAATATTTCCATACTCGAGTTTTTATCATGTTTTAATACGTTTCTTCAAACTCACATGGCGTTACATACTCACCTGCTGAGGTCCATTATATTTCCAATATGACGCAATATACATATTTTTATTAAAGAGTTTCCCATTTTATTATATAGGCAAAGATTCATTCAGAAAATGTTGTCAAAATTAATATTTTTAGCCAAGTTTTAGGACTTGACAGTCACAGAAATGTCTTCACAAGGGAGCACTTATCTGTCATTTCCGGAAATTCATTTTAAAAAGTCTAACAATTGTCAACGATTAAATATGGCAAAAATTTGTATTCAATTTTAGGAGTAACAAAACCGTACACATTGGCAGCTATGTGATTCTATAATTGTCATGAAAATTGCAGGTGTAGCCTTTTCTTTCTGCTTAAAGTATTAAATAGTTTTTTTTTCAGTCGAACTTATACCTTTGGAATGGATCATTTTTTTCTGATGGACTGGTGGCTTCCATTATTATGAAACAGCCATCATAAATGAAGTGTTAGGAGAAGATGAAAGAGCAGCCGTAAAAGTTAGAACTCTGATTTTCTGGTAAGAATGGAGAAAAAAATGGCCATAATGCTGGAGAAAACTAGGTAGAGTGTAAATCAGCCACACTCAACCTTTTTTTCTCGCTGGCCGCAAACATAGGTTTGCGACGGTAGGCGGTCCGCAACAATGTGTAAAAGGGTAAATAGAAAAGTGTAATTAAAATAGTAGTATACCATAAGTGGTATAATAAAGTTAATATTATCAGTAAAGTTGAACATTTGTCGTCGCTGAAATGTTACCAAAAAGGTTTAACATTATTATTTCAAAACAATAAATTTCGCGGTAGATTTCTATGGAAGCAAACGTTGTAGAAATGTACGGAAAAGTTTTTTGTTTAAAAATAGTGGTGTAACAAATTTTTGGTACCATTTTTTTTCCGAGACAAACATTAATCCCTTAAAAGCAGTATTAGCTGTATAATAATTATAAAACTTATATTATAATAATTCAGAATTTCCAAGTTCCAAAGAAAATAAATTAGGAAGTTTTCTCTTATAAATGTTTTGCTCAAATAAATTTTTTTTTCTTCAGAAATATAGTGCAAATTTAATTAATTTGGACTAAAGTTTGATTAGTGTTGGCGATTAAGAAATGTACACTCTTCTGTAGCACAAATAAGACTACAAATATACGTAAAAAGTATTTTTGACTAAGAATACAGCATTTCAGATGTTTTAACATAATTTTAAATTAATTATAAATAACTGGACAGATTTTGCCTTCCCATGAAAATATGTTAAACAACTTCGAAGATCATTACTTTTTATGCATATCTTAATTAATTTTATAAATGAAGAGCTCAGATAATAAAGATAAGTGACACGATCATCATTTTGAGACAATGAGCTGTAAAGTTCCAAATATCTATTTGCATTTATTGTCAAATGCCTCCTTTGTCAATTAAAATCTGTGTGACAATAAGGATTTTTCAAATAGTAATTTAAGAGATGGTAGAGGATCGTTGACTATCTTCAATCATGTGGTTAACTCATTTTTGTTTTGTCACATACCACCTTTATCATCTGAGCTCTTCAAATATGGATTAATGATTATGTGTCTCGGGCCGCAAGTTGAGTATGGCTGGTGTAAATTGTCTATAACGATAAACCTGTCTACAATCTGTCTATAATTTCCTCCGTCCTGAGGCAGATTTTCTATGCGAACTAATCTATAAATTTAGCAACGGTAATTCTTTTCGATGTGATCCCCCAACCCACCCCTCCCTGCATATTACGACAGTTTATAATGGATGACAATGTGTTTGTTCCAATCTTTATTATGTGAAAATTTTGTTGCATAATTGTTCTTTTTGTGGGTATGATTCAACGATAGCATTTTGTCATATTTATGTAATCAGTTTATTTTAATCAATAAGGTTAAAAAAATTTTTAGATTAATTTCCTGAATTGAAGAGCATAAATCTTTATGAAATTTATTATAATGTAGCATCAGTCCAGGCCATTGACCGCACGTATCATTTTTGTCATCTGCCTGATAATCAGTCTTTCCGCTTCTTTTATTTTGTTCACTTTTATGCAAAGTAATCTTTGGGTGTACTTTTTTAGAGAATAATCGTCAAACGACTGACTATTACATAGTAATAAAGGCAATACGCAATGGGCTTATTTTAATTAATTTTTTTCTTTCTTGCAGACGATAATTCAAAGATATAACTCATATTTAGTTCATTTCTCTTATAACATTCAGTAAAAAATGAAGAAACATTAAATATTTATTCTTCCCCCCTCCACTCCGTTTTTGGGCGATTCCGTGCAGAGTGTCACACACGTAACGCAGGTTTTAATTTGCATTTATTCAATTATTTATTAAATTTTAATGTTCATTCTGATTTTAAGTGGTAATAAGTCTAAATAAGTTATTACCATATTTTTAAATTTAAATGCGTGGAAATAAAACTCACAGAAATATATCATTTAATTTCAGTACTCAAAATGTGATTTTTTCTGCAGTAGGAAAAAAGCACATTTTGAAAAATGAAATTAAATGATATACTTCTGTGAGTTTTATTGCCACACATTTAAATTTAAAAATATGGTAATATCTTATTTACCATACCACTTAAAATCAGAATTAACACTAAAATTTAATAAATAATTGAATAAATGCAAATTAAAGCCTGCGTTACGTGTGTGACACTCTCCATGGAATCGCCCTTTTAAAGTAATTTTGCCCCGATTTCAGGTTGGAAAATTATGATAAGTTTAAGACAAGTTTAGAGCAAAACAAATTATTGTTGTTGTAGACAGACTTATTACACATTAGTTTTTAAAGGATCAACGGAAAGGATTTTAAAGGATTATCTTATGTTTGTTAAACTTCAATAACATATAAAAACGACATGGCAATCCAAGTATATTTACGAGAGTTAGAGCACGAATACAGACGGCAGACAAACAAACCGAAGTTATAAATACTTTTCAATTGCTAAGTTGGAAAATAAAAAGGGTGGAGAGCGGGATGTGGTACGGCAGATACACGTAACTCTCCACGGGGTACGCAAGGCACAAAAGTTTGAGAACGGTTACTTTAGACCAGTGGTTCCCAACCTTTTATTGGCCACGCCCCACCAAAGCATATCGCACCCTTTCTTCAAAAGTGGCATAACTCAAAAAACTTCGTTTTTTAAAAAATACGGAAAACTATTTCCGAGCTGTGAAAGTGTCAATGGCCATCTTGTAAACACAACTGCTACCTGGTGGCTGGATTTTCAGTGTACTATTTGGTACTTTAGGTGATAGGCCGAGGCATAAAAACGAAATAGAATGGTAGCCATAACTCAAAAAACCCAATTTTTGAGTTGTGACACTTTTGAAGCAAGGGTGCGATATGTAAAGCCACTATCCCCCCCCCCTCCCCTCCTCAGTTTCCAAATTATGTCTCTCTTTATTTAAAAAGATAACTATTCACTCGGTGAAAGCCTAATAGAGACAAATTAGTAACTATTTATTTCACATTTTTTAACTTACCATTGAGACAACTTCACATTTGTGCCAAAAAGAGTTTTGCATTACTTTTCCAACTTACCTCAATGTTAAAGGAAAGCATTATACGGTCTACATTTTTATCTTTACAAAATATCTTGAAGAGAGACTTACATTTAGCTTTAAAATTGATAACATTTATGCATTTCATAATGAATTTTTGGAACTTATTAAGAGTAGATAGAAAATCTTCGGATACCGAATTTTCATTCTATGGGTAACTCAATAAGCATTTCAAGATTCTCATTTTTATCAATTTTAAGCAGCCATCACATTCTTCATCACAACACATTTTCTCTGTTTTCCCTTTCCCAATATCATTAATTGTCTTCCATATAACATCTGATTTTGAAATTTAACTCTTAAATGCCGGGTATTGCCTTTCGGCAACGTACCCAATTTAGGCTTCTAAAATACTATTAGAATAATGTTTAAGCTACAATGCCTAATGTTGTCAATAAAATACATTCTGAAAATATTATTAAATAGATTTTCAACATGTAGATAACAACACTTCTGCTGTTTAAGAATAAAGATAGATTTATTTTTTCAAATGTTGCTACATGCTCTTTTTGTTTTGTTTGGAAGCTTGCGAAATACCCTATTTTGTTCTGCCGTGAGCAAGTAAAATTTATTTCTTACGATAGTTCTGAAAATTCTTGTGTGTTTAATATTACAGAATTTTATGAGAGAAAATTATTTTTTTAATTAAAGACCAGTATTGCCAAATAGTAACAAACTGCTTTTTTAGTCGTAAACCATACTTAAAACAAGATATGATTTTTTAAAGTATTTTCCCCATGATTTATTTAAAAAATGAAAGCCGAAAAAGCTCATTCAATAAACCATCGGAAGTGCTACAAAAAATTGTAAAATACAATATTAACCAGAAAAACTATACAGATTTTTAACATTAAAAAAACTTAAAAGATTATTTGTGTTATTCTGGTGTTAGTTTATTTTAAACTTTTGATTGAAAACATTTTTAAATTTCACAAAAGAAACCTGACTTTTTAATATTAACTTAACTAATAACTCTGCTAGCATTCCATTTAATTTTAACCTTCAAAATTACTTAAAAAAATATAAATAAATAAATAAAAGAAAAGAAAAAAAATAGTCAAAAGAAACTGATAGCGAACGGATGAGTAACAAATTTGGAATTGCCCCCTAAAAAGTCAAAATGCGCACCCGGTGAGGCATACGCCTCATGTTGGGAATCACTGCTTTAGACCCTTTAAAATATGAAGTGTTCAATTTTTAAATTTTGAAGTGCATGGTATTTCTACCTACAAAACAAAGGAATTACTTGAAGAACATGCAAGATAATTTTTGGCCGATAACATGACTGAATAAAAGTTAGGTACAGTCATGGAAAAAAAAAAGTAAACACCCCTACTAACTCCTCAACAAATTATCGTAGAAGATATTGACTGGTACCGAACGATTGGAAATAAAGTCTATTTTTATATGATGTATATAAAATTTTCTTAGGGGCCATCTACTCATTAAAACGAACCATAACTTTGTTTTTTCAATAGCAGTACACAATTCTGACAGCATAAATGAACTCTACACCTTTCAACTAGCCTAAAAACAAATTTTTATGCAATTCGTACCGTAAGTTTCCGAGGAATTAATTATTTTAAAATGAGCGTATTTTAAGGGCTGTATCCAAATTGAAGTTCCGTACTCGATTGTTAACCGAGAGAGCCCCCCTTCTTGATCAAGGCTTTTTAAGCACCACTCAAGCAGTCAATGAAGCCTGCTAGATTACACGACAGCAAAAGAAATTTCAAAATATCTAGTCACTTCTATCACAGACGGCCCCTTAAAACGTCCCTTTGCCGTTTTTTAAGCATAACTTAAAAACTACTTGGAAGAAAATTGTGAAATTTTGGATTTCCATAAAACAGGACCTAATAAAACTAAATCCATAAAAAAAAAAAAAAAAAAAAAAAAAAAAACTGTAGGTTGCAATTTATATTTTTTTCGAATATAAATTTCAAAATTCATAATTCATATCATAAAATTATAAAAATTGCAAATTCAACGTATTTATGTTTGGGTATATTAGTATTATTGCTACACAAAAAATTAGCACATTAGAAGCATAATTTCAGGAGATATAAATAAAAATATGAAAATTTAATTTAACATTAGAAGCACTAAATTTTGAATGTTTATAATTAAAAAACTTATCATTCAAATGACTTGAAATTTGGTGTCTAGACATAGTTTTAACCGAAAATTTGAAATATTTGGTGAAAATTGGGTATTGCTATTGAAAAAAAATGAAGTTTGGATTCATTTTAATATGTAGATGGCCCCCTAAGCAAATTTTATATACATCATTTAAAAGTAGACTTTATTTCCAATCGTTCGGTACCAGTAACTTTCGTCTACGATAATTTGTTGAGGAGTTAGTAGGGGGTTTTTACTTTTTTTTTTCCACGATTGTACCTAGATATTATTTCCTTATTTCGTCTAACGAAGATGTCCTCGTTTATCTTATACTACACTGGTGTACAAAATTAAGGACCAGTCACAAAATGCTAATTTTCAAGTAAGCTAATACTCAAAAGGAAACAATATAATTCAAATAATTACTATCCCTACAGCACAGCTAGTGCATATAGTATCTCATTCATATCACACATGGTCACAAATGTCATAGTCACTACGGGAAAACAAAAAAATAGGAAATTCCACACGTCTCATTGTGAGTCTCAAATGATCGCTATACATGACTCCACTGAGACGTCAATGTGACTGCTGGCTTGTGAGGAGTCACCAGGTGACTGTACAATGTAGTTACATTGTGACTCTCATGTGGCTGTCATTTTTAGACTCAATTTCAAAGTCGTCGTAAACGTTGCATTATGATAAGTCACCAAATAATATCACATTATAGTCACATGGTGACTTTTCACAAAAGAGTGGAATGGTGACTTCCCAGTAGTCTCTGTCACCTGAAAATTATCATGTGACTTTAATGTGACATTGTTTGGTAACTTATCACAATGGAGCATTCACGATGACTTTCAAATTGGGTCTGCAGATGACAGTCATATGAGAGTCACAGTGTAACTACATTGTAAAGTCACATAGTGACTCGTCACAAAACAACTGTCACAGTGACGTCTCATTGGAGTCACATACAGTGATCATTTGAGCCTCATAATGAAATGTATGGAATTTCCTATTTTTTGCTTCACCGTAGTGACTGTGACACTTGTGACCATGTGTGACATTAATGAGATGTTATATAGACTAGTTGTGCTGTAGAGATAGTAATTATACGAATTATATTATTTCCTTTGGAGTAATCGCGTATTTGAAAATTAGCATTTTGTGAGTGGTCCTTAATTTTGGACACCAGTGTATTATTAGATCCAAATATATAGAAAAATTATCGAAATTATATTTTACATACGAAAAAAAAAAAAGAAGCTTTTGTAATTTTTTTTTTTTTTTTTTTAACATGCAATCCGCACCTCTGAGAATACAGTACACATAAACAGATCAAAGTGATAAAAAACCCCACGAAGCTAGAGTATATGTTTTTTTACGTTTTCTTTCATTTTTAAATCCAGAAATACCTGAAACAGAAGATTCAAAAAGGGATTAACTGGTCTGAACTGTAAATGTGAATGCATGTCATATCTGCATCCACATGATTTACATTCGTAATTTCGTGGATTACCACCAAACCACAAACTTGGGTTACAATAATTGTTATCCAAGTGCATTTAATAATTTTTAAAACTTGGAGAAAATATATGTATTACTGCTTCTTTTTTTTCTTTCATTAAAAAAGAAAAAAAAAAACTGTCGTTCGATTGTCAACAAGAACGAAACGGCATTGATTATGAAACACCTTCCAACACTACCGGAATAACGTTTGAAAAATTACATTTTTTCATCCTATAAAATGAGATATGCAAATAAATTTAAAAGAGGATTATAAATTTCATTATGTTTGAAATAGTGTGACATCCTTAAAATACGCAGCAAACAACTTTTCCCCGTACATCATTATGTTACAGAATACTTTTCTGTGACTCTGTAAATTACCGTAATTTCGCGTATATAACCCGCAGCATAAATAAATTATTCTAGAAAAATTATGACCGAAAGATACCCCGCACTTCTAAAATCACGTGATCGGCAATCTCAGATTATAATCTCATTGCTAATTACTATTATTTTAATGATAAATAGGAAAAACATGCTAAATATAATATGATAAATAAATATATTTATTTACCTACAATAAACAAACAAAATAATCGTAATATATTATTATATATATATTACTAATAAACTGGAGTAACTTCTAATGGTAAACATCTTTATTCAATTTCTAAGAAAAATATAGATTAAAATAATAAATTTTTCAATTCATTAAAATCCATCAAAATCGGATTCTTCCGTATCGGAATTAAAAAGTTGCAACATTGTTTAAGGCAGTTCATCTTCATCATGCTTACTATCATCATTAAGTTCCTCTTCATTGTCCCCACTTTCATAGTCATCATACTCTAATAATCCAGATTTTACCGTTTCGATAGTAATAGAATCCCAAGCTTTTTTCACCCATTGAGCTACTTCCACTAGAGACGCTTTTTTAACATTTCCGGATTTAGTGTATTCTTTAAGCCCGCTTGTCATCCAATCCTCCCACTGAGCTCGAACCTTGGCCTTGAATGATCGGTTAACGGAAATGTCTAAAGGCTGTAATATTTTAGTCAAACCTCCAGGGATGACTGCTAATTTTGCTCCAACTTTTGGCGAGGTAAAAGCTTTCTTTACTCCATCATCTATATGAGCTTTCATGGAATCAAAAATAAGCAGTCCCTTAGAGCTAAAGAAAGACCCCTTTCGTTTCCTCCAAACTTCGTCTATCCACTTAATCATAGCCTCTACATTCATCCAGCCTTTTTCATTGACAGAAATAACTACACCATGAGGGAATTCAACTTTAGGCATCGTTTTTCGTTTAAAAATTATCATAGGTTTTAACTTACTTCCATCAGCGCAGCAAGCAAGTACAACCGTCATATTTGATTTTTCGTGACCAGTTGTTACAATCGATACAGTTGATGCACACTTCATATCAACTGTTCTGCAAGGTGGAGAGTCAAAGGCTAAAGGTACCTCATCCATGTTTACAATATGATTATGATTATAATTTTCCCGCTGAACTAAGTCCTTGAAAAACTCTGTAAATTTTTCAACCTTTTCCTGCCAATCTTCGGGAAGTTTTTGCCCGACTGTTGTTCTCATTCGTACACGAAGATCATTTCTTCGCATAAAACGATAACACCAGTTGCTGTCCTCTTTAAAATCAGCAATTCCCATTTCTGAAGCCATTGTTTGTGCTTTAAGCCGTATCTTAATAGTTGATACGGGATATCCTGCTTCCATAGGCGTAGAGTTTTCAAAATTATTGGAGGGGCTCAACCAGTGGCGGAGACAAGGGTTGGGGGGGGGGTCTACACCCCCTGGAACTGGGAATTAATTTACTAAGTAATGAATACAAAAATAGTAAAATCTGCTAAGACAAAATTACAAATAACCACTGAAAGTTTCCGTTTTATACAGGTTTTCGTCTGCTTTAGCAGGTAAAAGTTCAAAGTGTTCCTTTCGGGATCAGGAAATGTTTGCCATTAGACAAGATTTCGCTATAGACAGGTTCCGTTTACACAGGCTAACTTTATATCCATATAACCTTATATCCATACAGTAAAACCTTTGTAAAAGCAATCTTAAGCGATTGAAACAATCTTCCGTTTAAGACAGGTTTTTGGCTAATTAAGTAATATTGTACGGCAATCTTTCCTTCTGGTGCATGAAAAGTTTCCATTTAAGACAGGATTATGCCATAGACAGGTTCCGTTTACAGGTTTTATTCTACATCTATCATAAATATCTATATTTAATAATAAAAGACAAGATCGCTGTTTGTGTGTGTTTATTGCCGATATCTTAAGAAAATCTACTGTACGCAGAGGTCTGAAAATTTATATGAGAATAGTTCAATACAGTTATGAATGTCCCAGAAGTTCACATTTTTAATTTTTTTATAATTAGCCGAGATATTTATTAAAAACTGATCAAAAAAGAGATCTTTTTTTTGAAAATTAGCGGAGGTGCGCTCGTGCATGACCAGAACCTTCTTTCCCAGCGGAAAGAAGGGAAGAACTAAATACATTTTTTTTTTAACCATTTGGAAAAAGGGTTATTGTCCTCATCAGGGTAGGAAATCAAAAACATAGCTGAAGCTTTTTATTAGTTCAATCCGCATTTTATTCGTTTTCTGATTGGTCTATACAGTAATCTGTATTTTCCCTTTACTTTCAACAGAGATGGACACTTCTGTTGCCAGAAAATTCAGGACAAAAAATGTAATAAAGACTACAAAAAAAAAAAAAAAATTAATAACTCAGAAATAAATTGAGATACAGCTTTCAAACAAATTGCATTTAAAAGTGCATTTTTTCTCTATACGACGGTGTAAAAAGTAATATTGTGGGATGTTTAGAAGTTTAAGAATGAAATTTCATTTAAAATTGGTCCATGAATATTAATGTTTAATCCATGGCGTACGTAATGTATGACCAGCTCCGTAGAAGTTAAAAAATTTACAGTACCGAAAAATGTAATCCATGGCGTACGTAACGTATGATCAACTCCGTGCGATTTTTTATGTCTTAAATTTTAGTCTTTGAAAAAATCATTTTCCAAATGGTCGTTGTAATTTGTTAAATTGCATTTTTTTTTAAATGCTTATCAGCCGTGTTTAAAATACGGAGAAACGGACGACATATTCTTATAGCTCGTACTTTTACGCCTCAAACGCCGCAATCAGTTAAATAAGTGTGGTTCTTAACTCTTTGATTTTTTTTTTTTTTTTTTTTCAAAAAGGGATTTATTTCTCAGTCGACTTTTTCTCCCTTTCGCCAACGCTTACTCAGGGTTCAATTTTAGAGGTACCGATTCATAAAAATACGTATTTAAAGCTAAGATCTTCTTCTCGTCGCCGGTGCAATCGATTTTCTAAAAGACTAATTTTAATTCTTTAAACAAATTCGCAACCGCAGGTCACTTCGCGCCTCACCGTGACAAGATTATCTTTTTTCCACATTCTTTTTAGAGCATTTCGACAGACCGGATTTTACATCTACTACAAAAATTTCGTAATGTTCGAACGAGTAGAAGTATTCAAAATAAATAAATAAATAAATCTTAGAAAATTTCGACGAAAAAGCTAAAAAACGGTTTCGGCGTGGTTACGCTTGGCTTCGGCATATGTTTTCACTATTGAATATGTATATTTTTCATAAAATTTTATAGAGTACTCGGGTACAGTTATATTTATAACATATTAAAATTTTGGACAGTTCGGACGACGAAAACTGTTTTTTTGTTGTTGTTATGTTAAAGTAACCGACGCGAAAACAAGAAAAACTTGTCGGATGTGATGTGACAATTCCAAAACTTTCTTCTATCTCATACATGTTAATACTTCAAAATTCGTTATCACAGTGCCAAAATTAAATGACAATCTATACTCATCCCCATCGTAAGGATTCTAAAGATATATGTTCATTAAATTGTGTGCATTTTAAAAGAGATATAAGCATCGCATCTTTGAAACAAACAATTGAATTTTGGTATCCACCCACTTAGATATCTGCAAGAAAAATTCTCAGCTCAAAGAGCATAAAAAGCGATACCTGTCGCGCTGCACCCAAGACTAAAAAATGATATATTTATGTGAAAGTGTAACAAAATATAAAGTCTGGTTAAATTCCGTGTATTAGTTTTTGAGACAGAACAATTGCAGAAATCGCGAAAAACCGTAGCATAGCAGCGCCACCTATTGCGCGATTTACACCAAAACGTAATAAAGAACAACATACATCAACGCCTAACTGAATTTGATGAAAATTTGTGCATTAGTTTTTAAGATAGAGCAATTACGAAAATCATGAAAAATTCTGTATCGCAGCGCCATCTGTTGGCCAATTTACACGAAAACGTAATCAGCACGAAATAATATCAAGATATAACTGAATCTGAAGTTTGATGAAAATCTGATCATTAGTTCTTCAGATATAGCTATTGCGGAAATCGTGAATAATGCATCATAGCAGCGCCACCTATTGAGCAATTTACACCAAAAATTAATCAGCACCAAACAATATCAAGGACTAACATAATCTAATGTTTAATGAAAATATGTGCATTAGTCCTTAAGATATAGGGTGATTTGACTAACAACTGTTCAGCACCATAATTTATATCAGGGACTAATTGAACCTAAAGTTTTATTAAATTCCGTGCATTAGTTCTTGAGATAGAGCACCCAAAAAAATTGTGTCAGATACAGATAAACTCACAGACAGATTCACAGATAGACATTTTGTAAAAACATGTTTTTCGGGGTTTGTGACCACTAAAACGTGTAAATCCGTCGGAAACCGGAATTCAAAAATTTCCTTGAATCCAACACTTTCTTCTTGCAAAGATAGAAGAAAGTAGAAAGGGAGAAGAAAGCATATTTCTTTTAGAAGTAGATGTCAATATTTTTTTTAAGAATTTTTTACACGGGCTGAGGATCGGTTATATTTATAACGATAAACATTTTAAAGAGTTCGGACAGAAAGACATTATTTAAAAAAAAAAAAAAAAAAAAAAAAAAAAAAAAAAAAATGAAATGACCGTACATGAAAAACAGAAAATGACTTTTTACGAGCGCTTTTACAATTAAAAATCAATATTTTTTGGAGATTTTTTCATTTAAAAATATAAATTCGGACAAAATCGGATTGAAGGTATAAAATCATACATATTTGTGCTTTATTAAAGATTATTATCACGGCGCCCGGACAACGCCGAGCGGGTCAGCTAGTCTATAATAATAAGGAAAGAAGTTTGTCTTTCGGCTAACTTCTGAAAAAACCGCTGCACGCAGAGCTACAAAATTTGATATGAAGGTACCTCTATGTATTTTTATGCACCCCAAAGCCCGATTTCGGATTAGACTTTTTCAATATAATTTTTAATGCAATTTTTAACGTTTTTTCACGGTTCGAGGCGATTTCTTCTAAATTATTAAAATAAATCCGATTTCAATCTTTCAGCGTATAATATAGTAATTTTTGTCCTCTTTTCAAAAAAGTTTATTCGGAATTCGTACAGCGATTTCTGAATTTTTCGCAAATATTTGCATGCGATTTTTAGTGTTATTTAGCGTTACGCAGCGAATTTTTTATATTGATAAACGGAATTCGATTTAAAATTTTTAGCATTATACAGTAAATTTTGTACTCCGAAATTTTTTTTATTTTAAATTCGATTTTTAACGCGAGTTTTTGCTATTTTTGAAACGAGTTTTGACACTCGTGAAAGAATTCCGGTTAAAATGTTTTAGAGCACTTATGGTAATTTTTGGCCTTTGCGACCTTTGGAATTTTTAGCGCTTTTTAATGCAATTTTCAGCAGTTTTTGCGCGTTCCGCAGTGACTTTTTTACATTGGTAAAAGGAATTCGGTTTAAAACTTTTAGCCTACTGTAGAAAATTTTGTTCACTTTGAGCGATTTTTATTGCAATTTTTTGCATTCCGAGGAGATTTTTTGACATTCGTGAAAGAATTCCGGTTAATGAATATTTTCAGACCACTATAGTGAATTGTGTTCTCAGGGATTTTTGAATTTTTAATGTTCTTTTTTACGTTTGTTTGCGGGTTTTTTTTTTTTTTTTTCGTATTCCGTAGCGATTTTTTGGCATTCATAATATTTTTTCGGTTTCAAACTCTCAGTTTAATGCAACAAATTTTCTCCTCCGTGATTTCTGAAAAAAAAAAAAAAAAAAAAAAAAAAACGCATTTTGACACGATTTTTAGTGTTTTTACGCGTTCCGGGCCTTTTTTTTTTAACGTTTATAAAATAAATTCGTTTCAAAGTTGTAACACGCTGTAGTAATTTTTTTCCTCTGCGATTTTTGATTTTTATCGATTTTTAATGCGATTTTTAGCGCTAGTTCTGCTGCTATCTTTTGACATTCGTAAAAGGAATTGGGTGTCAAACTTTCAGCCCAATATAATAAATTTTGTTATAGTTTCAATAAAGTTTATTCGAAATTCGTACAGCGATTTTTGAATTTTTTTGCGAATTTCTATGCATTGATTAGAAATTTTTCGCATTCCGCGGCAATTTTTCTACATTCGTAAAAGGAATCCTGTTTTAATCTTTTAGTCCATAATAACAAAATTTTGTCATCTGCTGTTTTTGAATTTTTAGCGATTTTTAGAGTTTTTTCGCGATTGTCTACAATTTTTCCTAATTAGTAAAAGGAACCTGGTTATCTTCTAGCCCAAAACAGCAGATTTTGTTTTCTTTTCATTTAAATTTATTGTAAATTCGAGCAGCTTTTTTTTCCGGAATTTTGTATTACAATTTTTTGAGTTTTTTCGTGTTTCGTACTAGTTTTTTGACGGACCGGACGACGCCGGGCATGCCAGCTAGTTAGTATATAAATGTGTAATATAAATACGGGTTGCGCACGAAAAAGCGACCCTGCTGTGTTTGTCATGAATGCGCATGTACAGATAGATACTTTCATATGAACATCAAGAAGTTTGAAAATATCACGAAAATCGAATCAAATGTCAGTCCGAAACGGCACGGAAAAAATGAAGTTTAGGCCTGGCCCGGGTTTACAAAAAAAAAATTTAGACCCAGTCTCTACTCAACCTGCTATTATTGAAAGAAAATGGGCCTGAGAAAGAGTTTCGTGCTAGGCCCGAATAAGAACAACTGAATATGTACTGTTTATTGTTACCAGATCCTGGTGAATCGTCATTTACTACAGAGAGACTGCTTGATAGATTTCGACTATTTTAATAAATATGAGCTTTATGCATGATTTAGAGACAAAGAATTTCTCTCTTTACATTCTATGCTTTGGAGACATTGATGATTCTTCCTGGCTTCTAGTTTCATCATTTAACACAAAACTTAACTCCTCTCCCCCTCCCTCCCGAGTTCTTCAAAGCTCGTAAATTGGAGCCACTGTTTTTGTAGGTTTGGGAAACGGCAAACCATGTTATCTGTGTTCTAATCAGATCATATCAGACACCATTTGTTATTCGTTAAAAACGTGAATTTATTACCCTATGTCTGTGAAACCAAATTTGAAAAAGAAATTTTTCCCAGCGTCCAAAGAAGGAAGAAAACCCCACCATGGAGAGTGCTTAGTCTTTTCCCCACGCCACGCTATAATTTTCCAGTTGTTTTACTTGTTTACAAAGAATAAAAGTAAATAACGAATTTAGAGAAAGACCAATTATCTATTGAAAACATTATACACTAAAAACTTTTGTAAATTATATGAAATTCCAAAATCTGAGTTTTTTTTTCTATATCAGAGTCAGTTGGCGTAAAAAGAAATATAGCCCATCTGAAAAAATTATTGGAGGGGCCCGAGCCCCACGGGCCCATATAACTCTACGCCTATGCCTGCTTCTCGTTGCACTTTTCCCCAACGACAAAGGTTCTCTTCCAATTCTGGCCAAAAAGGGTTACGGTAACGCATGGAACGCTTGCGTCTGTCCATATCTTCTATCTTTTCTTTTCCCTTTCTCCATTCACAAACACTTTTTTCATCGACACTAAATTGTCGCGCCGCTTCACGATTTCCTAATATTTCGGCTTTCGAAATTACCTTCAGTTTGAAATCAGCCGTATAGCTTTTCCTTTTGGTAGTTGGAGACATTGTATAAAATCAAGATGTTAGCTAAAAAAAGCAACTGAAAGTTTAGAACGATGCTCAGCCAATTTCATAAACTAGAGCTTAATAGCTAGGAAGATCGGTTTGCGAGTAACCAATCAGAGTCTGCCAATAGTAAAATTTCGCCTTTTCTTTTCGTCATGTTGGACCATTGGCGAAGAGCGTTCGTTTGCTCACTCTGATTGGTTACTTCTGAGCCGAGCGTCCAAGTTACTAATGTCTAGCATCCGATACCGCGCTTACGGTGACGTATTACGTAGACTTGTCCCATTTCTACAGACGGTAGAAGGAAGTTCAAATACGGGGGAAAAAATGACTCTCGATAGATACCCCGCAGGACATGCAAATTCGGCTTTTTTCTATAGATTACCCGCGGGTTATGTACGCGAAAATACGGTAGTTAAAAATGCTTCAGATTCCATATGATACAGAAATAATTTCTTAGTGCACCTCAGAAATTCATATTAATTTCATTATATTTTAAATAGCGTAACATCATTAAAATGCACCGAAACGATTTTTTCCCATTGACCGTAATGTAACGGAATATTCTTGAGTGTACCCGTAAACGAACTACGAATGCTATGCACTCCATTTTCAATAAAGAGCATGTCATAATAAACCTCAATAGCAAATATACAGGGCTATTACAAATGATGGAACCGATTAAAAAAAAAATCATATTTTCGAAACTACTGCACATATTACAATAAGCGATGCATGAATTTAAAGAGAAATATATCAAGTTTTTTTCAGTTACAAATATTCGCTGTGTGACCCTTTTGTTACACGGCATACGTCCAATCTGTAATCGAGTTCCTCCCAAACATTTTGTAGCATCACTCTGTCAATGGTTCTGAATTCTGCACAAATGCGTTCTTTAAGTTCTGACAGTGTCAAAGACATTGTTTATGTACCACCAATGCCGAAAACAAAGTGTTCAGAACTTAAAGAACGCATTTGTGAAGCTTTCAGAACCATTGACAGAGTGATATGTTAAAAAATGTTTGGAACGAACTCGATTACAGATTGGACGTATGCCGTGTAACAAAAGGGTCACACAGCGAATATTTCTAACTGAAAAAAACTTTTGAGTATGCTATAATTTAAAAGCATGTAATCACAACTTTAAACAGAATAATGAAATTGTTTTATAAAATATTAGTACTTACGAGTATCGGCCTGAGTTTTTAAATTATTCATATCCAAGTAATAAAATGATATAGAGTAGAACAATTTTTTGTAAAGAGTGAATCTTAATTCTTCAGGAACATGTTCGACAATTTTGGTCTGAAAGAAAAAGACAATAAATACAAAGTTGCTGTGCATACTATGACAAAACCTCTAACTGACTGTAGAAAATAACATGCAATTTTTTATGAAAAATTATAGATCCTAATATGTTCAATTATTATTTTGAATGATTATACAAGGCTATTACAAATGATAGACCCGATTTTTAAAAAAAAATCATATTTTCGAAACTACTGCACAGTTTTTTTTTCAGTTACAAATGTTCAATGTGTGGCCCTTTTGTTACACCGCATACGTCCAATCTGTAATCCAGTTCGTTCCAAACATTTTGCAGCATCACTCAGTCAATGGTTCCGAAAGCTTCACAAATGCGTTTTTTAAGTTCTGAACACTTTGTTTTCGGCATTGGTGATACATAAACAATGTCTTTGACACTGTCAGAACTTAAAGAACGTATTTGTGCAGAATTCAGAACCATTGACAGAGTGATGCTACAAAATGTTTGGGACGAACTCGATTACAGATTAGATGTATGCCATGTAACAAGAGGGTCACACATCGAACATTTGTAACTGAAAAAAAACTTGGTGTATTTATCTTTAAATTCATGTATCACTTATTGTAATATGTGCAGTAGTTTCTAAAATATGATTTTTTTTTTTTTTTTAATCGGGTCCATCATTTGTAATAGCCCTGTATATTACATGGCAATCGAGTTATTTAGGAGAGTTAGAGCCAGGGCTGCGGAGTCGGTGGGAAAAGGGACGACTCCGACAATGGACCGACTCCTACTCCGGGAATTTTAACAGACCCGACTCCGACTCCGACTCCGCAGACCTGGTTAGAGTACGGACAGACACACAGAAAACCGAATGCATAAACACTTTTCAACTACTATGTTGGAAAGTGTTTAAATTACATAGAAAACAAAAAATTGCACAATTGTTAAATTTATCTTATTTCGATGCACTTTATTTTAACTTAACCCTTTATTTTATTTTACCCTTAATGGTACTTTAACCCTTTATCTACTGACGGTACTTATAGGTACCATTAAAATAACTTGTTATAGAATTCATTTAATACATCGATTAGTAGTAATGCGATATAATTAGAATGAGTTATAAATACTTCACTTTATCTTTTTCCAAAAGCATTTTCGGTTGCACAAAACAAAAATATTTTTAAAAAGATGATTTCTTTTGCCTTTGCATCTTTTCACCTTTCTTGACGTTGAAAGATTGCGGGGGGGGGGGGGGGGGGTTCTGTTCAGAAATATTTCTGTATTTCTATTGTAAGAACATTATATTTGTACATTTCCTAATCCTACAAAATACTAAAAAATATATTTAGAATAAAAAATTTGAGTGGAGTTAGAAATATTGCCCAAAATCCTTATAAATTCAAATTTAATTAATTTATTTTAATTGGCAAAATCCTTCTAAAAAGTATTAAATGATTGTGTAAATCTTCTAATGCAATTTCAAAAATTCACGAAAAATGCTTTAGAAGATGACATTTTCATGAATTCATAATATAGGGCAAAAAGAGTTAAACTAGTTTACGTGTTTACATATGATAGTAATTATTTATTTTATTCTCGATAATTTACTTATAGTGTAATATTTATAAACTTATAAAACGCCATATCATACCGAATAGCTGATGTTTCTGTCATGACCTTAGTCTTGTGAATATTCGATAAACGAGAGTCTACTATATATTAAAAAAGAAAAATCTCCAACATAAAAATATATTCAGTCCGTCTCCTTTTTCGAAAAATAAATATGATTTCAATTTATCGAGAGAATTGTGAAAAAATAAAAATAAATAAAATCAAATCAAACTATCAGTTTATATCAGACTTATATTAGAGTCAAAGCTTCTTCTTCCAAAATATTGGTCAAAAGCAGATTTGGAAAGAAAGACTACAATTTACAAAATAAATATGCCTGTAGAGCAAATCTTTATCCAGTAAAGATCGTGGAGAGTTCGCAAATTCTCAGAACACTTCTCCTGGATTCCCAGGAGTATGCGGTGAAGCCTCCGCTAGGCAAGGTTAAGCTTTCCGACCATTTTCGGACATTACCGTAAATTTTATTTGTTGAACAGATGAAAGGATAATTTATTTTCAGCTTTTATAGTACGATGTGATTGGTGTTATACAGTATATTAAATGTTATGATAACAACACATTAAGATGTTATCATGATTTACTATGTATGTGTGTATGAGCATGTGTAAAAAAGAGAATTAGAAATGCATATCCATATATAACCATATATATAACCAATTATTTAAATATATATAACCATAAGATAGAAGATGTTAGAATTCGTCATACACAGATGGGGGCGGGGGGGGGGATATATATACAGGAAGTTCTTAGCTAATTTTGCTCGATAGCTTATTCCTAAACCGTTACCTTTAGATATAATTCTAATTTCAAAGATTTTTAAGTGTTCTTCTCAGGGTTGGGGTTTTGGACAGGACATGTGGGTTTTACTGTCCAAAACTGTACTAATGTGTCTAAAACTGTACTAAAGCGTCCAAAACTGTACTAAAGTATCCAAAACCTTAAAAAAAAAAAGCAACATTCCACATGTTACCACTGCACACTTATTAAACATATGAATAAATATAAATATCTCACAATATATTTTACTAACATTCCATTTAATTCTTTGGTAAATGAAAAAAAGTTCAAATTTTTCTAATATCTGTGTAACATAAAAAGTTCTGTTTCTGTTAAAATTGAGTTATAATAATAAGAAATTCTTTATAATATTACACATGTAGTATAGGGAGGGGAGATTTGCTTAACACTAGAGCTTTTGTTTCAATTTTTGTGCAAGAAAATGCTACAGAGGAATTTCTTTTAAATAATGTTCATTGTAAATTATCTTTTCTAGATTATAGGATTATGAAAGAAAACACAAATATTTAATTTAAAATCTAGAAGTTATTTTTCAAAATATGTATTTTTATTATGAATTTAATCTAATTCTAGTGAACATTCTATTTCTTAAGAGTTAAATAGTGTTGTTATAATAATAGTCATATAATATAGTATTATAATAATAGTCATATAATAATAGTCATATAATATAGTGTTATAATAATAGTCAATATCTAAATATCTCATAATCAAACAAAATAAATTATTTTTATTTATACTATTTCTTAATATACACATATACATAGTTGCCAGCAGTATGCTGGTTTAATCAGTATGCTGAACCTGAAGTCCATTTATCAATTATTTCCAGTAACAACTCTCGGGACTTTCAGTAATGGAATCAGAATGCATTCATCATAAAAATTGTTAGTACTTCTATTAACTACTATTATTTAAATAAATACCATTAAAATTATGATACATAATTAAATTTAATATCTTTTTTATGTAATTACTTTGTTACTATTAGGTTGTTACTACTAAATTGTTTGGTAGTATAATGTAGGGTAATTAGGTTGTTAATACTAAATTGGTATTTCTGTATTGTAATCTTTTTGCCAATTTTTTAAACTTTTAGCATTGTTCTGATAAATACAATTTTACTACAAAATATAGTTTTGGACAGTTTAAGACAGTTTTAGACAGAAGGGTTTTGGACAGTATGGTTTAAACCATGGATTTTACCGTGGTTTTTACCGTTGTGTCCAAAACCTTGCCAACCCTGGTTCTTCATCATCATATCAAAAGCCAAAATGGGAAAATAGCTAAGGTAAATGCACCTATAGTGGGCTACTAATTTTTAAAGTTTAAAAACAAGCCCAAAATGCATTTCTGAAAAACGACTGAAATCGATCTGACTGACTAACATCCTTAAATGTTTACTTTCCACAAACTGTTTGGAATATTTTTTTTTTCTGCTGGTACATTTGTTTGTTTTCTACAGTGTCTTCAAAAACAATTTTTTTGGCAAATTGTTGGCGATTTCATTAAGAGATAAGTTTTTATTTAAAACGTTTTTTCTTTAATATGTTTTATTTTAAATTAAACTAATGTTGATATACTCTATTACATTATAAATAATTTGTTGGATAAGCCGAAAACTTAACCTTAAATGCCTGATTTTTCAAAAATCATTGTAATAATGTTTTTCGACTTTCATTTTTTAAATAAATCATTGGAAAAATACTTTAAAAAATCATATTTTGTTTTAAGTATAGTTTACGGCTAAAAAACAGTTTGTTACTAATCGGCAATATTGGTGTTTAATTGAAAAAGAATTTCCCTTGATAAAATTCTATAATATTAAACACACAAGAATTTTAGGAACTATAATAAGAAATAAATTTTACTTGTTCACTGCAGGTCAAAATAGGGTATTTCGCAAGCTTCCAAACAAAACAAAAAGAACAAGTAGCAACAATTGAAAAAATCAATCTATCTTTATTCTTAAACAGCACAAGTGTTGCCATCTACATGTTGAAAATCGATTTACTAATATCTTCAGAATGTATTTTATTGGCAACATTAGGCATTATAGCTTCAATATTATTCTAATAGTATTTTAGAGCCTAAATTGGGTATGTTGCCGAAAAGCAACACCAAGCATTTAAGGGTTAACACATCAGAAATTGACTAGGCCCATTATTGGAGTATAGAGGAAGGTGACATTTTTAATTTTTTCCGAAAAATATATTATAAGGGTAAATATATTATAAGGGCTGACAAATATATATAAGATAAACGCACCAGTAGTGGGTCACTTAACCCCTTGAGGGGCGGCGAGATATATTATATCCCACGTAATTTTAATCAATATTTACCCCAGAAACTTTTAATTGAATTTTACTTTTATAACTTTGGTGGGAAAATGCTGTAAGATTGCTTTTCCTTATTTTGAAATAAAATTTTTCGAAAATTCCAGAGTGACTTCAACATTGCAGAAACGCAGATAAATGCAGCGTTAAAGGCATTTATCTAATTATTATTAAAGTGTTAGTGAATTCCAATACATATATATATGAAAGGAAAAAAATATATATATAAATAAAAATAAACCCCTTTTTAAAAGATAAACCCTTTTTTAAATTTAAAATTGAAATTAAATTGTTAAATCAGAAACCCAACTTATTTTTCATAGACTCTTAAAGCAAATAAATAAAAATATTTTCTTCATCATAAAAATCTTTGACACTAATTGATATTTATATTAAATTATCTTAAAATCCTTATAAAAGTAATAAGTCTCTCATGAACAAGGAAGTAAAGCATCATTATATATATAGCATAAACAAACTGAGTTTTTCAGGCTATGCTAGATAGTTTAAGAATCAAATTGTAAACAACAAAGGATTAATTTCAAATCCATAAATCAAAGTAATTATGTTAGTTTAATTAGTGTCAAAGTGGAAAATTGATAACAGATAAATCATAATTAGTTTTTGTCTGATTGACATTTCATATTATGATTACCTCATATATAATATTTAACATTAAAATTAGAATTAGCTCTTAGGTTGTGCAATCATAAGTCCAGACTTTTGTCTCCATATAAAAAACAGTTATAAAAAAAAATAATGCACCAATCATGAAAGAATAAGCCTCCCACTTTGATACTTCTGCCCTCTGCTGGGAAAAGTAAAAACTAGCTCATTAAAAAGCAGAGTGCAGGGGGAAAGAGCTGGCAGATTATGATGGGATGCTCTCTTAAATAACACGCAGAAATTCGAGAGCTGTTGCTCCTAACGTATCCCAAGTCACTGGGCCTGACTTAATGTGAGACCACGTAACATGAAAGAAAATAAAGTCAGGTTCAGGACAAACTGCCTCAGCTTATTGCCATGACTACCCACACATAATATGAAGTACAAGCGGACTCATTTAATATATTTATATATGTATATATATATATTGGAATTCACTAACACTTTAATAATAATTTGATACCCCTTTGATACTTCTGCCCTCTGCTGGAAAAAGTAAAAACTAGCTCATAAAAAGCAGAGTGCAGGGGGAATTAACGCTTTCAGGGGGCACGAAATTCCGTTTCTGCAATGTTAAAGTCCCAACGGAATTTTCGAAAAAATTTATTTCAAAATAAGGAAAAGCAATTTTACAGCATTTTCCCACCAAAGTTATAAAATTAAAATTCAATTAAAAGTTTGTGGGGCAAATATTGATTAAAATTACGTGGGATATAATATACTCCGCCGCCCCTCAAGGGGTTAAGTGGCCCACTACTGGTGCGTTTACCTTATTATTATTTTTCAGTTACGCAGTTTTTATGCCCATTTAGTGCTAGAAAACGCGGAAAAAACGGTGAATTCCAAAGTATCATAACCCAGTAAGTTTTGTTTCTAAAAGAATGGAATTTTTACTACTTTACGTGTTAGAGTACGGAGAAAGTTTTAAAATAGTATAACTTCTAGCACCCAAAGACTATGTAAAAATTTAAAAACCAGGAACAAAATGGCCGTTTAGAAATTTTTATTTCCTAACTTAAAAAGAAAAAACTATTTTGACATTAATGGATTTTGATATAATCAAGACAACATCTGTATTATTTTTGCAATTGGAAATATATCTCTAAAGCTAATGGTTTAGAAATTAGTTATTGGATTATGATAACAGTGAGCATCTTATATGGGGCATTCTCAAAATCTTTTGACTTTCATGTCCCTGAATAATAATTTTTATTTTTGTTAGGTTTAGAGGCGAGCGAACATTTTTTTATGCGCATTATACCTGAGCACTGCCAGTCTTTTCTCCCGCCACACTCAGTCTGCGTGCGAACGATAGAAGTGTAGACGTAAAAACTTATTCTGTGTGATGTTGTTATGAAAAAGTAATCTGTGTGAGAAATTTATCTTTAAATCAATTGTTTTGTGTTTGTGCAGTGTTTTCGTTTAATAAACTATTTGTTCTGTCAACATCCACGGACTTAGTGATAATTAATATTAGAGAAAGAACAACAAAATGGTTGCAGTTCGCGGTTGATATTCTAAATCGAAATTAGTTTTGTTAAAAGAAACCATGGACAAGTTAAACGTCCCCGAATTAAACGGAACTAATTATTTTATATGGAGTCTCAAAATAAAAGCTGCTTTAAGCCTTAAAAGTTTGGATACTGTGATAACCGAAGTAAAAGCAGAAGGACTGAGTGAAAAGGATTCCACCGAATGGGACAAAAAAAAATAGAGATGCTGTCGCACACATAAAGCTGTCATTGTCTGATGAACAGGTGCTACAGTTTGCAGCAGAAGGAAATGCGAAATTATTATGGGAAAAAATAAAATCGACTTTTACCTGTCAAGCAGAAGATAGAAGAATAGATGCCGGCAACGAGTTAAAGAATTTAGAAATAAAGTCAAATGAATCTGCAAATGATTATATAGCCAGAGCTCGAGGCATCTCAACAAAATGTCAAACACTTGGATTGGCTATAACAGATAGAGAACTTGTGTTCTACACGGTACGAGGACTGAAAGGAAAGTTCTCGAAAGTAAGAGATATATTAAAAACTCAACGTGAGAAAAGTATGGATGAAGTACTAGAAATTCTACGGGAAGAAAAACTGACGAATACCGCGCGTTCTGAAGGGACCACCGCTGAAGTATTCTACTCCAGGAAAAACAAAAGTCCGAAACTTTGTTACATTTTCAGACGTCCGAATCACATAGCCAAAGATTGTTTTTACAGGAATAATATTTCAAGAAATGACAGGTCCAATGGAAATCGACAAAGAAGAAAAACGCACCACGATGTAAATTATCCAGTTAAGGACAGAAACAATTCGGTACTTACTGTTTTATCGGAACAATGTGAACTATGTGATAATATATGGTTATTAGACAGCGGGGCTAGCTCGCATATGTGTAAAGATAAAATATGGTTCAGGGATCTAATTCCTGAAGAAAAGGATATCTACCAAGCAGGTAAAAATTCCAAAATAATTTCGAAGGGTACAGGTACGGTATCATGTAATACGGTAAGTAAAAATGATTCTATACATTTAACAATAAACAATGTTAGTTTTGTACCAGATTTGAGATATAATTTATTATCTGTTACTGCTTTAATGGATAAGGGTTGTAGAATTATTTCTGAAAATTACTGTGTGCTAATTTTTGACAAATATAATAAATTTCTAACTAAAGCATTTAAAAATGATAATCGATTAGAGATTAAACTTCAACCTGCCTATAATTCTGAGTGTAATTTTACTGATAAGAGTGTTAGTAATTATGAACTATGGCATAACAGATTGTGTCATTTAAATTCAAAATATATGTTAAAAATGAAAGAGTATATAGATCTTAAAGATGTAAATGTGTCTGATGTTAAGTGTGATACATGTGATATAAGTAAAATAACCAGGAAAAGTCATCCGAATATTGATATTGACCAAAATTATGATATTATGCAGTTGTTTCATTTGGATTTATGTGGCCCGATACAACCTGAATCACTTGGTGTGGCAAAATATTTTCTGATACTAGTGGATGATTTTTCTGGAATGTATTTTACTTATTTCCTTAAAAGTAAAAAGGAAGTATTTGATGTATTTTATAAATTTAAAGCTAAATATGAAAATCCTATGGGTAAAAGAATTAAAAAAGTGAGAAGTGACAATGGGCCCGAATTTGTAAATACGGAATTTGACAATTATCTTGCCAATTCAGGTATATTTCATGAAAAAACTGTCCCATATAACAGCGAAAGCAATGGAAAGTCTGAAAGAGCGAATAGAGTTCTATTAGAAAGGGCTAGGTCTTTATTATACGAAAGTGAACTTCCCACCAAATTCTGGGCAGAAGCTATCAATTGTAGTACACAGGTATCTAATATAACACCGCGTAAAGGAAAAGAGAAAATCCCCTTAGAAATTTGGACAGGTAAAAAGCCCAATTTAAATTATGTAAGAAAATTTGGTTGTTTAGCTTATTTTCATATTCCTAAAACAATGAGAAATAAATTTGATGTACCAGGAAGAAGTGGAATTATGTTAGGATATGATAGAGATAGGAGGGGATATCGTATTTATGATGTAAAAAATAAGAAAGTGATTGAGGAACGTTCTGTTAAGTTCAATGAAACTATAAAGGGAAGTAAATATTTTAAATTAAGTAAATTTTCCGAGTGTTGGGATATTGAGCCGCTAATAAATAAAAATTTTCTTGAAGAGAATGAAATTCATGAAAATCAAAAGAATAAATCTCTCAATTTAGAAATTTCTGACACAAGCGAAATAAAAAACAGTTGCGCAACCCCATTAACAGAACATAATTTTTCTCCGGCTAGCCATGAAGGCACGGGGAAAAGGAATCGAAATAACAAAATAAAAGACCGAAGTGAAAATATTATTGAAGTTCGAAGGTCAGAAAGATTGAAAAGTAAATATTCGTCAGCTAATTTAACTGATAATGTCCCGAGTAATTATTTAGAGGCAATAAATAGTGTGAATTCACATGATTGGGAAATAGCTATGAAAAACGAATTGGATTCTTTAATTAAGCATAATGTTTGTGAAATCGTTGATATGCCAGAAAAAACAAAATTGATTAAAAGTAAATGGGTCTATGCTTTAAAAGAGGGCGACAATAAGGAAATAAAATATAAAGCTAGATTAGTGGCAGCTGGATTTAATCAAATTAAAAACAAAGATTATACTGAATCGTATTCACCTGTTGTAAATATTGAGTCATTTAGATTATTAATTGCACTTGCAGCTAAATTAAATTTGATTTTTAAGTTTTTTGATGTAAAAACAGCATATTTATATAGTGATTTGGAAGAAACTTTATATATGTCACCACCACCTGGTTATGAAAAACTGATAGGGGTGAATAAAGTTTGTAAACTGAAAAAGAGTATTTATGGATTACCCCAATCGGGTAGAAATTGGTATTTAAAAATAAAAGAGGAACTCGGTAATATTGGATTGAATCAATTAGCTTCTGATAACTGTGTATTCATTAAAGTTGAAAATGATAACATTTTTATATCACGTATGTATGTGGATGATTTAGCTATCTTTTGTAATAATCAAACAATGTATGAAAATATTGTTTCTAAAATTAAAAAAGTATTTGAATTGTACGAAAATAAGAATTGTAAATTTTTAGGTATAGAAATTGAAAAAAATGAAAAAGGTATAAGTTTGTCACAAGTTGAATATATTGAATCATTGCTGGTAAAACATAATTTAGAAAATTGTAAATCTGTGAAAACACCTATTGTTAAAGGTGAAGCTAAAAGTTTTCCTCCAACAAATGAATTGTTTGACATAACTATGTATCAGGAAATTATTGGTGAACTTTTATATTTAGCCAATAGAACACGTCCTGATATATCATTTGTCACAACTTATTTGTCTCAATTTAATCACAAACCAGAGAAAATACATTACATTTTGGCTAAAAGAGTTTTAAGGTATTTAAAAGGTACAAAAGACAAAAAATTATTTTACAGCAACGAATTTGGGTGTTTAAATAGTAATTCAGATGCTAGTTGGGGAAATGGAGAAAATGGAAGGTCTTTTTCAGGGGGAGTTGTATTGTTAGGAAAGTCATTAGTATCTTGGAAATGTCGTAAACAAAAAAGTGTTAGTCTTTCTACATGTGAAGCAGAATTATTTTCTATTTCAGAAATTTGTAAGGATATAATATGGACTGTAAACTTATTGTCTGAGTTAAATTGTAATCAATTTATAAAAGATGCGATAATTTTAAGCACTGATAGCCAAGCAGCAATACAATGGATTAAATGTACAAAATCTTCAAATAAATCTAGACACATGAACTTAAGATTTCATTTTGTCAGGGATTTATTGTCAGAAGGTATTATTTCATTGGAATATGTTCAAGGTGAACATATTATTTCTGATTTCCTTACCAAAGGTGTAAATGAGGATAAGTTGTTATATTCTATGGAAAGTATTTCACTATTATGATATGTGTTATTATTGTATGTAATTTGTGTGTAATTTTTGTATGTATATGTATATGTGTTTTTTTTGGAATTGTTTAAAGAAAAAAAAATGTATCTCTCGCAGGAGGGGTGTGTTAGGTTTAGAGGCGAGCGAACATTTTTTTATGCGCATTATACCTGCGCACTGCCAGTCTTTTCTCCCGCCACACTCAGTCTGCGTGCGAACGATAGAAGTGTAGACGTAAAAACTTATTCTGTGTGAAATTGTTATGAAAAAGTAATCTGTGTGAGAAATTTATCTTTAAATCATTTGTTTTGTGTTTGTGCAGTGTTTTCGTTTAATAAACTATTTGTTCTGTCAACATCCACGGACTTAGTGATAATTAATATTAGAGAAAGAACAACCATTTTAATACACTTTTTTGTGTTTTTTTTATTTCATATACTGAGGAACATCCCATTGCATGATTTCGTAACAATATTAACGAGATAAATAAGTTTTGGACGATGTTGGGTGTCCAAATACCAGGAAAACTCCTCTACCGTCCCGTGTCCCTGATGCTGATTTTTAAGTTTGGAGCTGTCTGTATAAAATTGTTTCAATAAAAGTAATTCGATGTAATTTCTTTCCGAAACTGGGACAGTTGTTTTATATAAATATGTAGCAAAAAATTAACCTGCGCACATTTTTACGGTTGATATTATTTTTTGAACTCTGTCCCTGGGTTTTTCATCCTTACCGTCCCTCTTGCTAAACTTCTACAGAAAATCACTTCAGATGCAGTCACAGAATTTTTTTCAAGTTTTTTCTCATGCAGAAGTATGCTAGAGAAAGAATGTCTAAAATTCTTTGACAGGAAATTTACTGCAGAATTTAAATCAGCATTTAAATATCAATTTCAAGATCGTGCCTTTACTGGTAGTCTTACCGTCCCCTAGGTTTATTCCTGCACTTTTCGAGGTAAATAAAAAAAAAAATTAATTTAATCCAATGTTAACAACTGTTTCTAAAAATCAATGAACATTGTGGCTATCACTTAGTCTTAACATGATTTTCCTAAAAATAAGTGGTAATTTTCCTTACCATCCCTTTTTTAACATTTCGTCCCTTTTTCTCTGTACCTTCCCCCTTTTTTACCTTACTTTCCCTTTCTTTAACACCCCTTTAAGACAATGTTATACAAAAATTCTGTATTAAAAGTACTACATTTTTATTATTTCTTATTTGAATGTCCTGTGGGTACTATGCAAATTCATTATAAGTAAAAATTTAGAAGTAAATAAGAAGTTATAGGGGTAAAATGGTAAGGAAAATTAAACTCACAAGTTTAACTTAAACCTCAGTTAAATAAAAAAATCTTCGCTGCTGACCATTTTTTCTTTATTTTGAATCATTAAGGCATTCATCTATCAGATTAAAATGTTATTTTAGCAAGTTTAATTTCGCCAGATTTTCCCCCCAAAAGTCAAAAGATTGTGAGAATGCCCCATATATGTAAGAAAACTCCTTTATTTTCACATGTTATTTATGAAACAGAGACGATAAGATAAATAAATAATTTATAATTTTCATTTTTAAAAATTATATTTTGCTATTTGGTGTGTCTATAAAATATGCATTTAAGGCAAATTTTTAATGCATTGACCATTAATGCTTTTATAAATTTTCTCACATTTTCCATTCCATTTACGTAATCGGTTAGCCTGCCTTTTTTCTGTCTTTCTAACCTTTGCAAGTTCCTCTCAAAATATCTAAATTATGAAGCAAAAACATGTCCGTGAATAGTACGTAAAAGTATATTTTGCCATTTGTCACCGTTAACATGACGTCACTGATGTCATATTGAAGGTGACAACACCTTACTAATAAATTTTGCTTTTGCTGCATTTTTAGGTAGATTTCGTAAGAAATACTACCTATTGCAGTCGTTACCATGGTGCGACTTTTGAAAAATTCCTTCATAACTTTTCATTACATGACCCCAGGAACCCAAAACCACCCCCACCTAAAAAGTTTATATATATATATATATATATATATATATATATATATATATATATATATATGTATGCATGTATGTATGTACTAAATTTTGTCCGCACGATAAAAGTCGCAATTATGCACGGAACGTCTTCAAACTCGCCAACAACTTTAAGATAGCTAATTTCTCGGCGGGGATTGAAAATGAGCAAAATCGGTCCAAGGGAATGGGAATGGGGAAGGTTTAAAATTTTGAATACCGTCTTAACATGATTCTGATAAAACCAGCTTTTACACAACAATGGCAGGAAAAAATAAAAAATCCCTGCCGTCTCGGGCCTACAGGCGGAGGTAGATTTCGAAGTTAAGTACTAAATTCACCAACAAAACTTAAATCAAGATTAAAGATAAACCCAGTTCCTTCGCTAAGAATGAGCTCTAGGGAGCTAAACATTTTGTGAAAATTCTAATATACACACACGCATGTATATTGAATAGGTTTAAAAATGGATAAATCAAATTCAGAGAACCTCAAAGTGTTAAAATATGTTAATATTTCCATACTCGGGTTTTTATCATGTTTTAATACGTTTCTTCAAACTCAATGACGTTACATATCCACCTGCTGTGGTCCATTATATTTTCAATATGACGCAATATTTTGTTGTTTTTTTTTAATTCGTCAAACTATTTATTTCATTTTTAATTTTCATGCAGAAATCTTGCTCTAGAAAACTTATGACGTAATATTCAATTTGTTTTCAATTCGTCAAACTGCTTATCTAATTTAATTTTTCACGTGAAAACACTGCATTAGAAAAGCAATTGTTGTGGTGAGAATTTTATTGCTTTTTTTTTAATTGTTGGCAACAGCTATAACGAAAAATATTTATTTTTTCCTGCCATTGTTGTGTAAAAGCTGGTTTTATCAGAATCATGTTAAGACGGTATTCAAAATTTTAAACCTTCCCCATTCCCATTCCCTTGGACCGATTTTGCTCATTTTCAATCCCCGCCGAGAAATTAGCTATCTTAAAGTTGTTGGCGAGTTTGAAGACGTTCTGTGCATAATTGCGACTTTTATCGTGCGGACAAAATTTAGTACATACATACATATATATATATAAACTTTTTAGGTGGGGGTGGTTTTGGGTTCCTGGGGTCATGTAATGAAAAGTTATGAAGGAGTTTTTCAAAAGTCGCACCATGGTAACGACTGCAATAGGTAGTATTTCTTACGAAATCTACCTAATATTTTTCGTTATAGCTGTTGCCAACAATTAAAAAAAAAAAGCAATAAAATTCTCCCCACAACAATTGCTTTTCTAATGCAGTGTTTTCACGTGAAAAATTAAATTAGATAAGCAGTTTGACGAATTCAAAACAAATTGAATATTACGTCATAAGTTTTCTAGAGCAAGATTTCTGCATGAAAATTCAAAATGAAATAAATAGTTTGACGAATTAAAAAAAACAACAACAAAATATTGCGTCATATTGAAAATATAATGGACCACAGCAGGTGAATATGTAACGTCATTGAGTTTGAAGAAACGTATTAAAACATGATAAAAACCCGAGTATGGAAATATTAACATATTTTAACACTTTGAGTTTCTCTGAATTTGATTTAGCCATTTTTAAACCTATTCCATATACATGCGGGTGTGTATATTAGAATTTTCACAAAATGAGCTCCCTAGAGCTCATTCTTAGAGAAGGAATTGGGTTTATCTTTAATCTTGATTTAAGTTTTGTTGGTGAATTTAGTACTTAACTTCGAAATCTACCTCCGCTTGTAGGCCCGAGCCGGCAGGGATTTTTTTTAATTTCTAAATATTACAAAATATCAAGGTGTATATCATCTATTAGGCGAAAAAATGTTCTTTCAAACTCAATTTATTTGAAACTATATTCAAGTTACTGATTTTTTACAGCTTAAAAAATAATTTTAAAGAAGGATTTTATTTTTTATTTTTAAGGGGTCAGGTAACCTTTGAACCAATAAAGTACATGGAAAAGTGGCCTCTGTAAGAATTGCAGTCATTCTTTAACTAATTAACTTTTAATTATAAAATTGAAAACACATGTTAGGAACGATTTGTTTTATAAATCAAAGTTGTTAGAAAAGGTATACACATATATAGTTTTTTTTTTATTTATTTTTAAAGATAATACAATTTTTAAGAAAGAATTATTCTTGCATGCATTGCGCGCATGATTTTTCCCATTTCAATGGCTGAAACAAGCCGAGATTTTTTTATTGAGTACAGATATAAAGTGTTTTCAAAATGACCTACAATGAAAAAAATAAAACTTGTAGATCTAGAGAAATAAAATTTTTTTTAGAGTAATTCGAAATATCGAGATTTTTTTTATACAAAAGTAGCCGTGAATTCTAAACTTCTTACTTGAGAAACATAATAATAGGTCATTTTGTGCTTCTGTACGTTTAATACATCCACCAAAAATTTCGTGAAATTCTTGGCAGCCGTTTTTCAGAAATCGTGCGCGCAATGATCAAAATCGCTGTTTTGAGAAAATTGGCTTTAAAGATTGAAAAACCCGTTGATCATATAGCAAAAGCTCAAAGTGTTTTAGACATAACTTCTCTTATAATGCGAATTTTTGTATGGGGTTTGATTTTAAATGTTCCCAAAGAATCATATTTAATTATAAGCCATTTAAAAAAAAATTCGAATTTTGGACACTTCAAAGGTTACCTGACCCCTTAATAAATCTATCTTTGTCGCATGCACCTCATTGGCGAAAGATTAACCTGCATACAGTATAAATTGTTCAAGATTTGTTTCCAGGATATAATCCAGAAAATATTTCAGCAAATATTCCAGGACGAAATTAAAACTTCACAAATAAATAAGTAAAATAACCTAAATAAAACACAAATTTAACACACGAATTACGCGCTTAAACCACTTAAACTATCAGAATCAAAAAGGCTATTGTAAGTTGTAAGTAGCGAAATCTTTGGCGATTTCTTCTGCTATATATCCTTGCATGCAGCTAATACGAAAGTATCGCTTTTAATAAGTTTCAAAACTTTATTTGAATATATTTTTCATATAATAATGCCTTTTGCTGTTGTTAGTCTGCAAGCTAAAAAATATATATTAAACGTAAAAAATCTATTAGCATTTGCATGAAAAACAAGAAAGAAAAAATCATGCGTCAAGCTTAGATTATGAAACATTTTCCAACATATTCAGACTAATGTAACAAAACTGCACCGTTTAATAAGTTAAAATATTATGTTTAATTCAACCACATGGAAACGCATAACACACTTGAAAACCCAATTTCAGCTGCCCCCATCTACAATCGAAAAATTATCCGATTTCTTTGAGCAGCCCTGTATATGATATATAGATTTGTATTAACTGCATTTCTATTAAATGCATGCATGCCAAAATTTAGTTCAGTTAAGAAATACGTATACCTCAGTTGAACTTCCCTTTCAGCAATTTCCGCTAATAAGGGGACTGGTACGTGAATACTTTTGTGCAGCCCCGTATATCAGGTATAGAATTTATATAAAACGAGTAACATGCACATGCAAAAAATTATTTAAACTTTAAGGCGCTACCTAATTTTAAAACGCACCTCCAGCCTTTATTACTCAAAGATAATACTGTAACAGATTTCTTTTGTGTGTCCTTGTAAATGAACAATAAATGCTACGAATGCGCTATTCTATCCTAAACATTTTGTAATGAAATTCAGTGATTTATCATTTATATCAGTTTCAATACATTTAAAATCGCGTAATCTCATTAAAATACTCTAGGAACGATTTCCCCCCATATACCATAATGTAATGTGATTCTTTTGAGTGCCCCTGTAAATGAACTATTAATCCTACATGCTTCATATGCAATACCAAACATGCTTTGGTGACCCTAAATAACGTTGATCAATTGCATGAGAATCCGAGGATATTTAGGGAAGTAGAGCGTGGGCAGATGGACTGACGGACAGACAAACAGACAAACCGAATGGATAAACACTTTTCAACTGTGTTTGAAAGTGTTAATAAAACGTTTTCCCGCTATATTCTGTCATTCCTAAAGCCCGGGTTGGATACCCTAGTTTGTACCTTTTAAAGACAAGGATACACGCATTAATAACAAATATATTATTTCTTCCGATCTTCGTTCTTTTTCCATAACCGGGGTGGGGGAAGAATCTATTTTTCATATCATGAAGGATTCCCCCTCCCCCCAACCTTAATAATAAACTAACATAATTTTTCCCGTGATTAAAAACCATAACTATTTTATAGATTTAAAAAAATCAGTTTAGGTTTATTCATAATTGTGATTTTTAACTGTTTGTTGTCTAATAAGAGACAAAATGTAAAAGGAAACTTTATAAGTCTAACTTGGTTGTAAATTGCATATATTAATAGAATCAGCTTTGCAATTGAACTTCTAATTAAAATATTCAATGAATAAAATTAAATTTAGAAGCGGCAAACTTTAATAGATTAAAAAATATTTAAAGAAAAAACTAACTTCAAAATTAAATATCTTCCTTGATCTGACGGCGTCGCAATCTTATAAGTCATCTTTTAATTACTGACAAGCTCGCAGATGCCCAGCCCCAGGATAATAATCTTAAATATACCGAAAATCAGTGTTGAATGATTTTACATTTTTAAACGAAAATCTTTCCAAACGAACATAACGTTGGGATCTTACTGTCGTCGGCAGCGTACACCCCGAATTTGCAGGGTTTTATATTTTTAACTAAAAATTTATCCGAAGTTATTATATTATTTTTAAGAATTAAAGGAAAAAATATTTGGAACAATTTACCATATACCTTCTATATGGGGGAGGGGGAGAAAAACAAATAAATATAAATAAAATTTAATAAACTTTACATCCCGAACCATATTAACACTAAAACTACCGCGAGGGTTGAAATGACCCTTTTTGAATTTTTTTTTTTTTTTTTTTTTTTTTTTTTTTTTTTTTTTTTTGGAATTTCTCAAACTAAAACATTACGAATTTTTTTTATATTTCATGACTTTTATTAAAATATATGATCATATTATTCCTTAAAATGCCTTATCTCCGAACTACTTTTTTTGCCTAGAAAAAAATATTTTAGGCTTAACTACCTCAAGGGGTCATTTGACCCCTGAATAAATTTATGTTAAATCATAATGGTATAAATGTTTTATTTTGTAAGAACATTAGTAACTTGTGTATTTTTGCTATTACACCATTTATTCTACTGTATTACATCATATTTGTTAACTATTTGAGGGGCGGTGGGATATATCTATCCCATCCAATTTTAATCAAGATTTGCCCTCGAAAAATGTAATTAAATTTTACTTTTATAACATTGGTGGAAAAAAGTTGTAAAATTGCTTTTCCTTATTTTGAAATATATTTTTTTCTAAAATTTCAATGTGAATTCAACATTATAGGAATAGTCGGGTTTGAAATGTCTTTAAATGTGGCTCCAGCTTGATTGATGTGCCAAGTTTGATATTTTTGGTGTATTGTGAAGTTTTTGACATGCAGATTCCAAATACCTTAGGTGCCATTTTTTATACACATTTTTGGGGGTGATTTTCAAGATGGCGTCCAAGATGGCTGCCATTTACTGACTTCTTTAATATTTGAGGTATATTATTGAGCAATATGCCAAATTATATATTTTCAGGGCCAAAAAATACAAATATATAATAAAATTAGGAGTAAATTGAGTTTTTCAAGTATTTTAAGCGATAAGATGCAAATAAAGCACAAAAATATGAATTATATTAGATGTGCTAGCGCTTTTATTAACCAGTTGTACACAACCAACGTATTTAAATGAAATAACATAAATTATTAAAGATATTGAAAAAAATATTAAAAACAGCATTTATATGTATATACAGTACTGGGATGTTATGTATCCTCTTCTGAATCACTGCTATCACTGTGATGGTATTGATAGTCCTTTGTATTGTTGTAATCACTGCATTTGCAAAGGACAGTACAGACGAGAGAATTCTTTAAGCAAGAACATTTCCCATCTGTACATGTTCTCTTACACTCACATTTCACAAGTTCAATAACTCTTTTGGGCGTAGGTAACTCCAGGCATTTGACTGGAGAAATTAGTCCTTCGCCATTTTTCCCCAACCATTGCCAATAAGTGGGGTTATTGTAGGTAGAGGATATCTGTAGCCCTTTCCAATGGTGCAAATTAAGTTGGATCTTAGAATATGTGACTTCAGAGCTCCAAGAGTTGATGGTAATTTCTCCCCCTCGAAACTTTTAGTTCTGAAAAAGTGCCATCTTAACTCTGAAATCCTTTAAAAATTACTATTTTACAAATAAGTCCAGTCGGTGAATTTTTCAAACAACGACAGATTGGATAATAGATCAACATTAGGTTCCCCAAGTTCTTGAAAAACTGTTATAATATCATCATCACACTGAAGATTGATATACACTTTTATCCACTTCTGTTTTGAAATGCCTACAAATTTTCCTGCCCAGTCTCCACCAGTATATGAATGTAAACCTAGTAAACCTTTTACTTTTATGAGCACCTATTGCTCGACATCTTTCATTAATATTAATTTTTCTGTGTTTGTTGCCTCGACCAGTAACAAAACTGATTTCACTGCTTACTAGATGACTTGAAACCAAGTCAACCAGCAATATGAAAATGTCAGTATCTTGCGAAAATACATCGATCTCATAATTATCATGATGTTTCACTATACCAAGTACATGAAGATATTAAATGGTGTCTGCTTCTTTATGTGTATGATCGCATAATTCTGAATCGAAAACATTCGCATGGTTACTGTATGCCTTACTGCCAACAACGAGAACAATTTCTTTCTCACTAGCAGCAAAAACCTGTAGCAATTTATTCCCGAGATAGTCAGCTGTGATTTTGTTTCATTATGTGAAAGAAACGTCTTTAATGAAACCAACGAAATATTGGTACTATTTGTAATAGTAAATCTAATAGGTTGTGTCGCCCCCAATCTTTTCTTACTAGTTTGCTCCTTCAATGAATGCTCAAGGTATTGGTCAAGTATTATTCTCGCTTCAGTGTATCCGCTTGCCATTTTCATAATGATCTCGGTAAAAGCATTTGCGAAGTCTTCACAGGTTTTCATGGCAGGTGTCTTTTTTACTGATTGTAAGATTGCCATTCCATCTATAATACAAACTTTTTCTATCGGAGAAATAATAGAGGATTCCAATGATTCAAGTATGGGTGATCGATTATATTGCTCTATTTCTGCAATGAATGACCTTTTGTCAGATGGAATATGAAGATATACATCAGAGGAAAATAATGATCTTGGTATTACAAAAAACTCGTAGTTTCCAATTGCATCTTTTAGGTTTGTAGACATTTGATGTCTTGATTCCATAACAACAAAAAAACGAGAAAGAAGTTTCCTATCTTCTCGAATTAGTCTATCTCTTACAAATTCTTCGAATTCTAATTGGCCCTTTTGGTCGACGACTCAGAATATCATCCTTCGCAGATTCTGGAACTTTCATAGAGAATGCAATTTTCATTAGTGTGGTATTATCTTGGAAAGAGTTTCCTCCACAATGATCCCGAATACCCTCCTTGACGATGGCTGTGTTGTAAAAAATTCTTAGCGACATGGAAGTCCGAAGTTGATAGTGTTTCCTGGGCTGCTTAGAGATTTCATATGGACAGTACTTTTCAAAGTAAGTTGAAACAGTGCGTAATACTTCTGGTACACACTAGAAATACCTTTTGAGGGCGTTTTCATTCTGAGTTAAACCAATAACTCCACCAATGTTCTTCAGTTCTTTGATTTTCTGTTCCAACTTCTGTTCTGAAAATAGTTTCGTAAGCGGCACATTGTCTTTAGATACTTCAAAACAACCAGATTCGAGAGCATTCCATATTTCTGGATATGTTGTTTTAATGTCCTTCATCTGTGCTAATTATACTGGAATGAGTCTGGCATAATGAAATAAATCATGAGCAAAATAATACTTGATTTGTTCATTTAATGACTCGAGATGCAATGCCCAATATCCTTGACGAGTGGCACGTAGGAAACGTAACAAAGATCCAAATTGGTCCATATACTGTAGTAAGAACTTTGCCATATCACCACTGCATTGTTTAATATGTGAAATACGATTTTTTTCAACTAGTATTCTGATCTCTTCAAACAAAGTTGTAGCTTCAACTTCACAATTGTGCAATTTCTCACGTAGTGAGTTGCATTTTTCTTGCAGGGAAATAATCTCTGTAGAATGTGGCAGTGTTTCAAAGAGAAGGTCGTAACATGCCAAAACGATAGTTATGTGAAAATCTATCCCTTTAGTAGGGGAAGTTGGCCTAAAATGATCCCCTTAAGGGGAAAACTTGTGTAAAATAATATAACGGTTTAAATAAATCTTTGGTCCTATGCTAATATGTTTTACACTATATTTTGCATCAGAAACATACTTTAATAATATTTTGAACACAAATTGAGTAATGAAAAAAAATAGATTTTTGAAAACGTGTCCAAAGGATCATTTTACCCTCACCCAAGGGTAAAATGATCCTTCATTTAAAAATTATTGTAAATTGTTTTTTATCGGCAAAATAAAGGATATAAAAGTAATTATGACATTGCATAATGAAATAAAATAAGTTTTACAATCAAATAGCCTATGTAATTGATTTAATGTAAATTTTAAAATAAAAAAGTGTCACAAATAATTTCGAAAAAGCAATAAAATTCGAAATAAAATCTATTTGAAAATTATGATAGAAAATAACGCCTATTTCTGCCCCATCCGAAAACTAAGATTATTTAAAAACATATCGCAAAGATACACATAATCCTCATTCTCATCTATCCCTGCGCATGCATTTTGCGCCCACTTACGACACTTGATCGACCTTCATCTTCTGCAGAGGAGGCAAACAGTTCATCACAATAAATACACTTTTGTTCATCTTCTGAAACTGCTTCACTATATTCCAAATATTGTTTTTAGGCACCCTTTTCTTCTGTATGGTTATCAGTGTTGGCAACACTGTTTCCCATAACAACATATCCAGTGTTGCCAGTGGGCTACTTTTTTAAAATTCAGATTTCTTGATTGGCACCACTTTTTTGAAATAGTAAAATTCGTCTTATTTAATGACGTATTAATTAAGGTGAAAACAAGAGCAATTTTACCGTTTTAGAAAAGTGGTGCCAATCAAGAAATCTTAATTTAAAAAAAGGAGCCCACTGGCAACACTGATGGGAATACGTCTTTGCTTTGACTTCTTGCTCTTTTCTTTGCTAGTTCTGGCTATTTCGTTTTTAGATTTAGAATATTTTAATTTGATTTTCTTAGGTGCAGCCTCTTTTATCTTCTCTTTCTGTTCTCTATTTTTCGTTTCCAAGCATAGTTGATTCTTATAAGGACTGCTTGTTAAAAATGACACTTTTCATTGATTTCCTTTTTCTCGAAGTGCTTGATTCTGTAGGATAAAACGTGGACTCAAAGAGAAAGGTTTGGGGCAGTCACACAATTGGCTCCCATGATGAATAGGAAACAATACCGGATTTTTTCAGCCAATAAAATGGTAGTAAAACGATACACATAATGGATCATTTTACCCGGCAACATGACCATCCATTTTAGGTCATATAACTAGATGGCGCCGAGAAACATAACAAACTTAGCATGTGCAATTCACATCTAAAAACATGCTCTATTAAGTAAACCAAGTCATATTTCTGTACATGAAAAATTGTATATGTAAATAAATATGAAAGTTAGTGCTTATCTTATAGCAGATGTTATAAAACCCACCTTTTAAAAGAATTCTATTCAGACGCGTTATACTGCAATCGTTTGAATACCGTCATTGCTTCTTCTTCACTTGGCGCAACTAGTTTATGTGTTGCCCTGCAGATAGCGCGACCTGCCTGGAAGAAAACCTATGTGGATCGTTTTGCCCGCTAGGATCATTTTAGGCCAACTTCCCCTATATTAGTAATTTTGTAGTAAATTTATAAATAAATAATAAATGACACAATTTATGCATATTTTGATTGTAGATTTGCATTTTTTGACCCCCAAAACATATAATTTGATATACTGGTCAATAATATCCCACAAATATTAAAAAAGTCAGTAAATGGCAGCCATCTTGGACGCCATCTTGAAAATCACCTCAAAAATGTGCAAGAAAAAAATGGCACCTAAGATATTTGGAATCTACATGTCAAAAGCTACAAAATAAAATAAAAATATCAAACTTGGCACAAAAATCGAGCTGAAAAACATTTCAGACCCTACTAGAACGCAATTGCTTGCCCCTGAAAGGGTTAATGTGTGATGGTGCAATTAGAAATTGACTTTACTCCGAGTGAGATTCTAGTTTGAACATTTCAAGTTATATCGAGAACGAAATAATCTTAAAAATATGTGGTGAACATAAAACAAATTTGCACAATATTTGGTTATTAAATTTTCGAATTTCTTGAAATAATTGTTTTCCTAATTTTGTTTGCGTAATGCAATATATATATATATATATATATTTACTTTAATAAATAAACAACTTGTAATAATTATTTGAAAAAAAAATCTTTTATTCATACTCAAAAGTGTATCAACTGGTATATTTTTCGCAAAACATCGTAAAATAGATATTTTTTTTTATATAGGGGTCATTCGATTTCTTTCGGTAGGAATAGCTATAAAAAAAATATCGGTACGTTTAAGTGTTAATTAAAAAAATGAGGGAGTACACGTTAAAAGAATACTTTATGGCTTCTTTTTAAGTGTAAATCGAATAGAAGTTAGCAGAAATGCAAAGCCTGATGCAATTATTTTCCCTATCTCCATGGGTTTTTCTTCAAAAGCGCATAATTGCATATTACTAATGATTTTAAGAATGTTTCTTTGAAACGCGTATTTACTGAAGAGACTTTGGAATAAGTAAAAATGTTATTTATACTTATTTTCCGAACCCGCACAATGTAAGGAAAGTAGGATAAGGTGGTGCAAGACTGCCCGATGTACAAGAGTATACTCAGAGCGATTATCTACTTCCAAAACAGAGTTTTCAATTTAGCTACAGTCGTAAACAATGAATGACAGTCAGTTCATTGTTTACAACTGTAGCTAAACGAGCACAAATCGATTAACTCTATCAAATGAAAATGTTCAGTATAAACAGTTAAAGTTTTTGTAACTATAAAAATATTGTATCTATATAATATTTTTTCTCGGGATATTTTGATTGAACTCATTAATTTTCTTTTAATCAAGGGTAACTTTTTATTACTGTATAAATATGTAGAAAATTTTCAATTTCCCTTTGTTTAAAAAAAACGCCATTTAAAATGATGTTATTCGGATTGTCTTTTGAACGTCTCATCAAATGCAAAACTTTGTTTTGGGATTAAGTAATAATCAATCTGCGTACGCTTGTACACCGCGCACTCTTGGAACACCTTGCCCTATTTGTAATCTAATCATGATTAAAAAATGTGCCATATTGACTAAATACACGTTATTTTTAGTTCAATTATGATGTAGAATGATGAAAAAACACAAAATCCTAGCAATAATCTTCACAGCCTTTTAACAAAATTGGAGTTTTTTGCCATTATTTTTGGAAAAATTTCCTGTTAGACAGCGTACATTTATTTCAACTAAATATATTTCAATTTTCTTTGTGCTACATACTATCACTACACTTACCTGTGCACGGAACTAGGAGTTTTACAATATCTTCAAAACTGAAATATTTCAAAATAAGTCAGGAAATACTTTTTTTAAATTAAAAATTATTATTATTTTTTTTATATTTGAATACCTATAAAATAACTACATTAACACATAGAGCTTAGACTCTAGTTCAGAACATTGTGAGTAATATAAAATGCATTCTGACAAAATTTCACTTAAATATGCTTAAAACATTTCATGCAATGAAGTTTATAAAACATGGAGATAACGGAAAATTTGATTTTTCAGAAGTCTCATTTAAAGAATTCTTTTATATTTTTCAGATACGTTTTTAAGTAAAAAACGTATGAAAATGATTCATAGAAATGTTGTTTACATTTCTCCTGGCCTTCCTACGCCCGCTTCCGATATTTGACTCATTACTTCCTGTTTATTAAATTGGCCATAACTTGTCTTCTAGTGATCATAGTAATAAAATTAAAACAGATTTGGGATCATAAAAGACTGCTTTGTCAAAAAAAAAAAAAAAAAAAAAAAAAAAAAAAATCACGAAAACGGCCATTTAGTCCAAATGTAATATACCTTTTTATATTAACCTTTAACTGATGTCACGTGGTCTCCCAGACCCCGCGACTCCCAGCTGTAAACACTTTTACAGCTTTTTACTTTTCTGTACTGAAGTTAAATAATATGAATAAAATACTTTTTTCATGCAATTTAATTCACATGCTCCTAAGAGGAGTACAACGATATTGTTAGGACAAAATTTAAGTAAATTCAACCATTTGAGTTATTTTTTTTTTATTCATTTTATTCGAGGGGTCTGAGAGACCGGATCACATAAGTTGTGTGACAAATTTTAGTCACATCAGTTAAAGGTTAATGTAATATACCTTCTAATGTAATGTATCTTAATGGGGAAGTTATAGACCACTGTCACAAGAACTGTATAGATTTTCGTACAAATCAGCCTACGTATTTAAACCATTTTTAAACCGATTCTAAACGGGATATCACAAAGGAAATATTACACAGATGTAATCAAAAAATAGTGGTGTAAAAGTAACGTCTCTAGTTGCAAAAAGGGAGGGTAGGGGGGCAGTGTTCGAATTCAGCTGTTTCCATTGTGTCGGAAACTTGTAAAACTTTCCTCCCCTGCCTTCCGTGATCTGTGGCTAAAATTTCTAATATTCTTATCTTGTCAACTACGAATCTACACAGTTAGCTAAATTGATTGCAATTTCTTTGAGAAAATGTTTCTTTCTCGTTAAAATTTTTCGTATTTGAGAATTTTTCAAAAATTAAGATAACTTTAGAAAGTTATGTTCGTGCTTATATAACATGAAAAAAGAGTTATTCATTATTTAGAGCTTAAAAAGTTTGTTTATTGAAGCAATTTTTTTTTTCTTTCCCGAAAGTTATACGATGCATCGCTTTGAGTACATTATTTATGCGAAAACTTTAACATGTTGCTAATAATTTGTAAAAGGGATTTCTTGATCTACTTTAAAAGCTTGATAAAAGTTTTCTTCATAGCATATTAAAAATGATTTTATACTTCATTCTTCAGTGTTATTTCTTCAATATAAATCACCGTTTTTCGATTTAACGATCTATTAAAATCTGAAATACTTTAACACACAGAAGCCTATTTACGCAGCATTTTTATCCTACTCATTATGAGTTATAACCCCACGGTTGAATGAAAAGCGCCTAGCTTACCTCAGAACTGCACAATTTAAAAAAATTAACGGGGTGTAGCACTATCATTACCGGGAAATATTTCATCGCAGTACAGGAGTGGAATTCGAGAAGTTGAAAATAAAGAGTCTTTATTATAGAAATAAATCGAATCTAAAGATTACGAAAATGTCAATTTTATGAGCGTTTATAAATGGGAGTTTCTTTGAAATGATAACAACGTGTTATCAAGTTTTTGCTTCTTAAGTTTTCCTCCGTAACTCTTTTTCTTGATGTGAAAGGGGTAATGTGTGTTTATGAGCAGTTGATAGTAGAAGCAAAGTTTAATGTGCTGAATATACATTAAAGTTTTTTGAAGCAAAATTTATAATTTTAAAAATTAAATTTAAAATTATAGGCAAAAAAAGTTACAATAAAGGACGATTTATCTGAAAGTATTAGATTTCATTATTAAAATCAAGACCAATCATTTTTACCTTCTTCTATCTTCAATAGAAGAAAGTATTGTAAAAGAAATTTTTTTTCGACGTCCGGTTTTCGACGGATTTACACGTTTTAGGGGTCAGAGGTCCCCCAAAACAGGTTTATACAAAACGCCTGTCTGTCAGTTCGTCTGTTCGTGTGTCCGTATGTCGCCATTGCACCACTGAAAAGTGTATGAAGTTATGCATAGAACTGAACCAAATTTTTTGTGTATGATTTTGGCTGTGGCAAGCCGGTCCTCCTTGAATTTTGAAATATTCCACCGGAAGGGGGCGCTGTAATAGTGATTTTTGTGCCATTTCCAATATTGTACCATCGGAAAGTGCATGAGGTTATGTATAGAATTGAACCAAATTTTTTGTGTATGTTTCAGGCTATGACCAGCAAGTCCTCCTTGAATTTGAAAAAAAATCTGCCGAAAGGGAGGGCTGTAAGAGCGATGTCTGTGCCATTTTCACTATTGTACCATCGAAAACTGTATAAAATTATGCATAGAATTGAACCAAATTTTTTGTGTATGCTTTTGTCTATAGTCATCAGTTTCTCCTTGAATTTGAAAATATTCCATCGGAAAGAGTTGCTGAAATAGCGATGTTTGTGCCATTTTCTTTATTGTACCATCAAAAACTGTATAAAATTATGCATAGAATTGAATCAAATTTTTTGTGTATGCTTTTGTCTATAGCCATCAGTTTCTCCTTGAATTTGAAAATATTCCATCGGAAAGGGTTGCTGAAATAGCGATGTTTGTACCATTTTCTTTATTGTACCATCGAAAACTGTATAAAATTATGCATAGAATTGAATCAAATTTTTTGTGTATGCTTTTGTCTATAGCCATCAGTTTCTCCTTGAATTTGAAAATATTCCATCGGAAAGGGTTGCTGAAATAGCGATGTTTGTGCCATTTTCTTTATTGTACCATCGAAAACTGTATAAAATTATGCATAGAATTGAATCAAATTTTTTGTGTATGCTTTTGTCTATAGCCATCAGTTTCTCCTTGAATTTGAAAATATTCCATCGGAAAGGGTTGCTGAAATAGCGATGTTTGTGCCATTTTCTTTATTGTACCATCTAAAACTGTATAAAATTATGCATAGAATTGAATCAAATTTTTTGTGTATGCTTTTGTCTATAGCCATCAGTTTCTCCTTGAATTTGAAAATATTCCATCGGAAAGGGTTGCTGAAATAGCGATGTTTGTGCCATTTTCTTTATTGTACCATCGAAAACTGTATAAAATTATGCATTCAAATGAACCTAAATTTTTTTTGCATGTTTTTGGCTTTGGCTAAAAAGTCCTCCCTGAATTTGGAAATATTGCGCGGTAAAGAGGCTCTGTGATAGCGATTTTTGTACACTTTTCTTGATTTTTCATAGTTCTATTGGCCATCTGCGGCTCGTGCATCGGCGGGAACTCGCGTCCTGCTAAGCCGGCTATTCGCAAGCAGCTGATGACAGTAGAATATGGAAAAACTATTGATCCATGATATAGATTAACTCGTTTTTAGTCCGATTAATTGACTGAAGCAGAAATTTAAGATGAAAATCAAAGTTGGTATAGTATTGAACTAATAATATTGAAGTATTAAAGTGTGTAACTACTTTTTGAAATTTTAGGATGTATAAGATAGAAGAAAGTTTTGGGATTGGCACATCCAACTAGTTTCAATTGGTAATTGTATTGATCATCATTTTAGCGGTGATGTGTTTGAATCCCTGCTTAATTCGTTCTGATTTGGAGTTCAATTAAATGGCAGAACTAAAAAAAAAATTAGAACATTACTTCGAGGTAATTGAATTCCGTAAAATGTAATGCAATACTTTTTCAACTCCGTATACCTTCAAACTAATTTTACTTCTGATCTTAAAACTTAAAAAATGGTGACTGACCAATAGATTAATAGCATTTATTTTATGTAAAAGAGAAATTTTGATGGTTGGATTGAAGAAACGTTAAGATGCGTTGTTTTTGACTCTTTCTGCCTGGGCTCGGCTTGACTAGATTTTTCAAAAGAAAGTCCTGAATATTTTTCATGAATGTACATGTGTTCATTTTTATAGAAAAACGATAAAATTGATTTTTAGCATGTGTCTGTATATAGTATTCTAATTAAATGATTTTATGATACGAATTTGTGAAACTATTTTATAAAACGAATATATGTTAAATGCGAGGTTTGTAGAACGCTGTGATAACGTAATATTAGTATGTTGTTACAGTATATTTTTTCTTGAAGAGCGTGTATCTGTGTATATAGAATTTGTAGATTTTTTTTAAATTAATTAATTTATTTATTACAGGACCGTTGAAGAACGCTGACGGTAAATGTAATTTTAGTATGTCTTTACAAGTCACCTGCTGCATGTTTTTTTCTTCAAAAAGACAGATAGAAATTTTACAGTTTATTTACAGGGCCGCACAAAAGAATACGAATATATGAAACGAATATATATTAAATGCCTGTAGAACGTTAACGTTAATGCAATTTTAGTATGTTGTTACAATAAAATACAGTATGTTTTTTTCTTGAAGAGGGTCTATATAGTATTTATAGTTATTGCACAGGATCGCAAAAAAGAATACGCTTATACTATCGTCTACGGGCGGTAATTACTGAAAATGCATTTTAGTGTCATTATGTTATTTGAAACGCTACGGAGTTTGTAATTATAAAGGCTTACTGCGGCATGTTCTCCATTCAAAATATGGGACGTAACATTCATAGTTCTGTTACAGGGCAACATAAAACAATACAGATGCATTACACTTTATCACCAATGACTTTTGGAAGAGCGATTTTCTATGACGTTTATTTAACTTATGATGCTTTATCTCGTATGTGCATAAATGTGTCTTCAACTAACTTTCCGAGCTGACGAAATTCGCACAAATCTTCGGAAAAAGCTTCCACCATTGTCAAATATAAGTATTGATAAAAATTTTCTCATTAGTCTTTTTACGCAGGTAGCACTTCTGGTGGGAAATTGTATAACTAAAATTTTAAAATGGATTTTTTAATGTTTTCTCATATATTAGGCATATTCAAAGCTAAAATTAGATAGGGTCATTTAAACTCAACTTTCTTTTATGCCTATAACGCCCCTTAGCGGAAAATACATTAACAAAATTTAAATATCCATCTATCTCTAACAATTTCACTAGAAATCGTTATTTAGAACGCATTCAGCTTATTTGATTCTTTTAAAAAGATAAACCCAGTTCCTTCGCTAAGAATGAGCTCTAGGGAGCTAAACATTTTGTGAAAATTCTAATATACACAAATACACACACGCATGTATATGGAATAGGTTTAAAAATGGCTAAATCAAATTCAGAGAACCTCAAAGTGTTAAAATATGTTAATATTTCCATACTCGGGTTTTTATCATGTTTTAATACGTTTCTTCAAAGTTACATGACGTTACATATTCACCTGCTGTGGTCCATTATATTTTCAATATGATGCAATATTTTTTTGTTGTTGTTGTTTTAATTCGTCAAACTATTTATTTCATTTTGAATTTCCATGCAGAAATCTTGCTCTAGAAAACTTATGACGTAATATTCAATTTGTTTTCAATTCGTCAAACTGTTTATCTAATTTAATTTTTCACGTGAAAACATTGCATTAGAAAAGCAATTGTTGTGGTGAGAATTTTATTGCTTTTTTTTAATTGTTGGCAACAGCTATAACGAAAAATATTTTTTTTTTCCTGCCATTGTTGTGTAAAAGCTGGTTTTATCAGAATCATGTTAAGACGGTATTCAAAATTTTTAACCTTCTCAATTCCCATTCCCTTGGACCGATTTTGCTCATTTTCAATCCCCGCCGAGAAATTAGCCATCTTAAAGTTGTTGGCGAGTTTGAAGACGTTCCGTGTATAATTGCGACTTTTATCGTGAGGACAAAATTTAGTACATACATACATACATACATATATATATATATATATAAGCTTTTTAGGTGGGGGTGGTTTTGGGTTCCTGGGGTCATGTAATGAAAAGTTATGAAGGAATTTTTAAAAAGTCGCATGGTAATGACTGCGATAGGTAGTATTTCTTACGAAATCTACCTAAAAAAATATCTTGCATGGCTAAGACGTTCCAAATATAAAACAAATTTAGTAAATCAAAAAATAGTGAATCAAAATTATATGAACATTTTTTATCAGGATTTATGAAAGATGACCAACATTGTACTGTAACAATTATAGTTACAATTGAGAGCTTAGTGGAAGAACATCTGATTCATCTTCTCAAAAATTGTTTTATTTCATGGATGAAAGCGTTATGAGGTATTACATCATATGGTAAAAGTGAAATACTAAAATTCTACTTAGTATTGAAGATATGAGACATTAACTTTTAATATTTAATATTTTTATGTTTAATAATTTAAAAGGGTAAAATAATTTCTAATATGTAATAATTAAATGTTGATATTCTTTCCTAGAAGAGTTTAGTATCTCTTATTAACATTCAAACATATGCTACTATGATAAATAACTAAATTATAACAAAAAACTTTCACTTCAATTTTCTCGAATTCTAATTTTTGTTATACATAACATCTGCTTCCTCTCAGATCTTCAATTATATTTTAGATTATAACAAAAATATGAATTGATTAAAAGCTACTTCTGTTGATGAATCTTGATTGAAAAATAGTTATCAGGTTCAAACTTAGTTATTTTTAAGAGTATGCAAACTGAACTGGAATCATCAGATGAGTGGTTTCTGATCGGATTTGAGAAACTAATGTCTCGCAGACATAAATAATAGACGTAAAAAAATGTTAAAACGACAAACGCCGCTTCTTCCAATAGCTCTGGAATTAAATTCTAAGTTGCTATTATTTTTTACTTATAATATCTTTCATTTCCTTTAATTTCCAAACCTTGTCTTAGTTTGACAAACTTTTGAGCTAATATTGAACTAGATTGGAATTCATTCTGCCCTTAAAATTCAAGCTCAACTAAAATTCTTCAAATCAATCAATTTTAAAAAAGTATTTTCTCACTATATCTTGATTTACAATCTCAATCAACATCGTGCCGAAAATATTTTGTGGTGTGCCGCTTATAGCACGTGTCTCATAGGTTCGCTGTCCCGATTTCTACTCCTTAAAGTATCACAAAAATCGTAATTTATAACGTTTTATCTCCAGCTACCTTTCAAATTTCTAATATTTTGCAACCATTACTTTTGAAATTTGTTCAGAAGTTCCAAAGATTACCCCTACAAACAAACAAATAAACGTAACTTCTTTATGATTTATTAAATTAAATTCATTGAAAATATTGTTACCATTTGCCTAAGGTAATTACAAAAGAATATATCAGTTTTATAAAAAAAGTTTTCAACTATCCCTATTCTCCTAAATAATTTACAGATTTTATCCTTGGTATATCTGAATAATTTTGTGTGATCGTGTATAATAATCAATAAGGAAAATCGTATAGTGACCATTAATAACAATCTCGTAGCAATGAAAGCGAATTTAAAAAAATTAAATGGTGGTCATCTATAATTTGCCTCTGTGTAATTAGATTAATGATCACGATTGAATTAATCGTAATTTTTTTACAGAGTAATTACTTTTTCAATTTCAATCGTGATTAAATAAATTATGATTAAATTCCGTTGGATTAAAAATTTAGTTGACTAATCAATCGACTAATAATAATCGATTAATCCCTACCTTGATGCGGAGTTTCTTCAAAAAATTCAAAAGCTCTACGAAGCGGCGTATGCACTGTTATGAACATGTTCATGAACACTATATACCACTCACTACATCCATGGAATCGTAATAGATATGCTTAAAATAAGGTATCTACAGCAATAAATGTCTTTTTACATGAATCTATTTATAGATAACTTTACGTACAGCAATAAATATCTAGAATTTAAAATATTCGGAGGACTGTCTTCATTTGCACAATTTAGAAAATAATATTATAAATAATTTGCTTGTTTTTATTTTAAGTTACTTTAAGACAATGATGCAAATTAGTAAATGCAGAGTTTTAGAAAGCTAAAATCATATTCTACAATTCGTTGCAAAAATTGTTTTGTTAAAAAATGCATAACCAGGGTCGTACAAAGAGGGGGGGAGCTAAAGGGGCGGTCGGAAATTACGAGGACGCCAAATTTATGCTACCGATCACGGTTTTATTTGTTTATTTATTTTTTGGCCATCAATCATTTTCTGGAAAAAAAAATTTTCTCGCTTGGTCATTCCTTTTTTTACCCCTGTTGCAAAACATCATGAACTCTCTAACAAAAAGTGCAATTATGTTCTTATGTTATTTATTTGTTGGAATTTCTGAATTAAATTTAGATCTTTTAAAGTTCCAAAATAAACGCTAAATATTTATTTAATAGAATTTATTTCTGTTTTTGCACTTTATCAAATTTATGACACCCGTCACACAGAGGAGAGATTTTTCCCTTTTTTTCTTAGGGGGGGGGGGGGGGGTGCAAAATTGAAACTTTCCACCGGGCGCGTTTTTTTTTTTTTTTTTTTTTTTTTTTTTTTTTTTTTTTTTTTTTTTTCGCACTGCCCTGTACGTAGCCACCAAGAACAGAAAAATTGGATCCTGTGAAGTAAGTACCACTCCTATGCTTAACTGGCCAATATAATTTATAATAAGAATGACACACTATCATAATGAAGTCTCATTAAAATAGTTTACATCATTGATGTAATTCGACTTTATTTCCCTCATATTTTTATTCAGTAACTCAAAAAATTATTTTTCCCATTTTTTATTTATGAGATGCTTTTGAAAATAAAATTTTCTCTGTCCCCTTTTTCAATATCGATCAATGTCTGGTCTGTGCATTCGGAAATTATTCTCTCTAGGGAAGCTCCTTCACGAAATTTGGACGAAGGTGGGAAAAGCGTGGTGTGCCGAAGGGGCTAGCAATCCATCTTTGCACTTATGCAGATCTCCAGTATCAGTCAGCTCAAAGCCACATTTCCTGGCGTTCATTTTTTGCGTTTCTTCTCTCTCTATTTTTTCTCATTTTTTTAAAAAATCCTTTTTCATTATTTTTAGAAATAAACAAAAAATTAAATACAAGAATTATAATAATATATTTTATAACAATAAAACAGCCTTATTTATTGATCTTAATTTTTGCTCAACTTTTAAATTCTTAAATTACCTTCATTTACCTTCATTACACTCACTTGCTTTCGGTTGCAAAAAATAAATGGTTCTGCAAAGACAAAAATAAATAAATAATAAATAAATAAATAAAATAAATAAATAAAAAATAAAATACAAAAATAAATAATAATAAAAAATAGTATTTTTAAGAATATTGTAGATTTTTTAAACAAAAATCCATAGCTTCAACGGGGGAAGCCCCCTCCTCTTCCATATGGTGGAAAGGATCTATTCAAGTACTTTTATTTAAAAGAAGGGTATCGTAACTGAAAAGCTATAATGTGCCCTCCCCACTTCCATAAAATAAATAAATAAAATAAAAACATAAATAAATAATTGACTCAGGATTTCAATTTTTTTCTCGCTTATTGCTTAATATCGGACGCAAAACATTATAAAATAATTGATTTTTTTAAATTAAAATCATAGTTTTAAAAATTTAATTTTTAAAATGTTTTTCCTACAGAAGATATTAAAGTTCTACCCCACAATAATTTACCTTAATCCAATTGATCTATTCTTGAAGTAAATATTTCGCTAAATCTATGCGAACTTTTTTTTTTCTAATTCCGTGATTTTCATACAGCGGAACATGGTTAAATTTTTGATTAGTTGAAGTAATTGAGTTTGATAGTACATAGATCCGTTTAAAGTAAACTACGACAGTATATTTTGATAAAAATTATTTACTACAAAAATTTAAAAAATTGGAAAAGCGAAAAAACATTTTGATTCCAAAATTAATTTGTCTGTGTTTCATGCAAAAAAGCATTTTTTTTTTAGATTTGTTTTCATCGCTTTTTAAAAAAAAATATATATAATTCAAATAACAGAAGGGATAAAATTTTTCCTCTCAGTTCACATCTAGACGTAATATAAAGAATTCTGTACCTTTAAGAAATTTGTGAACCAGTTTTATTTGTTTTCTTTCTGTTTGAGAAAAGAATTTTTCTAAATTTATTTGCATTCTTGAGATTTCATTTCTTCTTATTATTTTATTTACTTATTTATGTACTATTTTATTTATTTATTTATTTATGTGTTATTTTATTTATTTATTGCAATAAAAGCACCAATGCATGTATTCGTATAATGTTATAGTGATGATTTATCTCCAAGTCTTCAAGCTGCTTTCATAAATTAATAATCTATGTACGCATGTAAAAAATAAAATAGATGAGAAATATTACCTATATTGCGCTCATTTGCTGCAACAACGTCATAACTCAAAAATCACGATTTTTGAGTTAATGCAATAGGGACAATTCTAAGGATGTGAACATTTAACTAGCAGAATCTTATTTTTTATCTTTCAAGATTCCTTTACAAAATTGATTTTAGCAGCAAGAACGTCATACGTGAAACTGGGGGTATTTTTTAGGTTAAGGGGAGCTGTGTAGCAGGAGAAGGGTTGTCCAACGCTGCGCCCGTGAGCGTCCTTTGAAGGTTTTCTTGGCTCCCTTTTGAAGGTTTCATGTTACTAGTATTTTTTTTTAAATAAAATTTCCTTTTAAAGAATCTTTTGTTTAAAATCTTTGATATTTGCTTGAGAGATATTTTTAAAACCTTCGCAAATGTATTTCGCGCATTAAAAATTAAATAAACGGTCAAGTGCGAGCATTACTCGCGCACACAGGGTTCCGTAGAATAAATATATGAATTTGTAATTGTATTTAAAAAAAAAAAAAAAAAAGTTGCTAAAAGAATGCTAAGACTTTGTAAAAAACTATACAACGTAGGGTTTGGTATAACTGTATAGAAAAGTGTAAATGGATAGCCCTTTAAGACCCGATGTATTTCCAAACAAAACTAATCATGCCTGTAGAAAGTAAAACATGGACTGCAACAGCTACCTGTTGATAAAAATTGACACTTTACTCTATCTGCAAACCAGAACGATCGTTTGATTCGAATTTTTATTACATACGACTCAGAAACGAAAATTTAAATGAAGGTCTAACCCGCACGATCGTGCGGGTTGAGTCTTAAAGGGGTATACCATGAAAGTTCAAAGAGATATGGAACCTAAATAATATCAAATATAGCTATTCGTATAACTCTTTTTTTAATATTATCCTAATCTGTTTATGATGAACTTAATTCGGTACTGACAATAAAAGCAGTGCATAGTTGAACTTCATTTGGTATTTCATGAAACTAAATTTAGCGTAGTAATAATCTTTATTTCTGCAGTGTAGCTAAAACAAAACCTTTCTTCAAAGTTTAAATTTGGCATTGTGCTAAGCGCACTTCGAATTGAGGTCACAAATTTGCAACGCCGCCTTGGCCAGTGCCGCGTTTTTCAAGATAGGTATTTAATTAACACGTTCACGCTGGCGCTGTGGGTCACACTGGACTGTTTCGGAGCTGCCGAGTCTCCGGATTTTTGGATATCAGTATTTTAATACAGAAAATGTTGTTTTATTTAATTGGAACAATTGAACGATTTAAAGGAATAACATTTTCTCTAAAATAATAGTGGTGTGTAAAAAGCCGGAGACTTGTCAACTCTGAGACAGTCGAGTGTGACCCACCGAGCCGGCGTGAACGTGTTAACTTTTAAAGTCACTTGAGGCGTATTGGGAGATACAATCAATGCAAACTATCGCGAATCCCACAGTATTTATGCGATTCATTCTAATTAAATCTTTCGAGGGCGACGCTCTTAAAAAAAGGACACCTAATTTTAATTCCAAAACAGACAAACGGCACCAAGAATATTTAATTAAAATTTTCCTTTTATCATGTACGTGAAAATAAGAAAGTTCGCATTTTCTAATAAATTCGTTTATAAATTTTGGTGTCAGTTCATTATTTCATTAGTTTATAAATAGAATTACTTTGTGCCGGAAAGGATTAAGTGGTCGCAGGACTCTTAAAGCTTCAAAATTTAAGAAATTTTAATTTTTTTATATGTTAAACTCCTATCTTTTCTGAATATTTGATATAATTGTTTCCTTGAAATTCCCATTAGAACAGAAGTTTTGGCTTTTAGAATTATACCCGCTCAATAGCTGAAGCGGCGTTTCCGAAACTTTAAAGTCATTATTTTCCAAATGGCGTTTTTTTTTTTTTGGCATAACGCGCAGGATACCTCAAAAACTTCTGAATATTTTTTCATGAAATTTTCAAAACATATATTTCATGTTAGTCTGTATAAACTGAACCTAAAATTTCCTTTTTATAGTACAAGAAAAATATTTTTTTAGGTGATTATACTGTTGAAATTTTCAAAATTTTGTTTTAGCTAAATGCAACATTGCATTAAAAATATAAAAATGCTTTAAATACAAATTTATTTAAGTTCAGGGAAATTATTACAATCTGAAGTATAAGTAAGAACCAAAATTTTCATTCTAGCTGCAATATTTATTTTGTAATCCTGCGCGTAAACTGTTATGCCAATTTTTTGTTCGACAAATGTCTAACAGTTTCGAGAACTCTATAAATACCAATTCTGTATCTTACAATTTTTTAAATACATCAAATGAAAGAACATACTTATATCTTTCATCCCAATTAAAATTGTGTTTTAAAATCATATACATTTTAAGACATTAAATGTTGAAAATGGTCTTTTATCATTTTTTCCACTTTCTAGAGTCCCGAGACCACTTAAATTAGTATGTTTTTAACAATTTGACATTTATTGCTTTTATACTGTTACTGGACATTACATTACATATATATATCATTAAAAGTTGTTAACTGGGCATAGAGTACGCAGCCCCTGTCCTTGTGTATGTCCAAACTGACCGTACCTTTAAGGGTTAATATCTCGGCTAGTTACCGATGATTTTTTTTCAAAAATCATTATCAACAATGCTTTTATTCTTCTGCAACGATAGGTATATTCAGCGATGCTCAACAATTTTTCTGAATGCCCGTAAATCGAAATTTGTGTATAACAGAAAAATGCTAATTACTCAAAAACTATGTGACCTAGGGTAATCGCTTTTATTTTCCGGCAAGGTTTATATTAACGTCTACTACCTCTAATTTTTTCATAATTTTAGTTTCAGTAGATTTGGAATTAGATGAGGGGAACATATTTTTGCGCTACATTTATATATACCGAAAAATATAATACCGAAAATGAAAAGGAATGTATTTTTGAGTTCAGCGTTACAAAAGCTTTCACAGGATACCCCACATGATATACAAAGAAAATATTTTTTTTTTCAAGCAGCATAATTAGCCCCTCTACTTTTTCACTAAATATATTTATGAATGTTTATTAATCTGAAAATATGTGGGTCAATGGTTTTTATTACTTCCCCGAATTTGAACTTTCCACGTTCCATAGTTTACGAGTAAAATGGCTGTGACAGACAGACAGTCGGACAGACACAGGAGTGATCTTATAATGGTTCTGTTTTTACTTTTTAAGTTCGGAACCCTAAAAGTACTTAAAATTAACAATGTGTTATTGCGGTTCTTCCCTAATTTATAATTCTTCTTTATAATTATTTTGTGGAAATTATGACGATGGAAATTGGTAAACGTTGGGAATATTTTTTTTAATATGTTAAGAAGTAAAATGTAGAAAAATAAGCGACCTCTACCCCTCCTTCGTGCATGAAAGTTCAGCATTTTTGTTATTTTTATTAATGTTATGTCACTGCGCCATTGGCTGTTTTATCAGTCCAGAAAAAGACTGTCATTTTCTCCCTCACATCTTTGAAATTTTAGGTAATTTTAATTATTTTGTTTTTAAGAAAAATCTATAAAATCGTGAAAAATTATTTCCGTCAATGAAAACTTTCCCAGACTCTCTTTTTGGAAGCACCCATGGACTGGTCACCATAACATGCCTGTCTTTGTTTCTGTATTTTTAATAACGGCTACTTTTCACCTCCAAAATAAATTTTTAAAAAAATTTGCGCCTACCCCCCCCTCCTCCCCCCCTTTTCCAAAAAAAAAACAAACCCTAACAACATCGCTGATTAACATTTTATTTTTATAATAATCGAGATTTAATTTTCTGGCTTCTTCCAATTAAAACATTTTTGAGATAACCCCATGCAAAATTCGAAATTTGCAACGATTTGCAGTTATTTTGAAAGTTTTTTACATTGAACTTCAAATCTATAGTTGCCTCATGTCTTCTACAGCAAAAAGCATTTGCATATATCTATCGCTAGTAATAATGTGAGATAATTTTGTTGCATGTTTTGAGCAAATGTTAATAATGGCGCCCTTCATTATCTTTTAGGAGCTGAGATGCGCCCCTGATTCATGAAACGTTGGACAGGTCTGCTGTGTATAGTATACACTTCGGCCATTAATCCACCTCCTCGTCATAACCAGATGTTACTTGACCAAATCGGGCCATTTTTTAAAATTTAGTATTATAGTTTCCAAAAAATAATTCAATAGTTAAAACTTCATATGCGTCTTCTGAAAAGTCGTGATTTTTGAGTTATGACGTTGTTGCAGCAAATAAGCGATTTGTTAGAAAAAACTTAAAAAATTATTCAAGGGAAAAATATTGAAAATTCATTCAAATTGTCATTTTCTCCCTCACATCTTTGAAATTTTAGGTAATATTAATTATTTTGTTTTTAAGAAAAATCTATAAAATCGTGAAAAATTATTTCCGTCAATGAAAACTTTCCCAGACTCTCTTTTTGGAAGCACCCATGGATTGGTCACCATAACATGCCTGTCTTTGTTTCTGTATTTTTAATAACGGCTACTTTTCACCTCCAAAATAAATTTTTAAAAAAATTTGCGCCTACCCCCCCCCCCCTTTTCCAAAAAAAAAAAAAAAAAAACCCTAACAGCATCGCTGATTAACATTTTATTTTTATAATAATCGAGATTTAATTTTCTGGCTTCTTCCAATTAAAACATTTTTGAGATAACCCCAAGCAGAAAAATGCAAAATTCGAAATTTGCAACGATTTGCAGTTATTTTGAAAGCTTTTTTACATTGAACTTCAAATCTATCGTTGCCTTATGTCTTCTACAGCAAAAAGCATTTGCATATATGTATCGCTAGTAATAATGTGAGATAATTTTGTTGCATGTTTTGAGCAAATATTAATAATGGCGCCCTTCATTATCTTTTAGGAGCTGAGATGCGCCCCTGATTCATGAAACGTTGGACAGGCCTGCTGTGTATAGTATACATTTCGGCCATTAATCCACCTCCTCGTCATAACCAGATGTTACTTGACCAAATCGGGCCATTTTTTTAAAAATTTAGTATTATAGTTTCCAAAAAATAATTCAATAGTTAAAACTTCATATGCGTCTTCTGAAAAGTCGTGATTTTTGAGTTATGACGTTGTTGAATCAAATAAGCGATTTGTTAGAAAAAAACTTAAGAAATTATTCAAGAGAAAAATATTGAAAATTCTTACAAGAACTGCTTAGTTATAAATATCTGCAGACTCGCAGCATATTCATTCGCTTTATTCAGATTTTTTGCGCTCATACCCTGCGACAAAACCATAGACATAAAACATTTTCATGTAAACAAAATTATTAATTTATCAAGAAAATGATAACTGTCATATCAAACAGAATTTAAACGCCGAATACATATACTGATAATAATAGCCTTATGGCCAAATCAGCTTTGGATCACTTTTTTCTGAAAATGGCATACAGGATATTTCTCTCCTATGATTGACATAGTAATCCGCTGTTATGACATCACATTTTTTTTTTCTTGTAACTGTTGATTTAGAGATAATTTTCATTAAAAAAAAAAAAACCCGTACGATTAATATTATTTTTTCTTTTACGAATGTATATCAAATTAAAATCAACTTTAACGGCGGAGTGTCAGGTATACGTGCGGCATAGGGTGCTTAAAATTATTACTTTTGACTACCACTATTTCCGACAAGTAATTTCATACTAAAACAACGGCAAAAGACAAAGATAAACAAGACAAATATTATTACTTGGATATAATATGATAGTATTCGGACATTACTATTCGGATATATGTAGACCATCACTATAGTGGTGGTCTACGATTAAAAATAGCATGCGGGATGCTCGTCACGAAGGTTTAAAAAAAAAAAATCTTGAATAAATTCCATAAAAACACCCAGATCTTGCGTGTGCTTTTACTTCGAGCTCTTACAATTCAAATGAAAACATATATACATACATACATACATATATATATATATCGTATTTAATTAAAATAATAAAACTTTGTAAAAAATCACCATAAAATAAAAACAATAGATAGGACACGTTTCGAGCTAAAAATATAACAGCTCGTCATCAGCTACAGCAAACACGTGTACGTAAGCGGACACGGTCAAAAATGAACCATTGCGTTCCTTTTTAAATCATTTTTAAATTAATAAAATTTTAAATCTCACTGCATGTATCATTATCCTTAAGCCCCTGGGGACGAGCAACTGGTATTCGTGCCGCTTAAGGTGCTCAGAATCAGTGATTATTCTCACCAGTAAATTTTTATTGTAAATTTTGCTTTGTTTAATCCGAGCATTTTCCCGATTCAATGAAGCAAAGTTTCTGTTTTAAAAAACCGGTGATAAAAGATTAAAAATTCTGTTAAGGCTGTTATGAAATCCAAAGGGTCAACTTTCTGACATAAGTTTTAATTCATTTTTGTTCGGAAGCGCACGAAACTAGAAGGTGTTGTTATTCAGAAACTATGTCATCAAACTATGTTTTCCGTTTTCTTGTAAACGCAGCAAATCTTTCAGAAAATACTGTCAAAGTTGGCATTTTTAACCGAACTTCCGAACGAAAGAAGAAAATCCAGTCAGTAAAGGGAGAAAAATGCCGTGTCACGTGATCAAAATCGCTTATAACTAAATAGGTAATTGGTAGTCAAATAGGTAATCAAAAAATGAAAAACACAGTTCGATTCCAAATCGCTTCCATGGCCAGGCTTTCCAATTTTATATCTTTCCGTTAAAAAATAAATTTGTAAATGTGTCAAAACGTTTTGCGCTTGTTGAGCAGAGCAGTTGAGAACAGCCTTAAAGACGCTGGCCCCGAAGGTGTTAAGGTAGTTCTCAAGTCCACCACTCAACAAGCGCGAAACTTCCTGACACATTTACTGACTCATTTTTAAACGTAAAGGCACAAAACTGGCAGGGCTGATTATGGAAGTGATTTTCAATCGGAAAACGTTTTCCAATTCGGGTATTTTCATTGCCACCTGGAGTATTCTAGGTGGCAATGGTATTTTTCTACCCGTTTTACGTCCTATTTTTTTCTGTGTTCTGATGTTATTATACTATTTAAAGCGATTTCACCAGTCTTATGATACATTTGTGCTGGTTTTTATAAATTAGCAATGTTTAAAAAGTTAACTGTTACACAGATGAATTCATATTTATAATACTCGGTTCTGTTACATAAATAATAACACAGAAGGAAAGTAGTTTGGGAGGAATGAAGTCTTTATTTCCACATTAACTTAATAGAGAAATATGCGCTAAACAAATCAAGTAAAAGTGTATAAACATTCCCCCTCCCCTAAAATTAGAATTCTCCTAGACTTGTTTTTTCTTATTCGAAAATATATATGTATATCAACCGTTGAAAGTCGTATGTACTTTTTTATTCTTAATTATTCATTCATTAAAAGATTCTATTGTTATATTCATATTACAGAATGCATAAATGCGAGATAATCATTTTTCCTTTTACTCAATATTTTCTAAAAAAAAAAAAAAGAAAAGAAAAAAAGAAAAAAAAAAAGGAGAAAAAAAAAACTCGCCTGCTTCACGCACTTTTACATTTACCGCGAAACAAATGATACAAAAAGTGTGCAAAATACGCCAGTATATACGGTATATGTAAAAATATCTAAATATGTAAAAATACATATTTTTCATATGAACTTTATCATGCTGTTTACAAACAATATCTACTTCATTGTTTTCATATTTTGGATGTGATGACACAATCTATGAATCCCCTGTCACATTGTGTCACACTTTATGACCTCCCACCAGTGCTGTAGTTGGGTGGGAACGAGTGGGCATGCCGTTCCCAGAAATATTTGGTTTGTTACTGTACTTATATTCTTAAGTACACTTTCTAGTTCATTTTTAAAAGAATTTTGTCCTGAACCATTTGTAAAATCTTGGTTGCGATCAGGAAGAAAACTAGCAAATGAGACACACTAATAAAAATATCGTGAAAAATTACCTCTGTTTTTAAAGACATATTTTCTGACAAATGAGAACGTTCCATAGGCACTTAAGTAGCGTTCTCATTTGTCAGAAAACAGGTAGTCTTTAAAAACAGAGGCAATTTTTCACGATATTTTTAACAGTGCAGCTTGTCGTAAAACAAAAAGCACAGAAAACACCTCTCATTATCGTTCAATATGGAAACTTCTAGGATAGATGTGCCAGTCAGTAATATATGGATTTATATCTGTTATGTCAATTAAATTTTGATTCTTAAAGGAAAAATTTCGAAGATTGATTAATATTGCTTTTAGATGAATGCTATACAAATAAAATATAATAAAAGCTAGAATATAATAATTATAATTGTTAATTTAAAAAAGTCGGATTTTGGCCTATGGAGAAATCCGGTAGCATCAACATCTACTCTATGAAAAGGAGAGTTCCGACAAATATTTTTCTCCAACTACAGCACTGCCTCCCACCCTCCTTTCTGGAAGTGTGACGTAATTTATGGAGGACCCCTAATATGTGGATATAATCCCTTTCAACAAACAAAAATAATTACTATTTCGTCGCTAATGAAATTAATAAATTAAATTTAATAGTCCTGAAAATTTCCGTTATTCTTTCACTATAGGGTTTAAATCTACGAGTTATTGGTCAGTAATGCAACCGTTTCCCTTGTGTCTTGGCCACAAATTGAGGAGAAGCCTCAAACCGATTTGTTGTTACTTATGGGATACTTCGAAGTGTCCTTTGAGATTTGGACAGGAGCAAATAAAAGAGAAAAATAAATGCCGAAGCAGAAAAGGAAATTGAGTGAAATGTATCAGAGATGGGATACAATGATAGCACAAAGCGTTAATAAAATGTTAAAGACGAAATATGTTGCGTTCGATCAAGATATTAGGAACCGCAGATGTGTATGTCACTGCATAAACTGAGAATCCTTAGAGCTTTTTAAGGGGCTCGGTGTCCAAAACAACAATTTTTTTTCTATTATTAACTTAAATATATATATATATTTCTAGTTATTATTATGTAAATGCAAAATAAAAATATTTTAATAAAAAAAAATTTTTTTATTAAAATTATTTTTCACAAAATTAAAAAAAGAATTAATCACTGAATGTAAAACGCTACTATTATTTTATAGTTTAAAACTTTCACATAATTTTCTTTATTGTAAATCAGTTATGATTTTTTAAATAGATTTAATGATAGTTTTTTTTTTTTTTTTTTTTTTTTTTTTTTTTTTTTTTTTTTTTAATAGCAATAGTTTTAAAAAGAAAACAACTAAATAAAAGCGGAAAAAAAACTAACAGAGAAAATGACAAGGTTTTTGTACAGCTAAAATTATTTCTTAAATCGTTTATAAAATAACCAAAATACGCCGATTCTTAAATCTCTCATTTTTGGAATCATGTTTAATTAGAAAAAAATCGAGAGCTTTGCATTCATATCTGGAAGAGCTGTAGCATTTTGAAGACATGGAAAATCTGAAAAAACATGAAACGAGATACATGGGTTTAAAGATTTAATTTAAAGGGTGAATATGTTATTTTATTGTATGTTTGTTACATCAGCCTTAACTGTAGTTCGATAAGCAGTAGTATATCAGTCTGAAATTTTATCACGAATCTGGAATATTTTGAAAGAAATTGTATTATCTGCTGTCAGAGAGAAATTTTAATGTTTTAATTTTTCACTTAATTTTTCAGAGCCATTTAAAATAATATTTATTAAAACTGGCGTTTCCCAATGTACTGTAAACACCCTGAGACGTACTGCTTGATACAGATTAAACTGTAAATAAAAAGATTACTGAAAAACGGAACACTGTTTATTAAAAACTAACCGGAACTGTTGCATTTAAATTTCACGAGATCTTTTGATTATTTAGGAAGAAAAGAAATATAATTGTATTGTACATTTAAAAAAGATTTGTAATGTTAATTTTATTAAATACTAAATTTCAAGTAAAAATAATTTTTTAAATGTACGTTAAACGGTTTTAAAAAGAAACGGTTTCAATTACTTTAGTTCTCAAAAGTATTATTATTATTATTATTATTATTTCTATTTAATTTCTAATTTCGGAGCTGGTGCAATAAAAACGATGTTACTTTTACAAACTTATAAAAAAATATTGCAGATTTATGAATTAAAATAAATGCTTAAAAAATGTCATTTTTCTGGCTATACCGTTTATAGCGTCTTTCTGAAAAGTTTTAACAGTTATCTTTAAGAAATAACGAATCGGTTTTCTTTAAATTAATTTCTTGTAAACAGGGGGCTGTAATTGTCCAGTTAAATGCAAGAAATTTAAATTTGTTTTTGTTTAACTTCCTTCGTTGAATGTAAGAGCTCTACGGTGGAACGATTTCTAAGATGTAAACTTTTCGACTGACGATTTTTTCTTCAGTCAAATCTAGCGGTTCTAAACTTACTTCTTACGCACACCCACCTTAAGCTCTTAGGATTTGAGGTGCGTAGATATGAACCTCTACTTTTTTTTCATCATAAAAACTAAAATGTTTGATTTTTTTTTTATTTTTTTACATTTTTACTTTACTTTCTATACAGCTGAATGTTTTTTGCTTTGGGACAAAACCAAGAAATGGCAGCACCGATGCTTATTGCCTCATAAAATAAAAGTTATTTTCATCTGAGTTCGCAAAAGGACGTCGAAGACAGTATATGATCAGAAGACAATATATGGAAAGTATGAATTAGTTTTTCATAATTATTTAACTTAAACCCTTTACAATAAAAATTTTGTTGGAAATTTGTTGGTCATTCACATGTTCAAAGCTTTTCAATTTGTTATTGCGTGAAATTTATATCATTGATAATTAAATTGATATTTTAAGGTTGCGAATAATTTTAGATACATATTTGCGTACCTAAATTTCCAGTCTCCTAAAGTATCAGTTTCAGACAACACGCTCTTTCTGCCATCTATGGTGTTATTTTGTTTGTGCAAAAGCAATGAATGTGCAATTCTAAAGTTATTTTTTCTTCATGAGTAATAATAATAAAATCTTTCTTTTACTATGAATGAATGACACTAATAATGAATCTATTATATTAAAATCAGACTCTCTATTTGCATTTCCCAACTCCTCCTCCTAGAATATAGAACAGGGGATATCATATTAAGTTTACGCTCACAGAATTTAAAAATCAAATGTAATTAATTCCTGAAATATTTTTATTATTATTATTATTTTGTAACTTTTAATGAATTTTCTCTAAAGGTGGTAACTTAAATGCTCCATTTTTGTGGGAAAAAGGAAAGATAAGGATAAATAATGTTATTCGAAGTGGGGAACAAATATCTTTATTTTTGTTTATGTTTGAATAAATCGATTTAAGGATATTAATGTGACTTACACGTTTACTAAAATAATTTTCAAAAGGTTGAAGGATTTTAATATTATTGATACGTATGAAATAATATTTTCCGAGTTTGTTTAAAATGTAAATGAGCAGACTGCGATTAAGAATAGAATCTGATTATTTGTACAGGGCATATGCTCTGACTAAAAGTTTTGTCCAAACGTAGTACAAGCTTGTACAGATCTGGACGATACGCGCCTGGAAGAATTCATTTAGACAAGGGTGTATTCGAAAAAATGTTTTTCCACCCTCAACAGCTCGAAATTTTCTGAGACATTTTCAGACTCATTTTTAAAAGTAAAAAGATGAAACTTGCTGGGGGTGATTTTTGAAGACATGTTTAACATGCCGTGTGATTTCATTTTCAGCTCAATTAATTAGAATTTGATTTTTAAACAATTATTTTCTCAGTATGACCATTTTTTTCATTCCCAGATCGCCCGCTTCGGAAAATTCGGTTCAAAACGCCAACTTTGACAGCATTTATTACAGTATTTTCTGCATTTATCAAAAAATCGAGAAACACGGCACATTATGTAGTTTCTAAATAACAGAATTTCCCAGTTTGATGCGTTTGAGAGCAAAAACGAACTTTAAAATGAATCAGAAAATAAGCAGTTTGGATCGGAATACACCCTTAAAGAAGTAAACAAATATTAGCCTGGCATTGATGGTAATCTCTTCAAATTTTTATTGAAAATCCTTTTGATCATTGGAATTTTATTGCCCGTATGTCACCATTTTCTACTATAGGCATGTTACTATAATTATATCAAAACCACGTAATTTGCAAAATGTAATTTTTGTAATTTTCATATATATACTTTTATATATAAATATAAATTTATAATGGTTTATATAGTAAACATGATTTCTTATTTATAATACGAAATTCAATAAAATTGTTATTACCAATAAACTTTTCTAAATGTAGAATTAAATTTCTTTTCTTACGCAAAAAAATCGATTTCATGCAATTCTAGTGCAATACATCGGGTGGCTATGACAGCTAGTTTATTATAAAAAAATGTAGTTTAAAAGTAAATGCATGATATTGTTTTGTACCAGCGACAGAGTCTGTATCGGTATTGAAACTTTTTTAGCTTCATGCCGCTTTCCGCGCAAACTATAACTAAATACTGTCTTCTCACAAAGTTATTTATCTATATTTTTGTACAATGTTTTTCTTTGAATCTGTAGTACATTGCTCTTCTTTATATTTCCATAGCAGATAAAATTAATTATGTATTTTTGAAGTCCTGACCCATCATTCTTCGACCCAAAGTTTGGGAACCAGCTGGATAATTAAACCGATTCATGGAACTTGGTTATGTGAAAACACATGTTTATTCCTTCGAATTTCTTGAAAAATGTAATTTAATCAAGATATATGTTTAAAAAAATTACATTCAAACAAAAAATAATTTTTCTTTTCACATTTAATGAGAAAATGGCAAAAAAAAAAAAAAAAAAAAAAAAAAAAAAAAAAAACAATAATTCATATTAGATTGGCAGGCGGTTGCACAGACCATCACCTCATCGAGTTGGCGGCTGAAATTCTAGGATTACACAGAACTCGATTAGCATATTAAAATGCAACTAGTCTGGCAAATTATATCTTGGTGTAAAAACACCCATAAACCCGATTTTACTGATTGATCTGTAGGTTCGTTATTGTGTTTTCCTGCTATCAAAGGTATGACAACATCTAGGGCTGGGAGCAGGAAAATACAATGCTAAAACCTACCAGTCAACCACTAAAATCGGGTCCGCATCTCCCCCTTTCCACCTGTTCCCTTTTATACTGAACAATAAATGAATTTAGTGGCAACTAGCAAACACTACAGAAATGGCGTTAAAAGTTACAGAAAAAAATAATACCTCCGAAACCAATTTCAATAAAAAAATTTTTGAGAGTTATTATGATATCCTCGGATCCTCACTAGTAATTGGTGTTCTTTTCAACCTGTTGGTCGGCCTATTCTCGGAAGCGTAGGTGTAAAATACACAAAAATATTTTAATATAATAGATTCTCATTCTTGAGGCTGTTCTTAACTGCTCTGCTCAACAAGCGCAAAACGTTTTGACACATTTACAAATTCATTTTTTAACGGAAAGGTATAAAATTGGAAAGCCTGGCCATGGAAGTGATTTGGAATTGAATTGTTTCTTTCATTTTTTGATCAATCAATTACCTATCGACTTATAAGCGATTTCGATCACGTGACAAACACGTTTTTCGTCTTTTCTTGAGTGCTCTTTCTTCCTTTGCGCGGAAATTCGGTTCAAAACGCCTACTTTGACACTATTTTCTGAAAGAATTATTGCGTTTGCAAAAAAAAAAAAAAAAAAAAAAAAAAAAAAAAAGGAAGAAATGGCTCAATTACATAGTTTCTGAACAACAACACCAGCTAGTTTAATGCATTTTCGAACAAAAATAAATTAAAACTTATGTCAGAAAGTTTGCTCTTTTGGATTTGAGAACAACCTTAAAGATACATAAATACAAATTTATGGGAATCTATTTACTCAGTTCTCTATCTACACATGCACGGAAGTACTTATGTCTCTTTCTATGTATACGTATCTGTTTGTTTAGATACTGCTAAGAAATACCATAAATTTTGTTTTTCTCATAGTCTAAGAGCTAGCAACGTTTTCGTCACCTGATTTTAGCAAGGCTCATTTTTCTATATGTTCTTCCGATTTATGGTGTAGTACATTTGAAGGCGGTCTGGCAGTCAGAAGACGTTGCGTTTACCTGCGGGAAGAGAGGTTATGCAGGTCAAAAAACTTCAAAATTACGTCATTTTATCAAGGCTTCATTTTTCTATATGCTCTTCCTTTTTATGGTGTAGTACATTTGCGGGTGGTCTGGCAGTCGGGAGACGTTGCGTTTACCTGCGGGAGAAGGGGTTATGCAGGTCAAAAAACTTCAAAATTACGTCCTTTTAGCATGACTTTTGTTCATAACATCTGTTTTTACTAACTATTTGTGATAATAATCCATTATTACCAGACGTTAACAATGTCGCTAAGACCCTGCCAGATCCACATTTATAGGTAACATATTACTTTTTGGTTAACAGACAACCTATAATTAATTTTTCAGACACAAATTCGGTTGCAAAGTTAATAAAGCTTTAAATATGGCAACGAAAGTGCCTGTTTCAGAAGTGTTTTACAGTTTAAAAATTATAGGTCATCTTTACGTCATTTTATCAAGTTTAAAAGTAACAAGTTATTATTCTTTGGCTAGCAGACAACCTATAATTAATTTGCCGGACACAAATTCGGTTGCAAAGTTAATGCCAGACGGCTTTAAATATGACAACGAAAGTGCCTGTTTCAAGAGTGTTTTATAGTTTAAAAATTATAAGTCATCTTTACGTGATTTTATCAAGCTTAAAAATTACAAGATATTACTCTTTGGCTAGCAGACAACCTATAATTAATTTGCCGGACACAAATTCGGTTGCAAAGTTAATGCCAGACGGCTTTAAATATGGCAACGAAAATGCCTGTTTCAAGAGTGTTTTATAGTTTAAAAATTCAGTTACATAAATTTACATTAATTACACAAAATTAAACATTTTTTTCGACATACACTATATATGTATATATATATTTACAAAGAAACGATTGTTGCAATGATAAAAATTAAGGTTTGACTGTCATTAAATGAAAGCCAAATCCCTACAAAACATGCCATTTCTTGAAACAGGCACTTTCGTTGCCATATTTAAAGCCGTCTGGCATTAACTTTGCAACCGAATTTGTGTCTGGCAAATTAATTATAGGTTGTCTGTTAAACAAAGAGTAATATGTTACCTATAAATGTGGATCTGGCAGGGTCTTAGGACATTGGTAACGTCTGGTAATAATGGATTAATATCACAAATAGTTAGTAGAAACAGATGTTATAAACAAAAATCATGCTAAAATGACGTAATTTTGAAGTTTTTTGACCTGCATAACCCCTCTTCCCGCAGGTAAACGCAACGTCTTCTGACTGCCAGACTGCCTGCAAATATACTACACCATAAATCGGAAAAACATATAGAAAAATGAGCCTTGATAAAATGACGTAATTTTGAAGTTTTTTGACCTGCATAACCCCTTTTCCCGCAATTAAACGCAACGTCTCCTGACTGCCAGCAAACGTACTACACCATAAATCGGAAAAACATATAGAGAAATGAGCCTTGATAAAATGACGTGTTTTTGACGTTGGTAGCTCTGAAATCATGATGCAGGACAAGATTTTTAGGAGTAGATTAAGGAATGACTGGTCTGCCTCGACATTTCTTGGAACGATAGGTGCAGCAGCTGGACTCGTCATTTTGGCGTCACTATCAAGTCATCGAGTTACGGGATGAAACCAGTGCCAAATTAAAGGTAAAAAAAGTCTTTTAAGAATATTTTGGTCTGCCTGCACATACCCTGGAAAAAAACCCCGGCAGACTAAAATCTATAACAAAAAAATGCGTCATAATGTACAATTAAAACCCTTTAAACATAATATTTTACACTACATTGCCATATACAGGGTGTCCGGTCTCAACGGTGTCCAATGGCTAATTCCTAAACCGTTAGTCATAGATATATAGTTCAATTACAAAAATGTTTTAAATCAGGTAAAGAAACTTTTTAAAAGCAATTTGGGTCAATAAAAACATTTATTAAAAAATTACGAAATTTAAATTTTTATACGGTCCCCCGGTCCTATAAGTTATATTTAGTAACTTTCCTATTATACTGACAAGTAAGACAAAAAAAGTCCCATTCATATAACGCTAAAATTGAGCGAGTTATGAAACTTTAAAAATGCATGACTTATGCCACTTTTCTACTCAGAAAACAAATGAGTTCGGTTTGGCTTTGAGGGATCATATACCAAGTGTTTAAAGTATTCGAAGATCTTACTTCATGTGTATCTGCGCTTTGAAAAAAAATCCTACAAGTATTATGATTAAGTCTCAAATTGGCCAAAATAACATATGTTTTATTTTGTCAGGAATTTAGACTGTTTCTCTTATGATTTCTTTAACAAAAATTATGTTTTTTTATAAGTTTTTATGTTACTTCAACAATCGTATGTATGTTTTTCCAGTTCAAAATTTGTACTCGAACTTTAGCCCACTTTTAAATATCCGATCGAGATTGCATTTTACATACTGGCGCAAATCCGATAACAATCTAATATTATTAAGATTTTCGGTGGTCACCATTTATACTTATTTTACAGGATAACACAAAAAATTTCGGATAGATTTCTGCTAAGGAGTTTAAAAAAAAGGTTTAGATTAGATAATACAAGACTTCGATTGTTTTTTTTTTTTTACTTTTATGTATTTTTTAGCACTGAATCCGAAAATTACCTTAATTTTTAACCATCATGTCAGGATATTTCGCAAATCATAAATTTTCAAATTTAAAGAATAACAAAAATCGAATACTATAAAGTAGAGGAGAGGGTTGTGTTTTTTTAACTTTTGATAATTGATTTTTACGCACTTTTTAGCACTGAATCTGAAAATGACCTTCATTTTTAACCATCACGTTAGAATTTTTTTGCAAATCGCAAATGTGTAAGTTAAAATATTGCGAAAATCTCATACTATAAGACATATGTAAAACATTTTTTATTTTATTTTATTTTATTTTATTAAAAAATGTATTCGATATTTTTGCTTATTCTGGGATTCTTACAGCTAAACAGCTGAGTGGGGCGATGAGATGGGGAGGAAATTCAATTTTAACATTGAACTTCTTAACTTTGAAATTTGCAATTTGCGAAAAATCCTGATATGATAGTTAAAAATGAAGGTCAATTTCGGATTCAGTGGTACAGAATATATAAGAATCAATTATCAAAAGCTAAAAACATGACATAACTCACCTTTTGCAAGCTTGTGCAATCTAATAATATTTTAAAATACGTATCATTTTGTAAAGAATTGAGGCTGTTAATTTAGAATCATTTTATTTAACAAAAATTCTCTTTTTTCTTTCTTCTTAAATGTTTATAACAAATTGTATATTTTCCATTAATATGCCAGAATGATTAAAGATTTCAAATTTATATTGCAATGTTAATTTTAATCCCAAATATTTTTTATATCTGACGAAATTATATTTCTACTAAATTTGTGAATGACCCCCAATTTGCAGCAAAAAATATGCTCCAACTTTAAACAGCTATTACTCGGTCAATTTTAATCGTAGAATAACGGGACATTTTTTGTATTACTTGTCAGTGTAAAAGGAAAATTTCACTAAATATAACTTATAGGACCGGGGAACCGTATAAAAATTTAAATTTCGTATTTTTTTAAGAAATGTTTTTATTGACACAAATCGCTTTTAAAATATTTCTTTACCTGATTTAAAACATTTTTGTAATTGGAACTATATGTCTATGACTAACGGTTTAGGAATTAGCCATTGGACACCGTTGAGACCGGACGCTCTGTATATTATTTCAAATCGACTTTCAAGATGAATTAACGGTTTAGGAAAAGCTTATTAATAGTACGTGAGAAAATGATTGATTCGGCATAACTTGGTACAAAGCGAGAAGAAATTCCGTGAGAAAATGAATGTACGTGAGAAAATGACTGATTCGGCATAACTTGGTACAAAGCGAGAGCAAATTCCCTATTTTGACAGTACTATTATGTCATCGAGTTACGGCTTGAAATTTTTGCACATTAAACATACCGATTAATACAATACGAATATTTCAGTCTGTCTTGTCATATCTTGGTAGGAGATGAGCAGAGCAGGGCGCCAATTCTTAATTTTGGCGGTATAATCACGCCATCAAGTTACGGCTAGAAAATTTTGACCTTTAAAGGAACATATCAGTAAATAAGAATATTTCACTCTGCCTCGTCATATCTTGGTATGAGACGAGCAGAGCGGGGCGCCAATTCTTAATTTTGACGGAATACGTCATCGAATTACGACATGAAATCTTCATGTAGGACAAGATTATTAGGAGTCGATTAAGGAATGACTGGTGTGCCTCGACATTTCTGGGTACGCTAGCAGGCGCCAAGTCGTCATTTTGGTGTCACTATCACGTCATCGAGTTACGGGATAAATCCGGTGCCAAATTATAGGTAAAATAAAGTCTTTTAAGAATATTTTGGTTTGCCTGTGCATAGCCTGGAAGAACCGGCAGACTAAAATCTACAAAAAAAAAAATAAAAAAAAAATAAAATAAAATAAAATAAAATACGTCATAATGTACAATTGAAACCCTATAAACATAATATTTTACATTACATTGCCATATATATTACTCCGAATCGACTTTCAAGAAGAACTAACGGTTTAGGAAAAGCTTATTAATAGTAGGTGAGAAAATGACTGATTCGGCGTAACTTGGTACAAAGCGAGAAGTACCGGGCGCCAATTCCCTATTTTGACAGTGCTATAGCGTCATCGAGTTACGGCTTGAAATTTTGGCACAATAAACATACCAATTAGTACAATACGAATATTTCAGTCTGCCTCGTCATATCTTGGTAGGAGATAAGCAGAGTGGGGCGCCAATTCTTAATTTTGGTGGTATAATCACGCCATCGAGTTACGGCTTGAAAATTTTGCACATTAAAGGTAACAAAAAAAAAAAAAAAAAAAGCCTTAATGTACAATTGAAACCCTCTAAACACAATATTTTACATTACATTGCCATATATATTGCTTCGAATCGACTTTCAAGATGAATTAAAGGTTATGGAAAAGCTTATTAACAGTAAGTACGTTAGAAAATGCCTGATTCGGCATAACTTGGTTTTTTGTTATAGATTTCAGTCTGCCGGAGGTTTCTACCAGGATATGCGCAGACAGATCAAAATACTCTTAAAAGACTTTATTTTACCTTTAATTTGGCACCGGTTTTATCCCGTAACTCGATGACGTGATAATGGCTCCCAAAAGGACGACTTAGCGCCTGCTAATACTCATATCGTACCCAGAAATGTCGAGGCAGACCAGTCATTCCTTAATCTACTCCTAATAATCTTGACCTACATGAAGATGTCATGTCGTAACTCGATGACGTGTTAAAACCGCCAAAATTAAGAATTGGCGCCCCGCTTTGTTCGTCTCATACCAAGATATGACGAGGCAGAGTGAAATAGTCTTATTGTACTTATATGTACCTTTAATGTGCCAAATTTTCAAGCCGTAACTTGAGGACGTGATTATACCGCCAAAATTAAGAATTGGCGCCCCGCTCTGCTCATCTTCTACCAAGATATGACGAGGCAGGCTGAAATATTCGTATTGTACTAATCGGTATGTTTAATGTGCCAAAATTTCAGGACGTAAATCTATGATGCAATAGTACTGTCAAAATAGAGAATTGGCGCCCCGTTCTTCTCGCTTTGTACCAAGTTATGACGAATCAGTCATTTTCTCACGTACTGTTAATAAACTTTTCCTAAACCCTTAATTCATGTTGAAAGTCGATTCGAAGTAATATATATGGCAATGTAATGTAAAATATTATGTTTATAGGGTTTTAATTGTACATTATGAAGTTTTTTTTTTTTTTTTTTTTAGATTTTAGTCTGCCGGAGGTTTCTTCCAGGATATGCGCAGGCAGACCAAAGTATTCTTAAAAGACTTTTTTTTACCTTTAATTTGGCACCGGTTTCATCCTGTAACTTTATGATGTGATAGTGACGCCAAAATGACGAGTTGGCGCCCACTGCCGCGTCTATTGTACCAGGAAATGTCGAGGCAGACCAGTCATTCCTTAATCTACTCTTAAAAATCTTGTCCTGCACCATGATTTCATCCCGTAACTCGATGACGTAGTCATTTGTGTCGCCGCCGCCCACTCTATTTCATCCTCGAGCCGCTAAACGTATCTGATTTCATTATTTTTTTTTTTTTAATTGTTACTTTCATTTAAAGTAAAAAGTATTGAAATTGGCAATTTTTTTAGTACTAAATTTTTATGCAACTTTCTTTATTAAGTTATGCAATTATTTTTTGAAAGATAATAACTCATGCTTTTGAAAAATTGACCTTAAATTAACTTAAATTAGCTTTAAATTAATTTGTAAAAAGAGATAGGTTTAGTTTTTTTATTGATACTTTTATGTTAGCTGAGCGCTACTGATAACTCGCCAAATCTTGTTTAATTAATAACATTTGAATTGCAATCCTTTCGCATCATTCACCTCGAGTGATATCGTTTAAATTAGGGATGCACAACCTGTGGGCCGCGATCGTTTGACTTGTGGCCTGCGAATTCCGTTAATATATAACTAGAAAAAGACGCAAGAAAGATTTCTAAATTTCGACAATTTATCGCGAAAAAACATTGTAAATTTCGTCAGTCAGTTAAAAAATCGCGAATTTCATTAATCGGCTGACTGATACCATAGATATCAATTTAGGAAATTCCAACGTTGCGAATTTCATCAGCCAGTAGTCGAAAAATATCGAATTTCGTCAATCGGGTACCGAACATTCAGGAATTTCGTTGATCAGGCATGGAAAAATTGAGAGTTTCGTCGATCAAATGCGAAAAAATCGTGAGTTTCGTTGATCGGGCGCGGAAAAAGTGCGAATTTTTCGATCTGGTGCGGGAAAAAAACGCAAATTTCGTTGATCGGCTGCGAAAAAATCGCAAGCTTTGTCAGTTTATCGTGAGGAAAAATCACAAATTTCGTCATATTGCCGCGGGGAAAATTGCAAATTTCGTTAGTCAGTTAAGAATCCCGAATTGCATTGTTCGGGAGCGGAAAAATCGCAAATTTCATTGATCGTCAGCGGAAAAATCGCGAGTTTTATCTACCGGGCACGGAAAAATCGCGCATTTCGTTGATCAAGCACTGAAAAATCGCGAAATTTGTCGATAAAGCGCGGAAAATTTCCAGAACTTCGTTCAATTGTGCAATTCAAAAATTGCGCGTTTCGTCAGTTTATCGTGAGAAGAAATCGCGAATTTTGTCAATCTGGAACGGAAAAAAATGGCAAATTCGTTAGTTAGTTTAAAATAGCGTGAAAAAATCGTAAATTTTGTTGATCAGGTGCGAAAAAATAACAAATTTCGTTGATTGTCAGCAGAAAAATCGCGAGCTTCGAAAGTTTATCGTGGAAAAAAAGCGAATTGCGTCAATTTCCCGCGGTAAAAAATTGCAAATTTCGTCAATCCGTTAAGAATCGTGAATTTCGTTGATAGGGTGCGGAAAAATCGCAAATTTTGACGATCACGCGCGGAAAAATCTCAAATTTCGTTAATCGGCTGCGGAAAAGTCGCGAGTTTCGTCAATTTATCGAGGGTAAAAAACGCCAGTTTCGTTAATCTGTTGTGATGAAAAGTCACGAATTTCGACAGTTGATGGAAAAAATTACAAATTTTGTCAATTCGTTGCAAAAAAATTCGCCAAATTCGTCAATCGTTCGTGGAAAAAATCGTTAATTTCGTCGAAAGTTCACGAATTTCGTGAATCACTCATGGGAAAAAATTACAAATTTTGTCTTTCGATCACAAAAAATATCCTGAAATAGAAATCCATTGGTCGCAGGAAAAAATCGCAAATTTCTTCGATCGTGCACTGAAAAGAAATCGCGGCTTTTTTCAATTTATTGCGGAAAAAAAATCGCGAATTACATCAATGTATATCAGAGAAAAAAAAATCACGAAATAATATAGGCTTCTCCTCCCCCTTCCCTCCTTGTTTATAAAGTTTACAATTTTTTCAGCACTAGTCACTCCGATGCCTATGTTTGCTTTTTAGTGAACAATTGGTACCAGTGAATGAACAATTGGTATATATTTTAGTAGAATAAGGTTTGAAAATCTCCCCACTAGATGGGGTTACAACATTGCCTTAATTCTATTCAATAGGATGCTATCGCATTCATGCTTGGTTACCGAAGTCACATTACTTTACTTTAAGAATGAGAACATGTTGTATTTTTCATGTTTGAGAAACACATTATTTCTATGCTGAAATAATAAGCTAAGTGCTATGTCATTTCATATGTTTGATAAGAATTCACTGTTTTTATTTGTAATATGCATATGCACTAATTTTATTGTACATACATTAAGTATATATATTATAGTCATATTTCTAATCGTTTTAACCATTGTAGAATATGTACAATTTGAGAATAGGGATGTTTAATAACTGGTTAGATAACTGTTAAAAATCCAATGAAAGAACAGCCGTTCATTCACTGGAAGGAATACATTAGGCTATTTTTCCTAGTGAGTGAACTGTTTTGGGCTTTATGTTTGTGTGGTTTTTTTTTTATACCTATATTTTGAATTAAGTGATTTTTCAGCAATAATAACAAATGAAAAGTTAACAGATATAAAAACGCAACAAAAGAACATATACACACACATTGTTAAAGGTAATAATTATTGATGACTTTCAAATCTTACTTTTTCTATGTTTTTGGATGATTGATAGAAATATTCCTACTGATGGCCAAGAATATTCTTCCAAAAGGAAATATGGGAGGTTCAAGTACTCTACAGAAGACCTTGAAAACTTTGTACAAGCTATAAGGGTCAGGTCAGTTCAGTTAGAAGAAGGCATCTCTTCATTTTAATATTACAAAATGAACGATGTCTATGAAACTGCGAGGGAAACCAATTTAAAGTAAGCGTATAGGACATTAACTGTGTTGCCCTTTGAAGAAGAAAAACTCCTTGGACACTGGATAGTTGGAAAGGGAAAATTAGATTTACAATGCATGACGATGTAGAAAAGGTGATTTTTACAATGTCATGAAACAGACAGGAAAGAAAAATCCATTTATAGACCAACATCCAGGTGAGAAATGGATGACACTTTTTTTTTTTTTTTTTTTTTTTTTTTAATAGCATCCAAGTTTGGAAATATGAAGTAAGCACAATGACAATATCTGGACTACAAGTTCACATGTGGTGGAATTGGAAGTGGCCTGCAGTAAAGTATAAGATTTGGTATTTTAAGGATCATATTAAATGCATAATAAAAGCACTGGAATTTATTTCTGCAACATCCTCTCGTTCATCTGGAGTTTTTACTGAAATGCAGAAATGCAGGGCCAAGATTTCAGAAAAAAGAATTAGTTTTTTTTTTTTTTTTAAATCTGTAATTTATGATTAATTTCAAAATTTAAAAGTGACAATTTTTTAAGCTAATTAATTATCGTTCTGGGTTAAAAAAAAATCTTAATTCAGTAAAAACATGTTATAAGTTATTTGTACAAGTAGTAAAATAAATAAAGAACTGTGAAATTTAAGTACTTTTAAATTTCTGCCTGTTCATTTACTGGAAAATTTTGCATTCATTCACTGGTAACAACTGTTCATTTATTTGGTTTTTGTGTCTATTTATATTAAGACACTTCTAGCATCCCAAACAAGTAAATTATAAAATTTTTTTGTTATTTTTTAATTATTTGTAAACCAACAAATGTATTTGCACTGTCAAACACCAGTAGGTACTGTTTGTTAAAATATAATGAATAAATTTCTTTTTAAATGTGCTTAAGTGTTCATTTACTGGTCGGACTACCCTACATACAAATATAAACTGTTGATATATCCTTGCCAACTGAAATGGTTATGTTGTCTGGATAGGGGATTCTAGAAAGGTAAAATTGCCCCCACCCCTCTGAAAAAAATGTTTTTTTCTGATTATAGTCCACAAATCTTTCCTCCTACCTCTCTGAAATAGACTTCACTCTGTGTTACTGGTGTGGCCCTCGACAACCCAGACATTTTTGTGAGTGGTCCTTCTATTAAAAAGGTTGCGCACCCCTAATTTAAATTATAACACTTTCCCGTCATTCAAGTCGTGCGACATCCAAAAAACAAGCCGTACTTTTTTTTTTTTTTTTTTTTTTTTTTTTTTTTTTTTTTTTTTTTTAAGAAAAGGATAATTTGCTTGAAAATTGTATTTTGTACAAAAAGAAAAGAAATGAAATTGTATTTTAGCGATAGCATTTGATGACAGTGCCGGCGCAACGTCGTTTCACCTGGCATGACAGCTCATGGGACGCAACGTATACTGCAGTAATGGACCAATTAAAATTCTTTTTAAATTGTATATATCATTAAATAATACATAATATAAATAATAAAATACATAAAAATATCACAATATATCATCCATTTAATGTGCATTATTTTTTATTTCACAAAATCTATCATTTATAATATTTATAATATTTATTTATTTATTTATTTTTATCCGTTCGCGGTTACTTTTGGGACAGTCGAAATAATTAAGCATGTGTGTACAATGCCTCTCTCTTCGCTCCTCCCCCCACCCCACCCAATAAATTGATCTAATTATAGTTTTCAAATCTGTGGTGCATTGCTACAAATTGCAGCAATTTTACCTCGTACTCAATCAACAAATCTTACGAAACGTAATGGGACAATTTTTTTTTATTATAAATTACTGTAAATATGCTAAATAATTCCTCTAATCCTTAGTTAAATACTCTAATTTAGTTTTTTTTTTTAATCGTTTAACATGCAGTTTAAAAACAGATAAGATCATTACATATAAAAAAACCATTTAATACCTGGCTTTTGGTATATTAGTTCTCCAGTGTCTTTTTTTAATTGTGTTATGAATAAATTTCTCATTTATTTCTATTGTAAGAAAATATCACGGTGCAGAAAAAAAATTCTGTTGAGGTTTGTCCAGAAAGCTTAAAAAAAGTCTGCCACAGGGTGTTAAACAATTTTTATTTCACTTAGCAAAATCTTTCTAAAGCGTCATTGGTATTCTTGTCTTTGAGAAGAATTTAACATAGTATAATTTTACCTTCATCATATCTCATGACATCTTTTTTAATTGAAAAAAGAAATAATAATAAAAATAAGTGAAAGGAATGAAGAAAAAGTCTCCCCATTACATTCCATTAAACTCTAATGATATAGGCGTATGTTTTGTACTTTAATCATAGCTATTATTTTTAATTTCTGAGCCGAGCACAGAATATTAAAACTTTATTTGAAAGTTTACTTTGGTGAAAAGTGTTAACGCATTGAAGATATAAGAAAATAGCATTAACTAATATATGTGAAGCTAAAAAGTCTTAAATAATAAAAAAAAAATTCTATGATCAATTTTTTTTCTGAAAATATTTGTTGAAACTATTAAGCATTGAAAACCAAATCGTTCAATTTTCAACGAATTCATTTGAAAACTGACAGAACTGTTATAGCCAAGCTCAAATAGTTATATTCAAAATTTAGTGTTAAAATAATAAAAAATTTTTAATTTTTTAAAGTAACGAATAATTGTCATATTTTAAAATTTCCCAAGCGCGTTTCTTTTGCATAAAATATGACAATATTTATTTTTGAGATACTTTTTATATATTACAATGGAATTTGGTATGAATTGTAAAAGTTCACTGACTATATAAATAGAAAAAATATTTTTATAATTATGCTTTGTTTTTCCTAAAAAAAAAGTAGCTAAACACTATACAGAGTGCCCATGTATAACCTGACCGACCTTTATTTTCGCAACCGTTGGTCCTAGATGCATACTTCCAATTACAAAAAAGCTTAAATAAGGTAAAGAATTATTTTTAAAGCGATTTGGGTCAAACAAAACATTTCTTTAAAAAAAAAAAAAAAAAAAAAGAAAAACGAAATTTAAATTTTTATACTGTCCCCTATAAGTTACACTAGCAGGAATGACCGAGCGCTAAGCTCGGTCAAAATTAGCTTTCTATTTATCTTGATATATTTTCCCCACTGAATTGCTGTTTTAGGTGCAATTAGCTTGACCATGAAACATAGTGACCCAAAATAACCCACTAATCGAGTTTTTTCGAACATCCGACCTGTCACAATGCTCTTCTCGAGCCTGAAAACGATGGACACAAAATTTAGTGAAAATCGTTAGTCGTTTTCTAGGTAAAATAAGCTTGATCCACGTTGATTCAAAAAACCACTAACCGAAATTCATCGACAGATGTGAGCTATTTCAATGGTCTTTTTGTACTGTGAAACGGTATTACAAAAAATAAAATTGCCAAAATTGTTTGAACCTTTTTGAGATGCCGATAACTTGAAACCAACCCATTATCACCAAAATGACCCACTAAAAGAATTTTCTTGAGCATGCGACCCAGCCCAATGGTTTTATCTTGTCCAGAAACGGTGTAGTACAAAGTTTTGTCAAAATCTTTTGAGCGGTTTTTTAGATACAGTTAGCTTGATCCTGATCCATTAGGACCCAAAATGACCCATTGATTGAATTTTCTTGAACATGCCACCCTGCACAATGCTCTTATCATACCCTTAAACGGTATTATACAAAATTATATCAAAATGTTTTGAAGCGCTTTTTAAATACAATTAGCTTGACCCTGATCCAGTGTGATCCAAAATGACCCACTAATCGAATTTTCTTGAACATGTGACCTAGTCCAATGGTCTTCTCGAGCCCGAAAACGATAGAATACAAAATTTAGTCGAAATCGTTTAAGCCGTTTTTTAGATACAATTAGCTGCACCCTGACACATTGTGACCCAAAATGACCCACTAATCGAATTTTCTCGAACATGTGACTTAGCCCAATTCTCTTCTCATGCCCAGAAACACTATACGTAATATAAAAGTTGGTCAAAATGTTTTGAGCATTTTTTTAGATTCAATTAGCTTGACCCTGGCCCATTCTGACCCAAAATGACCCACTAATTGAATTTTCTCGAACATGTGACTTAGCCCAATGGTCCTCTCATGACCAGAAACGGCCGTATATTAAAACATTTTGTGAAAATGTCTTGAGCCCTTTTTTTTTAGATATAATTAGCTTGACCCTGATCCATAATGATCCACTAATCGAATTTTCTCGAACACGTGACCCATCCCAATGGTCTTTTCGTGCCCGAAAACGATAGATTACAGAATTTCGTCAAATCGAAGTGCCGTTATCTAGATAAACTTAGCTGGACCCACGATGACCCAAAAATGGCCCACTAATCGAATTTTCTCGAACACGTTACCCATCCCAATGGTTTTTTCGTGCCCGAAAATGGTTAGATACAAAATTTAGTCAAAATCGACTGAGCCGTTCTCTAGATATAATTAGCTTGACCCTGACCCATTATGACCCAAAATGACCCACTAATCGAATTTTCTCGAACACGAGACCCCTGCCAATGATCTTTTCGTGCCCGAAAATGGTTAGATACAAAATTTAATCAAAATCGATTGAGCCGTTCTCTAGATATAATTACTTTGACCCTGACCCATTATGACCCAAAATGACCCACTAATCGAATATTCTCGAACACGAGACCCCTGCCAATGATCTTTTCGTGCCCGAAAATGGTTAGATACAAAATTTAGTCAAAATCGACCGAGCCGTTTTCTAGATATAATTAACTTGACCCTGACCCATTATGACCCAAAATGACCTACTAATAGAATTTTCTCGAACACGAGACCCATCCCAATAGTCTTTTCGTGGCCGAAAACATTAGGGTGCAAAATTTCGTAAAAATCGTTAGAGCAGTTATCTAGATAACTTAGCTTGACCCACTGTGGCCCAAAAATGACCCACTAATCGAATTTTCTCGAACATGTGACTTAGCTCAATGGTCTTCTCGTAATCCAAAACTGTAAAATATAGAGTTTAGTGAAAATCGTTAGAGCCGTTTTTTAGATAAAAATAGCTTGACCCACAGTGACCCAAAATGACCCACTAATCGAATTTTCTCGAACACGTGACCTAGCCCAATAGTTTCTTCGTGTCGAAAAACGGTTGGATGTGAAATTTAGTCAAAATCGATTGAGCCGTTTTTGAGATATAATTAGATTAACCTTGACCCATTACGACCCAAAATGACCCACTAATCGAATTTTCTCGAACACGTTACCTAGCGCAATGGTTTTATCATGCCCGAAAATGGTAAAATACAAAATTTCGTCAAAATCGATTGAGCCGTTCTCTAGACATAATTAGTTTGACCCTGACCCATAATACCCAAAATGACCCACTAATCCAATTTTATCGAACACGAGACCCATCCCAATGATCTTTTCGTGCCCGAAAATTGTTAGATACAAAATTTAGTCAAAATCGATTGAGCCGTTCTCTAGATATAATTAACTTAGCCCTGACCCATTATGACCCAAAATGACCCACTAATGGAATTTTCTCGAACACGAGAGCCATCCCAATGGTCTTTTCGTGCCCGAAAACAGTAGGGTGCAAAATTTCGTCAAAATCGTTAAAGAAGTTATCTAGATAAACCTAGCTTGACCCACGGTGACCCAAAAATGACCCACTAATCGAATTTTCTCGAATATGTGACTTAGCCCAATAGTTTTCTCGTAATTCAAAACTGTAGAATATAGAGTTTAGTGAAAATCGTTAGATCCGTTTTTTAGATAAAATTGACTTGACCCACAGTGACCCAAAAATGACCCACTAATCGAAGTTTCTCGAACATGTAACCTAAACCAAAAGATTTTTCGTGTCGAAAAACGGTTGGATGTGAAATTTGGTCAAAATCGATTGAGCCGTTTTTTAGATATAATTAGCATGACCTTGACCCATTACGACCCAAAATGACTCACTAATCGAATTTTCTCGAACACGTGACTTAGCCCAATGGTCTTATCATGCCCGAAAATGGTAAAATACAAAATTTCGTCAAAATCGTTAGAGTCCTTTTTAAGATAAAATTTACATACACACACATACATACACACACAATTTTTGCTCGCATTATAGTACAAGATTTAATAAAATTTTCCTATTACACTGACAAGTTAGACAAAAAAAAAAAAAAAAATCCCGTTATTCTACAATTAAAATAAGTAATAGCTGTTTAACCATTAACTGATGTGACAGAAATTGTCACATAACAACTGTGAAGCGGTTTGTGAGACCGCTCCATCGAAAGATGAATAGAAGGCGCAATTAACTCATAGGATGGTGTTTTTGTACTATACTTTTTGTACAGGACTGTTATAATAAAAATTTGCCTATTCAAAAGTCTCTGGTGATAGTTACTAATGTCCCAAACAAAACAAAATTTCGGTAGCGTTTTTAGTTAAACTGAAAATTACAAGTTAAACAATAAAAATTGAAAAAAGCAGCAGTCTGTGAGACCGGTAACATTAGTTAAAGGTTAAAGTTGGAGCATATTTTTTGCTGCAAATTAGGGATCATTCTCAAATTTTGTAGAAACATAATTTCGTCAGATATCTCTCTATTCTAAAAAAAAGTAACTACCGCTGTCACCGCCGCCGGTTTTGAATATTTTGTGACAGGAGGTCTTTCTTCGTTAATATTAAGAAAAATATTGCGTACAAAAATATGAAAATAGGTGGTATTATAGAGAAATGTTTGATAAACACGCTGATGCAGACAGTTTTCAAATCGAAGAATTATTGTAAGAGATATTTAATGCTAAAGTTGGACAAAATCGTTCCATTAAAAAAGTTTTATAGCAGCAAAAACTATACATGGGAATGTAATCATTTTTAGATCTTTTTATGCGTTAGAATTTGCCGGTGTGCAGATTGTATTTCTTTTTTTAATTTGGCTAATTTTTTGAGGTTTTATTTCTATTTTAAATTCAAATTTTCAGCATTTCTAGAGATATTTTTTACAGATTTTAGAAAGTGATATTAATTTAAACTGTTGCCAACTGTATAAACAGCGGAAACAACAATGTTTGCTTTCAAAAAATATTTATACGTGTAATAAATTAAAAATTTAGTTACACGTGACTATTATAAACAGAAAAAAACATTGGAATTAGAATTAAATAATTATGTACAAAAAGCAGGAACTTATTAAAAATTACGTCATAAAACTATAATTACACGTGAATTTTAAGAGAGAAAGGAATTTGTAAAATAATAAATTTATTAGCATGCGTTAGAAGTCTTAAATAGGAGAAATTACGTCATATTTACGTCACATTACAGTTATTACATAAAACGAACACAAAATAATATTGCAAAACGGTTTAAATTTAGAAATTGCGCTCGACATTTATTTGATATTTTGAGCTGATACTTTTCAACTATTTTTCTTAGGAAAGCGCAAATAATATTTCATTTCTAACACAAGTATTTTCACGTGAATATTAAAATGAGAAAGAATAGTTTGGTCAAAATTATGTCAGATTAAAAACGATTAATTTAAAATGTCTCATTTAAAAGAACTTACTTTTCGCTTTGTTAAAAAATACCGGGAGACAAAGATTCTGTTTACTTAATTCCTTTTATATTAGCTTATTTTGAAATGTTGTTACACGTGTCTACGTCATCAAGTTATTTTTATTTCGACGTTTTATTTGTATATTTATTAATGATGTAATAATTTATTTGTTCTTTCGTTATTTAAAATAAAAATTATATCAATTTGTATAATTTGGCGAGTGGTTTGGCGATTTATATAATTTGGCGAAATTAGTCGACGGGATAATCAAGTAGTACCGCAGCGGATTTGGCGTTAAAATTTCCCCAATCAAAGAGAAATGAATAGAAATCCGTTTATAGGGAGATCGCCACTGTTTTTTAAATTATAATTCAATCTTTCGAAATCTTTTTAAAGCCGATCACATTAGCGTGCATTTAGAGTCTGCTGTGTCTGGACGGGGGTTGGCGAGCGTAGCTCGTAGGGGGCCGAACCCCCTAGTTACAAAAAAAAGGGGGGGGGGGTTCTACGAGGTCACATAACGTAACCACTTATTTTTACAGATTAAAGAAACGCCGTCGTCACAGCAACGTGATTTAGTGGTAAAAGGTTACAGTAGCAAACCGGAGCCGAAAAATATCTCTCTGGTAGTACTTCATTTAAGTCGTAAAAATTTCCGGTTTCTTTAATGTCTTAAAAAATTGTATACATTCAAATTAGTAACATTTAAAAATTATTTTAAACGATTGTCGAGGTTTTTCGCCACACAGAGTATAAAATATAATATTGGATGGTTAAGGTATCAAACAGATATCATTTAATAAAAATAAAGACCTCATTTTAGGCTAAAGGGGAACTTGAAAGAAATTGCGAAACATTAAAAAATCACTGTACGATTTCCGATTTAATCCAGCTTTCATGAATGGCTTTAGCCATTCATTAAACCTGGAGAACGTGAAGAATCGGAAAAAATGTGAGTTTTTTCGTTCATTATAAAATAACAAAAAAAATCTAATTAAAAAATCATTTTTATTTTAAAAATTTGATTTAAAATTTTTATCCTCCAATTATCTATATTATAAAACTTTTGCGCACAAAACTTTCAGTAATCATCATCATGTAATACTATAGATGTGCCTTTCTCTGAAAAGTGGCTGTTTAAAAAAAATCGAGCCCAAAGGTACATATCACCTTAAATAAAAGATTAATAAAAAGCAAATAATGCAAGGATCAATATCTTTTCTCAGAAACTAATAATAATTTCAACAGACTGTAATTAAACTCTTCGCGAATAACAATTAGTTTTCGGGAACTTTTCAAACATCTCTTATAGTTGATGATAAGTTATAAAAATTTTACACACAGACTTAAAGTAAAATCATCACATAATCACAGTAGGTAGGCTCTGAAAAATGTCTGTAAAAAAAAAAAAGAAAGAAAGAAAAAGAAAAAAAAAAGAGCCCAAATAAAATTTCCAAAAATACTTCGGAAAATCACTTTGCAAAAATGATTAGATTAGGCTTGGGTATATTTTCAGTGCCTGTCTTTTGAAACACATTTACAATGATATATTAACAGAAAAAGAAATTTTATTTACTTTTATTAATTCTTATATGAGGGAATGACAGATAATAAAAACACTTACTTTAAGCTAATACTTGGGACAATACTGTACTGGCTATTGAAAAAAGTTGTTGAGCAAAAAACAAGACAGTTTAATTTCTTTACTCCTATACTATACAGACTATCTTAGACCTTTATAAAGCATGTGCTGTTATTTAATGAGTAAATATAGGAACAAATTTATAGTAATGTGAGGCAATGTCTATTACTAAGGACAACAATAAAAAGTGCCCTAATTTCTTTCACTGTATCAAATATTAGCGTTGTATAAAATATTTATGTAAGTATCTTCAGTAGATTTTATCTCTCTATTCTAAAAAAAAGTAACTAATGCTGTCATCGCCGCCGCCGGTTTTGCATTTTTTTGTGACCTTTCTTCGTTAATATTAAGAAAAATATTGCATACAAAACTATGAAAATCGGTGGTATTATAGAGAAATGTTTGATAAACACGCTGATGCAGACAGTTCTCAAATCGAAGAATTATTTTAAGAGATATTTAATGCTAAAGTTGGACAAAATCGTTCCATGAAAAAAAATTTATAGGAGCAAAAACTATATATGGGAATTTAATCATTTTTTAGATCATATTATGCATTAGAATTTCCCGGTGTGCAGACTGCATTTATTTCTTTAATTTGTCTCATTTTTTGAGGTTTATTTCTATTTTGAATTCAAATTTTCAGCATTTCGAGAGATATTTTTTACATATTTTAGAAAATGGTATTAATTTACGATGTTGCCAACTGTATAAACAGCGCAAACAATAATGTTTGCTTCAAATTAAAAATTTATTTACACGTGACTATTATAAACAGAAAATATAAAAAGCAGGAACTCACTGAAAGTTACGTCATAAAAACTATATTTACACGTGGATTTTATAAGAGAAAGAATATTGTAAAAATAATAAATTCATTAACATGCGTTAGAAGTCTTAAATAGGATAAATTATGTCACATTTATGTCACGTTACACTTATTACGTAAAAAGAACAAGAGTCTGCGGTGTCTGAACGTAGGTTGGCGAGCGTAGCTCGTAGGGGGCAGAGCCCTCTAGTATTAAAAAAATGGTTCAGAGTGAAATTAATATTGCAATATAAGTTTGAAATCTTTAATCCTTCTGGCATATTAATGCAAAATATACAATTTGTAATATACATATCCTTCTATATATATAAAAAAAGTTTTGATTTGGAAATGGACCAATGATAATCTGCGTAGATATTCCCGGCAGATCAGCATCCAATTTGAATGCTGAAGCATGGCCTTTCTTCGTTATTATTAAAACAACTGTTGCATACAAAAATATGAAAATCGGTAGTATCATAAAGAAATGTTTGATAAACACGCTGATGCAGACAGTTTTCAAATCGAAGAATTATTTTAAGATATATTTAAGGTCAAAGTTGTACAAAATTGTTCCATTAAAAAAGTTTTATAGGAGCAAAAACTGTACATAGGAATTTAATCATTTTTAGATCATTTTATGCGTCAGAATTTCCCGGTGTGCAGATGCATTTAGTTTTTTAATTTGACTCATTTTCTGAGGTTTTATTCCTATTTTAAATTCAAATTTTCAGCATTTCGAGAAATATTTTTTACACATTTTAGAAAATTGTATTAATTTAAACTGTTGCCAACTGTATAAACAGCGCAAACTATAATGTTTGCTTCAAATTAAAAATTTATTTTACACGTGACTATTATAAACAGAAAATATAAAAAGCAGGAACTCATTGAAAATTACGTCATAAAAACTATACACGTGAATTTTAAAAGAGAAAGACTATTGTAAAATAATAAATTCATTAACATGCGTTAGAAGTCTTAAATAGGAGAATTTACGTCACATTACACTTATTACGTAAAATGAACAAAAAATAATATTCCAAAACAGTTTAAATTTAAAAACTGCGCGAGACATTTGATATTTTAAGATGATCATAATATTTCATTTCTAACAAAAGTATTTTTACGTGAATATTAAAAATAGAGAGAAAAGTTTGGTGAAAATTACGTCAGATTATAATTGTCAGATCCAAATTATAATTCAATCTTCCGAAATCTTTTTAAAGCCGATCAAATTAGCGTGCTGTTAGAGTCTACGGTGTTTGAACGGGGGTTGACGAGCGTAGCTCGTAGGGAGCAGAGCCCCCTAGTAAGAAGAAAATAAAACAGAATTTTTGTTAAGTAAAATGATGAAAATTAACAGCCTCAATTCGTTACAAAACGATACGTATTTTAAATATTACATTACACTAGCCTGCAAAAGTTGGGTTATGTCATGTTTTTTAGCTTTTGATAATTTATTCTTATGTATTTTGTACCACTGAATCCGAAATTGACCTTTATTTTTTATCATCACGTAAAAATTTTTTGCAAATCGTAAAAAAAAAAAAAAAAAAAAAAAAAAAAAAAAAGAAAGCAAAAATAGCGAAAATTTGATACTATAAAATAGATGTGATGGTTGTGTTTTTAGCTTTTGAAAATTGATTCTTATGTATTTTTTAGCGCTGAATCCAAAAATGACCTTCATTTTTAACCATCCCTTCAGGATTTTCTCAAATCTCAAATTTAAAAGTTAAAAAGCTCAAAGTTAAAATTGATCCCCCCTCCCTTCCCAGCCTCATCGGATCCCTGAGCTGTTTAGCTGTGTGAAACCCAGTATAAGACAAAAAATTGAATTAATAAAATTAAACTAAATAAACAAGTCTTACATCTAATTTATAGTATCGGAGTTTTCGCTATTTTTTTCGGTGTATTTTATTTTTAAATGACATTACATTATTTTAAACATACTGAAATACATATATATATATATATATGAATGAGGTGTACAGCAAAGGCGCTAGCTGTAGAATTGTGCATAGAATTTATAGTTCATTTACAGGGATACACAAAGAATTTGACTACAACACTCCTATAAACAATAATTGCTTTGTGTGCATTTTCAATTGTGGTACGCTTTTTTAAATTTAAATAAATATATATATTTTGTGTATCATTTGGTAGGCATAAATTCTATAGATCATATACAGGGCTGTAAAAAAGCTCTCAAATACATTTTCCTTTATTGACGGAAATTTTTGAAAGGATTTTTCAACTGTGTTATGCTTTTAACAGAAATAACTTTTACCATACTACGTAGAATACATACAAACCATATAAATCATATAAAGGGCCGCACAAAGAAATTCAGATATTTTTCTGACTGTTGATGGTAATTGCAGAAATTGGATTTTCAAATGCGTATGCGTTTTCCAAATTTTTTATTTAGACATTATTTTTCAGCTTAATAAACTGTGAAATTTTGTTCTGAATGTGTTGGATAGTGTTACACAATCTGTTCTGGACGCATGATTTTTCGTTTTTGTTTATTTGTTAATTAATTAAAAAAAATAATAGATTTATTTTTATACAGTTTGTTAAGCACTGATAGCATGAAGTACAGTCGTGGAAAAAAAAAAGTAAACACCCCCTACTAACTCTTCAACAAATTATGGCAGACGGAAGTTACTGGTACTGAACGATTGGAAATAAAGTCTACTTTTAAATGGTGTATATTAAATTTGTTTAGGGGGCCATCTACATATTAAAATGAACCCAAACCTCATTTTTTTCAATGGCAATACCCAATTTTAACGAGATATTTCAAATCTTCGGTTCAAACTATGCCTAGACACCGAATTTCAAGTCATTTGAATGATAAGTTTTTGAATTATAAACATTCAAAATTTAGTGCTTCTAATGTTAAATTACATTTACATATTTTTATTTATATCTCCTGAAATTATGCTCCTAATATGCTAATTTTTTGTGTAGCAATAATACTAACGTGCCCAAACATAAATACGTTGAAATTTGCAATTTTTATAATTTTATGATATGAATTATGAATTATGAAATTAATATTCGAAAAAATTATGAATTGCAACCTACAATTTTTTTGGTGGATTTTGATTCATTAAGTCGTCCTTTATGAAAATCCAAAATTTCACATTTTTCTTCCAAATAGTTTTCAAATTATGCTTAAAAAACGGCAAAATGATGATTTAATGGGCCGTCTGTGATAGAAGTGAGTAGATATTTTGAAATTTCTTCTGCTGTCCTGTTATCTAACAGTGCCTTTATCAAGAATATCTTTATCTCTCGGCTAACAATCGAGTACCGAACTTCAATTTGGATACAGCCCTTAAAATACGCTCGTTTTAAGATAATTAATTTCTCGGAAACTTATGGTACGAATTGCATAAAAATTTGTTTTTAGGCTAATTGAAGGGTGTAGAGTTCATTTATGCTGTCAGAATTGTGTATTGCCATTGAAAAAAAAAAATATATGGTTCGCTTTAATGTGTAGATGGACCCCTAAGCAAATTTTATATACATCATTTAAAAGTAGACTTTATTTCCAATCGTCCAGTACCAGTAACTTTCTTTTACGATAATTTGTTGAGCAGTTAGTAGGGGGGTTTACTTTTTTTTTCCACGACTGTACATACTAAAGGAATAATACACAATTCCAATAATACCACAAATTCAATAATGAGCATGGTTAGATTTTTGCTTTTTTAAGTTCATCATAATTTTTATAACTTTATTTTATATATTTTATAATTCATTATAATTTTATTTAAAAAAATTAATTTGATAGTAGTTCGTAAAAGAATAGTAATTGAGCATTCCATTAATGGATACCGGCCGTAAAATCTTTTAAATAAAAGCAATTTTGTAAATGGCCATAGATCAGTTTTAACTGACGTCACACCATAACAACCAGTTTAGCAACTTCGTTTGCCTCCCAAATTTCCCGGGTTTCTCCACTTTCATTCGTTGAGCGCTAAAAGATAGGTGATTTTGATTGGTTGGTGAAAGCGCTTGGCTATAGAAGTTGGCGTCAAGTGTGCTTGGACGTTGAGTGTTTGTGAATATGCAGCCGGGACTCAAACCTAGAACCTCTGACTTACATTGTCAATGCTCTACCGTTAACTTCTGCAGTTCCAACGCTAGAGCATTGACAATGTAAATCAAAGGCTCAGGGTTCGAGTCCCGGATTGGGAATTTTTTCGCTCAGTTGGAAAAATTGAATTAAACAAATCACTAGCTCAACTGTCTGATTTCACGTGTATAAGGTCCATTGAAATAATTTTTTTAATTTAATTTCATGGTGCTGCCATCTATGTTCTTACTGAATAGGATTAAGTATTTAATAATTATAAATTAACGGTTTGCATTTATTAATAAAGGATAAAGTGTTTTGAAAGGAATGTTAAACGAAACCCTCAGTGCTACCTTCAATCACACTTACACACTTGTTTAATACACTGGTGTCCAAAATTAAGGACCAGTCACAAAATGCTAATTTTTAAGTAAGCGAATACTTAAAAAGAAATAATATAATTCAAATAATTACTATCCCTACAACACAGCTATTCCATATAGCATCTCATTCATGTCACACATGGTCACAAATGTCAGAGTCACTACGGTGGAACAAAAAATAGGAAATTCCACATGTCTCATTATGAGTCTCAAATGATTACTATATGTGACTCCACTGAGATGTCAATGTGACTGCTGCATTGTGGCGAGTCACCAGGTGACTTTACAATATCGTTACATTGTTACTCTCATGTGACTCTCATTTTTAGACTCAATTTCAAAGTCATCATGAACGTTGCATTATGATAAGTCACCAAATGATATCACATTATAGTCACAGTGTGACTTTTCACAAAAAAGCACAATGGTGACTTCACAGTAGTCTCTCTGTCACCTGAAAGTCATCATGTGACTTTAATGTGACATTATTTGGTAATTTATCACAATCCAGCGTTCACGATGACTTTGAAATTGAGTCTGCAGATGACAGTCACATGAGAGTCACAATGTAACTACAGTGTAAAGTCATCTGGTGACTCGTCACAAAGCAGCAGTCACATTGACGTCTCAGTGGAGTCACATATAGTGATCATTTGACTCATAATGAGATGTATGGAATTTCCTATTTTTTGCTTCGCCGTAGTGACTGACACTTGTGACCATGTGTGACATGAATGAGATGTTATATGGACTAGCTGTAGCGATAAGTAAGACTGTAGAGATAGTATTCGAATTATATTATTTCCTTTTGAGTATTCGCGTACTTGAAAATTAGCATTTTGTGATTGGTCCTTAATTTTGGACACCAGTGTATTTCGATATCTCGCTTTTCTATAGGTAACTTTAAGTAACAAAATTTTAATTGAAAATGTAAATTTTACTTTGAATGGATGTCATTTTGTTAAAAATGCATACTTTTTTAAACGGTAATTCTTTTTACTAGATTCTGCATTTAAAATTTTTTTATTTTTTGTCTCACTGCCCTAGGTTAAGTCTACGATGAGTTGTCGTGCCCACCACCTGATCCTCTTTTTTTGGAAATGCTGCCGGTTATCAGTTGTCTCCATTTTTTAATATGTAAACTTAAAAAAAAAACCGTAGAGTAGTGGTCAGCACGCCTGTCTGCCAAGGTACAAATCGAGAATTCGTCTCCCGGCTGGGCAAGGTTCACTCAACCTTTTATCTTTTTGACGCCGATAAAATGAGTACGAAGTTTGCTTGGGAACTAAACACCGAGGGTCTCGCGTTGGGCTGACCACCTGGCCGGGGCACATGCTGCATAGCACTTTGGGGCTTAGGGTCAAGTAAACTGAGTTGGACACTGTAGGCCCTGATGCTACATGGATCGTAAGCCACAGGTTTAGTTTTTAAACTAAAAAAAAATACAGTTTTCCATTTTAATGTTTGTATAATAAAATAGTTTAAATGGGTTTTTGTAAACACTTCGCATTTCTTATATATACTGGTATATATATATATATATATATACGAGAGGAAGTCAGTAAGTAAGTCACAAACTGATATGAGAGGTTGGAAATTAGTCTCATCTAAGCTCTTGCATTCTAGAGTTTTTGAATTTTGGACTGACTTTCTAACTGCTCAGTCCCATACCAGTAGATCACTCTGTGAAAATGTTACGAAGATATCTGACTCCTCTACTCTTCTCTCAATTCATATCTGTTAAGGAATTACTTGAATACTTCCCTAAAGCCAAATCTTCTGTTGGTCCTGACGGGGTCGCCGTAGCCTGTCTGCGGAGGATTCCTGCCAGAGCTCTTGCTAAACTGTACACCTTGTCTTCCAGAGCAGGTAAGGATCTCCAATACATCCTGGATATACGTACAGTCTTTCTTCCAAAAGTTAAGGATGCTAAGTCTCCGGCCAATTTGAGGCCCATTTCCATATCGTCGGTCTTCCTGAGACACTTCCACCGCATACTGAACAATAGACTAATTTCCATTGTGCCTATCTCTTTTCAGCAGTTCGAGTTCCTATCGATGGACGGCATTGGTCGCTCCATCGAGGAACTCGAATCCACCTTTATGCTGTTTAAATCTAAGTTCAATCCTCGATCTGCTGCTTTTATTGACCTCAGGAAGGCCTACGACTCTGTAAGCTTTGAAGCTATCTATGAGTCCCTGCAGCGGTTGGGTGTCCCCAACTCCTTTATTAATTACACCGGTTTTATTGATATGAATGCTCGAACATTTCTCGTCTTTGATGGGAATGTTTCCGATTCTGTTCGTCTGAGGGGGGGGGGGGGTGTTCGTCAAGGCGACACCCCTCTAGTCAACATTTTTCCTTATACTTCTTGATTTTGTTTTGCGGGCTCTCTCGGATAGTCTTGGTGCGGTCCTGAGAGAGTCCGTTCGGATTTCGCATATCGCCTATGTGGACGATATCCTCCTTCTTGCTCGGGATTCCACCTGCTTGCAGAAGCTTTAAAACATCCTTCCTGCTACGGGACTCTCTATTAATTTTGAAAAGTCGTTTAAATTTTCGTGGATGTCAAATAAACATCAAAACTATCTTTGGCAGCGATAAGCTATTCTTTGTTGGTGCTACTCCACTTGGATGATTGAGGTTGAACGATAGTTTTACTTACCTGGGAGTTCGGCTACGCCTAATGGGCGAATTTTTAACAGTCCTCCTGTGGGAGAGGATCTCCTTACACTTAAAAGAGCTCCGCTTAAACTTCAACAGAAATTGTTCTATTTAACACGTTCGCTGCCATCTACGAGAATACTCGTAGTTGGCAAACTGGGTTTCCTTGCCAGCTACGAGATAACTCGTTATTGATATTCTTATCTAAATCACCGATTACGAGCACTGCCATAGAAAACCAACCATAACCAGCCAAACCGTAGTCCAACAACGAGTATACTCGTGTGAATTTATTTGTTGCTAAAAGTAATTCGTCATATATATAGTATTTAAATAATAAAACAGAAAATAATTTAAAAGTACTAAATTGCAGATATGATCTTGGCGTGTATGAACAGATGCACCATCTCGACTTTGGCAGCGAACGTGTTAAGGAACACGCTACAGCCCAAGTGTTATCATCAACTTGTCTTGGACAAAGTTCTTGCGGGCCACCCGAAAAATATCGATCTAAAGGTGCGCAGGTTTGTCCAGGACATGCTCCATCTACCTCAGGATGTCCCATCAAGTGCCTTTGACGCTCGCGTGAAGGATGGCGGAATGGGCATCCCCTGTCTTAGGTGGGCGGTCGTGTGATGGCCCTGGCATGTCTCTCAGTCCATCAGGAGAGATTCCTTCAACTGACCTTGGCCCCTGATGGGAGCCATCTAACATCTAAGGCCAGGATCGACTCTATTTTCAGGAAGTACCTGCATGGCCGATGCGCTGGTACTGGCCTGCGTCAAAACTGTGCCGTATCCGCCGCGTCGGCCTGGCTCACTGCTGGTTCCTCCCTAATGTCGGGCTGCGAGTTCATTAATACGGTGCATATAAGGTGCAACTGTTTTTACAGTAGGGCTCGTGCGACCTTGGGACGACCTTGAGGCTAATCGCCTCCGTTCACGTGGTTGCCGAGTCCCAGAAACACTAAACCACATTGCGCAGCAGTGTTACTCGACTCACGGATGGAGGATAACTCACCACAATGCCGTCTGTAATTGCATTGCTCGCTCCTTGGAGCATAAAGGGTATCTTGTAAACAAGGACCCTATTTTTCGGATGCCTGACGGAAGGGAAATTAAGCTCGACTTGGTGGCATTTACTACTGATCATTCTCTTGCAATTCATGCACAGATCACCTCAATTCCCTCTCAAAGTAGCCCATGAGGCCAAGATGGATAAGTATGAGGTTTTAAGGCTTCAACTGCAGCCGCACCGACCTAACGGAGTGTTTTTTACTTGTTTCACCATGAATTGGCGTGGAGCCATTTCTCAGGACTCGGAGAAATCCTTTACATTCGGCTGCTGCGAAGTTCAGAAATGAAAGTGATTGTGGCCAGATCTTTTTGGTGGACGTCGAGGACGTGAAGTGTTTTCCAGAGCATGAATTCCATGAGAAGGAAGTGTTAGTGATTATTAAAAATGAGACTAATTAAAAAAACTTTCTTTGATAATAAATACAGAATAGTAAATCTAGAATAATCATCTACAAATGTTAAGAAGTATGTTTCACCCCTATGGTTGATGTTTGGAAAGGCCCACATACATCAGAGTGTATCAACGCCAATCATTTAGTGGCTCTATAATCTGCTAATTTTGGGTAAGGTGCATCGGTGAGCTTTGTTTTGATGCATGTTTCACAAGTTGTGTTGTATTTACAATTATTTATTTGCACTCCCTTCGCTAGGTGTTTTTCTTCAATTTGTTTAAAAGATGAAAAATTTTTATGGTCAAATCTTCTGTGCCATAGTTCTATGCAAGTATTATTATTACAAGTGTAAGTTTTATTTACATAGTTTATGTTAGCTGTTTCATTTGCCAAATGAATTTCATATAAATTATCTTTCTTTACTGCTTCCAGGAAGGTTATTCCGTTAAACGTTAAGATACATTTATCATTTTTGAATAAAATCTCGCATCCGTTTTCTGTAGTTTTATTAACGGAAAAAAGATTTGTCTCTTTTTCTGGAACAAATAAAACATCTTTAAGTACTATGTTGTGCGTTTCACCGTCTGAAGTTATTGTGTTTATTTGTGTATCACTCGATCCATAAGAAACTAATTTGTTTCCATTTGCAATAACATTATTTTTTTTATTTGATTTAATTTCTGTAAATAAATGTTCATCATTTGTTACGTGACTAGAACTGCCACTGTCAACTATCCAAGCTTTGTTATTGAGCGGTTTTATTATAAACGCACAGTGTTTACTACCTTGATCATTTTCATACTCATTACAATCGGCATTTTTATCCAAATTTAATATATAATCATTTCTAACATTTTTGTCATTCTTTTAGAAAACAAGAGAAGAATTAAAGTTTTTCTTGTTTATATTATGTATTATGTGAAGGATTGTTTTGTTTATTTTTATTATGCCAGCATTCTTTGGTGGAATGGTTTTTCAGTTTGCAATTTGAATAGTATTTTTGTTCCTTTTTACATACCACATTGTTGAATTTGTAATCCGCATTGTTAAATTTCTTCGTAGTTTTGAATGCTCTAGCGGTATTTTCAGATGATTCGTAACTATCGCTTCTGTGATTAAATTCGCCGATCAATTTACTTTTTATAAATGTAGGTGTCAACTCTTCTTCATTTCGGGATTCGAGTGCCGTGATGAGGGTGTCATAAAAAGCTAGTAAGTTACACAGCAAAAGTGCTGAGATACACAAGCCTGGGATAAAAAAATTTCCGGTATAGTAAGTGGTATTTTTTATAGTTTTTTGGAAGCTGATGAAAAATAATTGAAAATTTCCATCACGTACAGTTTCAGCACAAATCTCAATCTATTTTTTTTTTTATGAATTTCGTATATTTCGGACCAAAAATTATTATTTATAGGAGTTTGATAAATAAATTTTTGGACTTAAAATACTAAATTGGTGCATTAAACTAATAATAAAAGAAAGAAGAAATTATTTCAATACAGAATATTTCTTTTAATCGGTAAACTGCCTATTAAATACAATATTCAAGACAGAAGAAACCAGTTGAAATCCGATCTCTCCTGCTTGCAGGTGCCTGCTCGCCACCCCTTCTTCATACGCCTTTTCACTGACCTTATCTCTACTCCTGAATCAGTGTCTTTCTTTACTATGTTCTGTGCACATGTGTTTTTATTCCAACCTATGAGTTATAAGTTATAGTAGTAAATTTTACTTCTGGTTTTTGCTGCATTAGAGAACATGGCTTCCAGGGGATGTGCTAATTCACCGAATTTTTTCTGCTATATTTGTAGTAACTATACAGTGAAAAGACAGCAAAGAAGCATATCTGAATTTTTTAAATGTATTTCGCTTATTTTTAAATGAATTTGGGCGATCAAAACAAGCCTTGGCCTCCACACAAAGTTTGTCATATTTGCGTAGAAGAATTAAAGCAATGGTTTCAAGGTAAAAATCTTTTCGGTTTGCAGAGGTTTGGAGAGAACATAAAAATCACAGTGATGATTGCTATTTTTGTATTTGTAATGTGAAAGGTTTCAATTTAAAGAACAAAAAGGAAATATTTTATCCTGACATTCCGTCTGCCATACGTCCTGTCCCTCGTGGACCTGGTAAAGGAAAAATCTTGTTGATCCAAAAAGTGTGTTACTTAAACCGCTTCATATAAAATTAGGTCTTTTAAAACAATTTGTCAAGGCTTTACCAAAAGAAGGTGAATGTTTCAAATACCTTTGTGAGCACTTCTCGGGTTTATCCAAATCAAAACTGAAGGAAACTGATCCGTTTGTAGGACCAGACATCAGGAAAATGATGAAAGATGAAAATTTTGAGAATAAAATGAAAACAAACGAAAGAAAAGCCTGGAAATCTTTCACACTAGTTAATACTAGCTTTCTTGGCAACAAAAAGGACTCAAACTACAAATCTATTTTAGAAGAGATAGTAAAAATTTTCAAGATTTTAGGGTGTAATATGAGCTTAAAAGTTTATTTTTTCGATTTACACCTAGACAATTTTCCTGAAAATGTAGGTGCAGTTAGTGAGGAACAAGGTGAAAGATTTTACCAGGATATAAAGGAAATGGAGAGGCGATATCAAGGCAAATGGAATATCAGCATGATAGCAGACTACTGCTGAATGCTAGAAAAAGACAATCCCTGAAAAGTTCAAAATGGAAAAATGGCAAAAAAACTTTTGATGTAAAGAAAAAACTTTACTCCAAGGAGTCGTAACCTTCCCCATTCTTAACTATTACTTGAACTCAGATAATAATGTAATTTATATAGATTTATAAATAAATGAAATGTCAAACTTTCGATATTTCAGCTTTTTCTATAAAAATATGCAATCATTTTGTGAAAATCCTTACGTGGTAGAAAAAAACGGACTTCATTTTCGGAATCAGAAATAAAAAGAACATACAAATAAGTTATCAAAATTAATGCAATTTTCAAAAAGTATTTTTTTGCAAGTCTGTGTTATCTTTTATGTTTTCACCTATAGCTGATAATTTATCAAGCTCTTCACGCATGTTTGTCATATGCTTTACCATATCGCCATCTTCAGTTAATTTCGCGCTATACAACTTGCGTAATAAGTATAGCTTAGTTAATAAATTACTTCTTTCATGAATTGATTTCAAAGTGTTCCAAGTATCTCTCCCGTTTTGAATATTTTTGACGTGGACGATCTGATTATCCTAAATACTGAGGTTTATAATAGCTCTGGCCTTCTAGTCCTTTTTATACCAATCGGTTGTAATTGGATTTGGTAGTTCTTCAGTAATGATCTCAAAAATATCTTCTTTCATGAGAAGCATCTCAATTTTAAATTTCCAAACATTGTAATTTGTCGAGTTGAGCTTCTCTATAATCTGTGCATCTTTAACTGAAGCCATTTTTGTTTCTATCACTTCCTTTTAATTTTCAAATAAAAACCTTTATTAAATTATCATACACTAATATTTAATATTTAAGGAAGGAAGCACATCAGTCTCTTAATCTTTGTTAGTGATTATTAAAAATAATCACATTTAAATCATATAATAAAGATAAGGAAAATTCAGCTTACTTTCTTCTTCAGGATCGTCCACGGCTTTTTCTGCTTATCCACTTAAACTGAGAGAATTACTCATTTATTATTGATATAAAGTATCCATTGATTTGACCTGTAAAGAGCTTGTGAATCATTTATTTAAAGTGCGTTTCTTGATTATTTGTACCACTGAGATTTTTGTACCACTTTTTAATTATTAATAAAATGTTATATAGGTCTAAAGAGTTATACAATGGAGCATTCATTTTTCGCTCCTTTCTTGGTTAAAAGACATACAGATCAGTGGCGTGGCGTGAAAATTTTCGGTGGTCATCGCAATTATTTAAGTTTGTGGTGAAAAATTATTAACTCTAAAATTCAATGGTTGAATGTTCAAAAAAGAAACTTTAAATCTTACCTTCACTTATACATGAACTCCAAATGTTCTGCTAAAACTGGATCGTAGAGTTTTAAAAGCTTATTAAGAGTTTTAAAATATTGCTTGGTCATCGCCGCATCCAGCGATGACCGGACGCCACGCCACTGATACAGATATACATTAATAATACAAAACATTATTTAGATTAGATTAAATACATATATAAATTCAAGATTATATACATTAACAAAGTATTTATTTTTTCTTTTAAAATTAATAAAATTAAATATATAGTTCTTTATGATATCAATATTGCAGCTTTATAATATAAATGTTTATATCATTTGATTGACAGTTCAAATAATGAAACAGGAAGTAAAGGTCTATTTTCGTATCAAAATGGATGGATGATGTAAAAATTTAACTTATTGCAAACATTAAGTGTTTTGAAAAGTAATTAAGTTGATATATGATAAGTTTTATCTATTTCTGAAGAGATTAGTATTTGTAACAAGAAGTCCTGCTCTGTGTCTAGGAAGGTGTCATGACTTAAGGCTGTTCTTAATTGCTCTGCTCAACAAGCGCAAAACGTTTTGACACATTTACAAATTCATTTTTTAACGGAAAGGTATAAAATTGAAAAGCCTGGCCATGGAAGCGATTTGGAATTGAACTGCTTTTTCCATTTTTTGATCAATCAATTACCTGTTCAGTTATAAGCCATTTTGATACGTGACAAACACGTTTTTCGCCCGCTGTTGAGTGCTCTTTCTTCCTTCGCGCGGAAATTCGGTTCAAAACGCCCACTTTGACACTATTTTCTGAAAAATCTATGGCCTTTGCAAAAAAAAAAAAAAAAAAAAAAAAAAAAGGAAAAAACAGCTCAATTACATAGTTTCTGAACAACAACATCAGCTAGTTTCATGCATTTTCGAACAAAAATAAATTAAAACTTATGTCAGAAAGTTACCCTTTTCGATTTGAGAACAGCCTTAATGTTTGTGTTGTGGGGAAAGCACTTGCCCCTATGTAAAGTGTGCTTATCTACATACTGATGTTTTATTGCGAGTTCATTGTGTTAATTCTCAATAAAAGTATTTTATGGTGCCGGAATTATTTGACCCTTATCAAGCAAAACAGATAGTTCATGATTAAAATGAAAGATAAGTCACCTGAAATGTATAGCACTATTTGTTAAAATCTCTATGGCGTACGAATTTTTCGTTCATTGGCATATGTATAAAATTTTGAACAATCAAAATTTCAGAGTTTTATTTACATTATGATTAAACGAGTGATGTATTTAAAATTATTTCTACCGGTGTCAAATGACACCTTTCGAAGTTTTTATTTATGCTTATTTTATTCGTAATTTTTAACGCTAATAAATGTACTAAAAAATATTTGTCATTATTTTTATCTAAAAATTTCGATTAAAATAACCCCAAATCGAAAACTTTTAATAAGCGTCATTTAACACCTGTAGAAATAGAGTTAAAATGCTAATATTAGATCCAGTGTTAGATATTTTTCTCACCAACTGGCAAGCTTTTAACAGAAAACCGTAATTAAAAATGACTAATGTTCAGCTAATTTTTCAAAAGTTCATTACATATTTTCCTTGGGCAATAACTCTGCTGGAATTCAGCTTATGCCTTAATTAATGTAGTTGTTAAGTGTCGAAAATTGCATTCACACGAACTAGTCGATTAAAATTTTCTTTTGCTGTTGATATCAGAATTGACAGCGTAGGTTAAACATGAATTTTTTTTTTAGCTTGATAAAATTCATGAGAATTTTATACAGTTCATTAAATCATGTCACCAGTGTAATCAGTTACTGGATTACATTTAACTTGCATTAGTATTCAACAACTTTAAGCGAGAATTTTGTGTCTTTGAAAAAACCTGAAATGTCAAAAACAAAACTATTCCATTATTTTTGTCTAGGGCAAATTAGTTAGACAATATAATGGCATATGAGAAATAACATAGAAGAAGCAAAGAAACAATTGCGAAAGTAATTTTGCCTATTAACTCTTTGAAAATTAATTATTTTTTCAAATCAGTTCTTTAAAATTTCAATTATATTCATGAGCTATGCAAATATATCGCAAATATATATCTCATTTTTTTTTCTTTGTGTTTAATGCGTTATTTCGCATTCAACAAATGTAGGAAATACATTTAATAAATTTTATATCTTGCATATAATAAAGAATAATTATAAAGAAATTGCGAGACGTTGTTATTTACATTAGATTGCCATTGCCTTGCATTGTAGAGGCTGCTTCAGTCTCACGAAACACCCTCTCACTATTGCTAATCCAATGTGATAATTTTTAAAAAGATATCTCGTTTCCATTTTAATATTTTTAATGATTTTTTTTTTCTATTGAATAGCTGAGATCAAGTTCTACAAAGACCGCTTTTCACTTTTTTGATTTTGCTTACAGGCATTTTTAATCAACACACTTTCACTTTCGGAACCAGTTTCGAAAGTGAAAGCATCCACATGAAAAAAATATAATATATATGCAAATAAAATGAAAAAAGCAAAAAACGGTGTTTGTTGAGATCAATCTCAGCTATTCAAAGAAAAAAAAACCATTTAAAAATATTGAAATGCAAACGAGATATCTTTAAAAATTCATTTCATAGCATCCACATTAGTGAGCGTTTTTTTTTCGCCTGTAAGAAAAACTGTAACTAAAATCGAAAAAGTACAAACACACAACAATGGATATCGACCTCGGGTTTCGTATGTCCCTCACCCCCCCCCCCCCCCCAACGAAAAAAAATAATTTTAAAATATTAAAATGCGAGCGGGAAATCTGTAAAGATTCTTCTCATTGGTTTAACATTAGCTTTTGCGTTTCTCCGCGTGACTACCCAGCAAAGAGGAAATTGCTGGCCAGCAGCAAGATAGGTGCTGGCAATGATGGAGAAGTGCTGGCTGATGGTCTACCACTGCATGACCACTGCTGGACAGCTTCAGTCAAGTTTGCTGTTGGAAATCATCAGATAAAATTCTGGTGGGCATCCATTTTATCTCATGCGCTGGCCCACCACTACATGGAAGTGCACGAACTTTTGCAGTATTATTGCTGGGAACCCTTACGCTAGGTGGCACTGCGAATATCGAAGACATTGAGTATTTGAACACAAGTCTGAAATGAATATCTTAACACAATTTAAGCTGTGACGCTAATTTTTTTTGAAACTTTAAAAAATATAGCTCCATTTCCACCAACAAAATAAATAAGTAAATGAATAAATAAATAAATTCTTTATTTCAACGCACTTTTTTTTTCTCCTTAAATCTGGTTTTACTAGGTTACAAAGGATTTCGGTTTTCATAATTTACGTAGTTCAGAATCAATAATAAAAAAAAGCGTATAAAATACATAGGATTTTTATACAATAGAATAATTTTTATACCAGTTTAATGATTGGGAACGTAAATCACAAAAGAAACAAACTTGAAATAGTGTAATGAGAGCTTGAAAACTACAAGCAATCGTAGCGTACTCTGAAAGCACTTGTTAATGTCCGATCACGAAAACCAAGAAGCATCGAGCGCGGTCACTACTTGGGAGGGTGACCACATGCAGTTCAAATATTTCTATAGACGTTTCTATTATAGACACTTCTGCAGATGTTTCTATAGTTCTTGGTGAAACTAGCTTATAGAAAAAAGAGCCATAATTATGTAATACTTTGTTTTTTTATAGAGTTCTATAAGAAATTTTTGTAAGGGAAAGTGCTGGGCCAGCAAAGGAATAGCAGTGGGATAGATGCTAGCACTGCAGGAAAAGTGCCGGATTGAAGTAATGTGATGGCATACCAATGCTGGCCTGCTGTTGGCCATCACTGATGGGCCAGCTGCATTCGGCTTGGACACTTTTCGACAGGTTTAAGTAATGGCACCCTTGCACTTTACCGCTGATAACACTGCTGGCTACCATCTTTTTTCCAGCTGATGGCCCACTGTTTCTTTCTTTGCTGGGTAGTGTAGGTTCTTTAGGCTATTAATGAACTACGCAATTCCTCTCGCTAATGTTAAACCTATAGACGTAGAATGCATTTGTATGCTTAAATCTCCTCAGGAAATTGATATTTTTAATTTCTTTCTTCTTTGTACTCTTCTTAAAGGATCTCTTCTTTTTTTTTTTTACTTCTCAAAATATTTTTAAAATATACGCTTAATTTAATATTTTATGTATTAAAATCTGATGAGCTGTGAGTAAGATTTTAACACTTCACATAAAATTAAGTGTATATTTTGGAAATATTTTAACAACTAAGAAGAAAAAAAGACACCGATGTGCAAATAAGCCTTCTGCGTATGCGTCAGAGCTTTTTCCCTCTCGCAAGGACCGAGATGACTTTTTAATGAGAGTGAATTACTATTTTTAAATCAGCTAATTATTAGCTAACTAATTAAAATTCTGAGTCTCAGGTGCATCATGAGACGCTTTGGGTTAGCTTCACAAACATTTTGAGCCTGGTACGTGCCGTAGATTTTTCTATCCATCGCGAACAGACACACACACACATTGAGCGAAACTTTCTTTTATTAGTATATTATTAGATTTTATTTTGAATTAAACTGCTGTTGATATACTCTATTACATTGTAAATAATTTGTTAGATAAGTCGAAAACTTAAAAATTCATGCAACAGAAATTTACTATGTTAAATTTTTATTTTCATATTTTCCAAAGAATATATTTGATACATGACGGTTAGCAGTAGGCTAAAAAATATATATCTTTTGGAATTCACTAATACTTTAATAATAATTAGATAAATGTTTTTAAAAGTATGCCCACTACTTTTGCGTTTACCTTACACTTGGAAAAGAAATCGTAAAACTGTTCGTCAGCGGTTTTGCCATGGTAACTTTCGAAAAAATTGACGGATTTACATGTGTGTGTGTGTGTTTTTGTTTTGTTTTGTTTTTTAATAAAGGAAATTAAATTATCTACAAACTATACCCGAGAAACATTTTTCTTTTCAGTTACATCATTTTTTAGGCATTTTGATCATATAGTACTTTTATGAACAAATACCATAATACGAATTATATCTTTGCCTTTGAAGAATTATGAAGCATTCGTTACTTAACAATTGCTAATTTGTACAAGCCATATTAAAATATTTAAAAAATAAAATAAAATAATCTAGAAAGAAAATTTTGAAAGTAAAAATAAATTTAAAAGCGACGATTTATAATTTGGTTTTTCATACAGATTGACATATTTGTCAACAAGAGATTCACAGTTAATCACATTTGCCACTTTAGCGCAAAATGCGGCCGGTGTCCGTCCAATGGAAAAATACATAATACATTTTGCATAATATAAGATTGCTTTTATTACATTAAAAAAAAATTACATAAATTTAAAAGAAATGTAGATTGTGCAAAAAACAAGATTAGCAGCTCGCGAATGATTAATTTCATGCGCTGAAAACCTTTCTTTCCGTTTTGTCATCTTCGCTTTCTCTCTCTTTCTGTCTCTTTTTTTACTTCTTTCTTGATAGAGAACAAATTTTCCTCTAGCATAAAGCTGCCCATTTATAAATAGTTTTATGTGCTGAAATTTTTATCCACCCCTCTTGCTGTCTCTCGCCAGGAATCGATCACTCCTTTGACTTTGCATCAAAAAGCATCCTCCTGGGAAGAAGGGAGAAGTAAACAAATAAAAAACTCTGCAATGGACCAGAGCTGGTTTAAGCATATACCGGGACCGATCCATTCCACGTATATGCATATCGCAGTATCAGCGGATATACAGGCATTCTTTTTCTCTCAGATGTCCACTTTTTTTCTTCCTTTTGTATTTTCCATGCTTTTTACGAATATTTTTCTTCGTTGTGGGGATATGAGTTTGAGAAAGTAGCCCCGGAGAATGCTCATGAAAAGAGACCAGAATGTATATTTTTGCACGTGTATGTATTCGAATGTTAGAATTATTCAATATCGAAACTTTGGTGTAGAAATGAGAGAATGACTGTTTTATGAGTGAGTCCAGGGTAAAATATTATCAGAAAGTGAAAAATAATATGCTTTAGTTTATAACATTAAAATAAACAACATATACATTTGGGATTCCTGGGATTTTGGACGGACAGTAAATAACTGAAACTTATTTCAGTATTGGTCTTCTTATCATTATTAATAACTGTAAGAAATTATGTGAAATTAAAACGATAAGTTACTAACCAGCATGTAATTTATGTCGAGATTTTAAAGAACGATGTAACAATTAAAATCACAAAAATAAAAATTATACTGGACTTTTCGGTTTATCTTTAAAACCATCCTCAGGAGTTAATTTTCTTAAATACAAAACGGCAAAAAATTATTTATATGTTAGACGATAGAAGCTATATTCAAACTGCTTATTTTTGTGATTTTAATTTTTACATCTTTGTTTAAAATCTCGGAATAAATTGTGTGTTGGATAGCAACTTGTAGTTTTATTTTCACATTTGAGTACACAACGTAAAGTTATTATTTATCATGTAAGAAATTATTACCAGAATTGTATCGTGCTTTTCTATCACATTCCTAATAGAATAGTCAGTCGATTAACATGAGTGTAACGTCACAAATGGTCACAGTCACAACGGCGACCAAAATGTGATATCTTTAATGCTTCACAATACGACTCTCAGGCGACTCTCACTTCGTGATACCACTGTGAAGTCATTGTAAAGTCAGGGTGACCAATGTCTGAGCCCTTCGCAAGTCATCGCAAAATGAGACATATTGACTTCACAGTGATTTAACAGTGACTCGTTCCCCATGTCACGTAACTACAATGCGGAAAGTGAGAGTTCCATTTTGTCATAGGACTTTTAAATTTTAGTCGATTTTGGGTCATAGTGATATAAGAAATATTAGCTAAAATATATATTTAAGTTATAGTTTAGCTATAAATCAGTAAGAATAGAACTCAGGCAACAACAGATTTCAATTTATAGCATTTATAACCATAAGATCGTCATATATTTTTGAAGCAGAATTACGTTTGAAAAATAAATAAGTGAATATTTGTAAATAGTATTTCAAGAGGTGACATTTTGCAGTAGCTGCAACTTTGGCCGCACCTAGTGCAAAACCAAAATTTTGTTCCATTTAATACGGACTTTTAATAGGGTGGAACTACAAGAAAATCGTAACGAACAGTAATAACTGAAGCTCCTTTCAAAATTACTTTTATCATTATTAATAATTGCAATAAGCTGTTTCTAGAATTATATTAGTGATCTTTTTTATCCTATATTAGCTAAAATTTATGTATTTAGCGAAAATTTTGAAATTGGTCAATAAGAATAGAACTCGGACATCAGCATATATTTCATTTTATAACAGCAAGATAGATACATCTTTTTCAGTTGAATATACATTTTGTAAAATAAGTGAATTTATGTTAATGGCGTTCGTAGCCCAAAAGCTCCAATTGGATTCAGAGAGTCAGAATGTGTTAAAGTGGCCCTGAGTGACGTCCCCTGAGGTACTAAAATGCTTACACCGGCAATTTTAAAATAGAGAATATGACATTTATTTCTTAAACTGCCGATGATAGAAACACATTTCCCATTACAAAATGTACACAAATCGAGTATAGCTTTTAGAATGAAACTTATTTCATAAGGGATTGCATACACATTAAAATACGAAATTTAATATTTTATGCGGCCTTTTTTTCCTATATTTAGAAAAGTGTTGCCTTGCCTAAGAGGAACTTAAAAAAAAAAAAAAAAAAAAAAAAAAAAAAAAAAAAAAAAAACGCCATTCTTTTACAAACAAAACTTGCCGAATTACGCTACTTTGAACTTTAGCAATTTTAACTTTTTTCGACACTAAAAATGGGACTTTTTAATGCCGTATTTAACTTATTACTTAGAAATTGCTTTAAACCTTTCGTAATTTTTTCATAAATTACAAATTGAGATCAAAAGGTATGTAAAATTTTTATGTTCATATTCAATTTGCACAAAATGGGATCAATTGTTTGTCTTATGTAAGCTATACTTAAATAAAATTGTCATATGAATTCAAAACAATATCTTTTTTTAAACATTTTCTTGAAAATTTATTTTATCTTATTTCTATCAATGAATTTTTTATTGTTAACAAGAAGGAGATTAGCTTAAATACCACATTAGAATGTAAAGCTCTTGCAGAATTTCGAGTATTATTTTAAAAATGGTTGAAGAGAAATACTAGAGGGAATTTCTTTAACAAAATTGTAAAAAAAATATACTTGCTTGCTGTTATTTAGAGAAACACGAGTGATTTTGGTGCTTACTTCGTATTTAAAAACTGAAGTTAAAATCTAGCAATAAAATATATGGCAGTTACTTTACAAGAGGGAGTAATTTTCAGAATGTTATGTTTTCAAAAACAATGCATATGTTGTTCTACTACGCAGCAAAACATATACTTTTTTAAATTGTTAAATCCTTCATTAGATTCTGAGGAATAACTCGTGGGAATTTTGCTTGTAAATTAAATACAGTTGTTTAGTAAAGAAGGATTAAAGTGAAATTAAATAATCCCTTCCCGTGTTTTTTCTCTGTTGCAAGCGGGCACTGAAATTCGAAACCATTGTTTTAAATTCTTTTTTTTAATTATTATTAAGGTACATACCACTTAAAACCTAGTTCACAAACAACGAATAAAAAAGGAGTGAATTTAAGATATAGTGCCTAATACAATTCCAACATTTATTTCAACACGACTTGTTGTTATGTAATTAATTCTATATAAATGAAAAACTATTAACCAAATAAGTTTAATTAAAACTACCACCTTGAAGTATACAAATAACCTGATTTTTTAAAGACTATACGTATCCTCAGAGAGGAAATCTTACCATTTTGACAATAAAGTTAATAAGGTCTTGGGACTTAAATATCTTTATCAAGTAATGAAGTCAATTTTAAAATTGTTACAGAAAAAAACCTGTATTTCCTCTCTTCATCTTCAAATATATGATTTAATTACTATTGGCATTTACTGATATTAGATTTTTTTTAATTTTTACTTTGGATTTTTATTTTAAAGATCTGGTAATTTTACTGAATCATGGAATAAAAATATAAACTTTTTAAAAGTTTAATGAAAAACATGTAAACTGTTTGTAGTTTGCAGAAAAATAAATCCAGATTTATCTGGAATTTATTAATTTTACAATATATCTTTCTTAGTAAATAATTTTGTTTGTTTTATCTGATTTATTTATTTATTGAGGCCAGATCTTGAACCGGATATTTTACTTGTTTCTGCTGAACTAGTTTGCTTTTAATTTCTCATACTTTTTCAGTATGAATAACAATCGATTTCTATCATGATTTTTATCTGACAGTCAGTTTGCCCGTCTGTCTTTGTACGATTTGACTTTAGCATAACGATTTGTTTCGTAACACTAATGGAAATGAATTTCTGATACGATAACTTGAATAGAATCTAATGCGTTTCCCTTTAAAAATAACAGTTATTGTTAAATATTTTATTTTTCATGATATGAAAAGCATTCGAATTCGTATTATCTCTACATCTCTCTTAGAATATAAGTATTATCGTATTATAGAAGAGGAATGGGGAAAAGACATATGCTATTTGTATATAAAAATTATTAAGGTCATTGTGCCTAAATAAGTCGCGATTCCCATAGTTTTGCCACATTTAGGATATATTTGGCATCTTATTAAATACACGTAGATTTTATTGAGCAGCCAAGAGTACTAACATTCACATGCAAAATTGTAACTGGCAAATGTGATATCAAGTTTGGAAATATAGGGGAAGGTGGCCTGAAATGATCCTAGAAGGCAAAACGATCAACATAGGTTTTCTTTCAGACAGGCCGCGCTATCTACAGGGTAACACATAAATCAGCTGTGCTAAGTGAATAAGAAGCAATGGCGATATTCAAATGATCGCAGTAATACGCGTCTGAATAGAATTCTTTGAAAAAGTGGGTTTTATAACATCTGTTATAAGATAAGCACTAACTTTCATATTTAATTATATATACAGTCTTTTCTGGACAGAAATATGACTTGGTTTACTTAATAGAGTGTGTTTTTAGATGTGAATTGCACATGCTAAGTTTGTTCAGTTTCTCGGCGTCATCTAGTTATATGACCTAAAATGGACGATCATGTTCATGTTGCAGGGTAAAATGATCCATTATGTGGATCTTTTTGCTACCATTTTATTGGCTGAGGAAAATCCGGTACCGGTTCCGGTACCGGGCCATCACGGGAGCTAAATGTGTGACTGCTCCAAATCTTTCTCTTTGAGTTCACGTGTTATCCTACCGCCTTCAAAGAAAACGGAATCAAGCACTTCGAGAAAAGGGAAATCCATGGAAAGTGCAATTTTAACGAGCAGTCCTTATAAGAATCAACTGTGCTTGGAAACGAAAAATAGAGAACAGAAAAAGAAGATAAAAGAAGCTGCAGCTAACAGAACCCAATTAAAATATGCTAAATCTGAAAACGAAATAGCCAGAACACGCAAAGAAAAGAGCATGAAGTCAAAGCAAAGACGTATTCCCACCAGTGTTGCCAGTGGGCTACATTTTTAAAATTCAGATTTCTTGATTGGCACCACTTTTCTGAAATGGCAAAATTCCTCTTGTTTTCGCCTTAATCAATATGTCATAAAATAAGGCGAATTTTACTATTTCAAAAAAATGGTGCCAAACAAGAAATATGAAATTTGAAAAAAGTAGTCCACTGGCAACACTGATTCCCATAAAGAAGGAAAGGGTGCCTAAAAACCAATATTTGGAATATAGTGAAATAGATTCAGAGGATGAACACAAGTGTATTTATTGCGATGGACTATTTGCCTCCTCTGCAGCAGGTGAAGGTTGGATCCAGTGCCACAAGTGTCGTAAGTGGGCGCAAAATGCATGCGCAGGGATAGACGAGAATCACGATTATGTGTATCTTTGCGATATGTGCTTAAATATTCTAAGTTTTCGGATGGGACGGAAATAGGCATTATTTAACTTGTTTCTGCGTTTATTATAGGCTATTACTTTTGGATAATAATTTTCAAATAATCCATTTTATTGTTTTATCAAAATTATTTGTGACACTTTTTTATTTTAAAATTTACATAAAATAAATATGTATGCTATTTGATTGTAAAACTTATTAGGTAGCTTTCATTACAAAAAGCTACCTATTGCAGCCGTTCGGAGGAAAGCGATTTCAAAAAATTTTGGTATATTTTCATCGATCATGATCCCCAGACCCCGAAATCACCCTCCGTTTAAAATTGATATATATATATATATATATATATATATATCTGACCTATGTCACACTGTAACTCCCGTAATTATGAACCGATTTTGATGTAATTCGGTGTGTACATAGTACATTCCAATGTCTCGACCGAGTTCGTTGGCCAGCTTCATCCGCCGTTTTGTTTCAAAATGGCGGCCATTTAAAATTTTTAAAAAAATTTAAAACTTGAAATGTGGTACCAAAAAATTAAAAATGGAAAAATATTTTTTTCTTATGTATTTGATCTTTATACAAAGATTCCGGAGCAGTTTTTGTTTCGTCTATATCTTTAAAATTGGCTGGGTTATAGCATTTTGAATTTCTAGCGTGGGTGACATTTTGAAACGTCCTGAATTTTGTCACGCCATAAAAGGCGTATTTATGAACCGATTTCGATGTAATTCGGTGTGTACATAGTACATACCAATGTCTCGACCGAGTTCGTTGGCCAGCTTCATCCGCCATTTTGTTTCAAAATGGTGGCCATTTAAAATCTTTTAAAAAATTTAAAATTTGAAATGTGGTACCAAAAAATTGAAAATGGAAAAATATTTTTTTCTTATGTATTTGACCTTTATACAAAGATTTCGGAGCAGTTTTTGTTTCGTCTATATCTTAAAAAAATGGCTGAGTTATAGCATTTTGAATTTATAGCGTGGCTGACATTTTGAAACGTCCTCAATTTTGTCACGCGATAAAAGGCGTATTTATGGGTTGATTTGTGACGGCCAATTATCTACACGAGGGATATAGGCCCAGGGGGGGAGTGCCCTCCGTGGGGGTCTTTCTAAGGGAACCTAATCCGTATTTACGCATGGAAAATCCACGGCTCGAAGAAAACCACGAAAACTCCGAACGATTAGGCCGACGGACGCGATTGGGTTCGAACCCAGCACCTCCCGTCTACCAGCTTTGAGAGCAGAACCTCTCGGCCACTGGTGGGGCAGGCGTATTTATGAAACGATTTGGATGTAACTTCGTTTATACATAGTACATACCAATGTCTCGACCGGGTTCGCTGGCCAGCTTCATCCGCCATCTTGTTTAAAAATGGCGGCCATTTAAATTTTTAAGAAAAATTTAAATTTGAAATGTGGTACCAAAAAATTGAAAATTGAAAAAATATTTTCTTCTTATGTGTTTGACCTTGATAAAAAGATTCGAGAGCAGTTTTTGTTTCGTCTATATCTTAAGAAATGGCTGAGTTATAGCATTTTGAATTTCTAGCGTGACTGATATTTTGAAACGTCCTGATTTTTCTCACGTAATAACAGGCGTATTTATCAACCGATTTGGATGTACCTTGTTGTGTGCATAGTACATACAAATATCTCGACCGAGTTCGTTGGCCAGCTTCATCCGCCATCTTGTTTCAAAATGGCGGTCATTTAAAAAAATAAAAAAATTTAAATGAGATACCAAAAAATTGGAAAATGAAAAAGATTTTTTTCGTATGTGTTTGACCTTAATACAAAGATTCCGGAACAGGTTTTGTTTTGTCTATATCTAAAAAAATGGCTGAGTAATAGCATTTTGAATTTCTATTGTGGCTGACATTTTAAAACGACCTGATTTTTGTCACGCGATAACAGGCGTATTTATGAACCGATTTGGATGTAACTTGGTCTGTACATAGTACATACCAATGTCTCGACCGAGTTCGTTGGCCAGCTTCATTCGTTTCTTGTTTCATATCTTGTTTCAAAAGGGTTGCCATTTAAAAAAAATTAAATTTAAAATTTAAAATGAGGTATTAAAAAATTGGAAAATGGAAAAGATTTTTTTTATGTGTTTGGCCTTGATACAAAGATTCCGGAGCAGTTTTTGTTTCTGAAAATTTGTTCTTTTGTGTATATCTTAGAAAATGGTTGATTTATAGCACTTTGAATTTCTAGCATGGCTAACATTTTGAAACGATCTTGTATTTGTCACGCGATAACACACGTATTCGCCTATTTCGATGTAAGAAGGCATGTGGATAGTATACATCAACACCTCGACCAAGTTCGCTGGCCAGATTCATCAGCCATCTTGTTTCATAATGGCGGCCATTAAATTAAAAAATATATATTTAATGCTAGGTGCAAAAAAATTAGAAATTGAAAAAGGTTTCTTTCTTAAGTATTTGACCTTGATATAAGGATTCAGGAGCATTTTTTGTTTGTCTTTACCTTAAAAAATGGCTCAGATATAGCAGTTTCAATTTCTATTGTGGTTGACATTTTGAAAAATCTGATTTTTTGCATGCGACAGCACTCGTATATATCAACCGATTCCGATGTGAGTGAGCATGTGCACAGTAATTACTAAGGTCTCGACCAAGTTCACTGCTTAGCCTCATCCACCACGTTGTCTTAAAATGGCAGGCACTTTAAGAAATTGCCGAATTTGGCAGCCAAATATAAGTTACTTTAAAGAAAAGCAGCTTGGATAAAGCTGACTAATTTCGCGAAATTCTCATTCATTATATTGATAAAAATTAGCATTGAATCTCCTATATTCGGTTTCCACTAAATTGAGCTTCGTGTGTTTGAATGATATAAGTTGGCTTTTTTAAAATAATAAGGAATATGAAAGCTACCTCTTCCTCCCGGCACTGGCCGGAAGGACTTTTTAATTTCATTATGTATTGTCATAATTACTTTTATATCCTTTATTTTCCGATAAAAAACAATTTACAATTATTTTTAAATGAAGGATAATTTTGCTCTTGGGTGAGGGTAAAATGATCCTTTGAACACGTTTTCACAAATCTATTTTTTTATTACTGAGTTTGGGCTTAAAATATTATTAAAGTATGTTTCTGATGGAAAATATAGTGTAAAACATATTAGCATAGGACCAAAGTTTTATTTAAACAGTTATGGTATTTTACACAAGTTTTCCCCTTAAGGGGATCATTTTGGGCCACCTTCCCTATTTATTAATAATCTATAGTACGTTGAAATATTTTTAAAAGAGTGAATATCAATATGAAGGTATATATTATCGATATTATTAACAATTTAAACGATATTATTTTTTAGATTTCATTTTAAATGTGCATTCATCGAATTCAAAGGTTTTTGACTGGTTAGTCTTTATTATTTTAACACAATCATAGGATTGGGAAAGAAATGCATTTTTTTCTATTTAAGTGGAAAAGTGTCCCGTAACCGGTTACTTAAATATAAACTTCTGTCTTGAGAGATAAAAGAACAAGTAAGAGTTAATTTAAAAAATCAAAAAACCCTACTGCGTAAAAAGCGAACTAATTAATTATTTCTCATCAATGTTAAACTATTTTTTATATTACTTACCTATTTTTTTATGTGCTTGTATTGATGACTTTTAAGTTGTGTTTAATTGTTAGTTCCTATCTATAAACACTATTTTGCTGAGGCCTATAGGTGTCTATGATGGTTAGAGTTGCATTAAAGCTAGAAATCCTACCTACACAACTTCCAGGTTGTATAATATTTAAACGGAGCTTCTGACTGTAAAATAGTCAATGAAACATCGTCTTCATTTTGAAAGACCTATCCAATGATATGCCACTCAATATGGTGCGTAAATTTTTTTCTTGTCTACCGCCATTTTGTATTTTACGGCCGCCATTTTGAATTTATAAAAACAAAATATAGCCTATAACCATCGGACGGTTAAGACGAATCGATAGAGACCTCATTCATTAAAATCCATCCAGCCGTTGGAATGTTTCGAGGGTATAAAGAAATCCACATACCCAGATACGCGTGAAACACATAACCCTTCTTTTCAGTCGAGTAAAAACAGCTATAAATGCACTTCTAATGGCTATACTAAGAGGAAAAAAAGCTGTTTTAGATAGCTAATTGTAAAGTCTTTCAAATAAATTTGATTCTTTCCCAAAATTGATTGTTTAAACATACTAGATTAGTTTTAACGCAATTATTCTAATTGGTAAATAAAACCAATTCCTCAAACCTCAGTTTTATTTACCAATTAGAACAATTGTGTTAAAATTAATCTAGTGTAAATTATGTATCCAGCGTTTTCTGGAGTTCCATTACCTGCGATTTATTCTGTTGAGAGCTGATTCAGATATCAGACCAGATGCTGTTATCAATAAGGTCAGCTACGTGAATTAGATCCACCAGATTCGCCTGGGATAGGTCAAATGGTAGAGTTTTGGCTACAGCCAAGAGATTCCTGGTTCGAATCCTGATCCGGACATTTTTCGCCCAGCTGGAAATTTACTTCTCATATTTAAACATAGCTTGATACCTTAAATAGCTCTTTTCAGTCAAGTAGAAAGTCGCTATATTCTATAAATTTATTTATTTATTTAAGCTTTCAAAATTTTATTTCTTTCAAATGGCGTACTCTTTCTATATTCATGACTAGATCAGATAAAGTTCCAAGATATTTTCATTAGTACTTTTCCAAAGCTTTACAAAAGTTAGTTGAAGTTAATGTTATCAAGATCTATGTATAACTTTCTCCTTTAAACGAAAGTGGCTTTGTCGGCTTTGTAAAATTTGGGTGTCGTTGCTTTGATTGCATTAAAATCTTTATCTTCTGCTTTCCATATATTCCTAGAACATCAGCACACGAATATCTTCTTAGCACTTCCCCCGCCCCTTTTTGACTTACTTCCGAGATATTCGCTTGAGACATACTAAAACTTTCACTTCCTTCCATGGAATTCCCCTGTACCCTTCAATCTCCATCGTCTTTCCATAGAAGAATATGTGAAAATATGCAATTCCCTCGATATAACGTGAAGAGGATTGAACATAGGCAGTACATCTCTTCCGACGACAGCCTTTTATGAATAAAAAATAACTATAGATTTATAGAGGCTTTCAGATTTATTTTTTTCATCAAAAGCAATCGGTGAAGATACGATCACTGGCATATAATATTTTAAAAATCGTAAGGTATGTATATACTATATATATATATCGTACACCGGTACACACACACACACCGGTATGTGTGTGTGTGTATTATTCCTTTAGGTAGACATTTATTCATCCACCAGTTTAAGTATAAAATTCGTTAATTATATTACAATAATTTTTATAACAGTTGCCACCAAAATTTTATGACTCAAGATTGCAGCATTTGATATTCGATCATAATAAACAAAATAATAACAGATACACACAGCTGCCAATTTTTACGTCTTTTTCAAAACGTTAATTTTTAATAGAAATCTTCGACTTACTTAATTTTCAAAATTTCACGATTAATAAGTCAAAAATAAATATTCAAATATAAAGTCAAGCGAAAAGCATAAAAGTTGGCAGCTTATGCATTAACGAAAAGTTTTAAAAATGATAATGTAACCGACAATAAATATAATTATTGATATGATTATTATGAAAAAAAATCAACGCAATAAAACGTGTAGTTACCTATTTTAAAATTATTTTAAAGAATTAATAAATAAATACTAACATTTTATTGTTATATTAACTGAGATTGAAATCAATGTCATATTTAAATATATTGTAATAGGAAACAATGTATTTTGAGAAAAGGTGTGCGGTAGCTGTGTTATGTAGGGTGGCCATAATTAAACTAGAGCTTGTTCACTGCTCGTTTGCAAAATAAAAAAAATCAGTTAAACTGGGCGCAATCAACCTTTCTGTAAATGCTATTTAGACCAGGATTCTCAAACTTTTTTACTTTGTAGCGCATTTGAGATGTAAAATTGAAGTCAGAGCACTAAATTTTATTTCGCAAATGCATACTGTATTTTATAAGAAAATGATAATAATATTGACCGAACAAGCTAGCTCGACAGTTTAAACATAAGATGTTAAGCTTTATTAATATAATTATTTATTGTTTCATCAATTTCGTATGGACAGAACTACACGCACAAAAGAAAAAGTAGAGAAAAGTAAAACCATGGAAAAACTTTAAGACAAAACAATTGAGAAAGAATTCGAACAAATATTGCAGGTCCACAATTTTATACACACATGAACCCAAGTATCTAAATGCATTATTATATTTGTTAAAACCTTTTACTTGGTTTCAGAAGAAAAAATTTAACAAGAAGCACACGTTTTAATTTGTTCAACGAGACTGTATCTGTTTGAATTTTGGGCATCCAACCCATGTATATCCTACTATAAATATTAATTTTAATGAATTGTGTTCGAAATGTAAAATGAAAAAATATGTATTTTTAAACTAATGTAAAATTTTAAATTCAGTTTATGCAGTTCACTTCTGAAGATGAGAACATTAAGCAATACAGTACGTTAAGAAATTATAAGACGACTAACGAATCGGTGCACTTCTGAAGAAGAAGACACAATATGAAATTTTTAGCGTGTATATTTAAAATTGATCGTGGAACGTTTTCTGTTATAATTGCTACATTAAAATTTAAGTTACATTTTATTAAAATCTTCTATTTTTTTTAAAAATGTAAATAAGGTGAATGTTAAGAAATTATAAGACTGCCTGGGGAAATTAGCATATTATCTACGTCACATCAGAATCAGTAAAAACATATGCGTTTGTATATCGTGAAAGTATTCCCGAGAAGCAAAGGTGCAGGTTTAGATAGTGTTATTTACGATATATTCGAAGATGCCGCGGGGTAAAGAGTTGTCTGTGACCGAAGTAAAAATAATTTGGTTTTATAAGGATGCTGGTAAATCTGAACGAGAAATAGCTCGGTTAATGAAGCGTTCTAAAACTGCCATTCACAATGAAATAATTAGAAAAAAGGATTCAAATAAAATTAAACGATCTGGAAGAAAAAGGATTTTGGCAACACCGGATGATCGACAAATATTTCGATTATCAACTCAAAAAGGCCTTTCAACTCCGAAAGTTTTGATCCGTTTCAGAAAAAGAAGCTCACACGTAACAGTTTGGAAGAGTCTGGAATTAAATAGCATTGCAAAATGCGTGAAACTGTTGAAAAACCGAGGTTAATGAAACATCATAAAGAAGAAAGACTGAAATGGGCTAAAAATGTCATGTCATGTGACAAGAAATGGAAACAAGTGATATTTTCAGATGAAAAAAAAATTGATCTTGACGGTACGGATGGTTATAAACACTATTGGCATGATTTTAGGAAGGAACCGAAGCAATTCTTCAGTCGACAAATGAGAGGAGGATCAGTAATGTTTTGGGGAGCTTTTAGTCATGATTGATTATGCGATTTAACCCGAATTTTGGGACGTATGAACTCTGCGCAATATCAGACTATGTTATATGATCATTTGATACCGTTTGGACCTTTTTTAGGTGGTTCTAACTGGATGTTTCAGCAGGAAAATGCTTCTTGCCATGTGTCTAAATCCACCCAGCAATGATTTAAAAAAGAAAAAAATCATGTTTTGTCATGGCCAAGTCGAAGTCCAGACTTGAACCTTATGAAAAATCTTTGGTACGTATTTAGTCGCAAAGATTATGCTAATAATAAACAGTTTTTATCTGCCAATGAACTAGAAGTAGCCATTGTATTTCTTAATCTGTACTTAATTACCTGGTCACTTGTATGAAAAACAGAGTGTTTGAGGTTATAAAGAAAAATGGAGGATCAATATCGTATTAATTTACATATTATTTTTGTTTTTAGACAGGTGGTCTTATAATTTGTTAACAGCGTATTTTTCAATCATTGCTTATATTTTTGCTAACACATATATATTTATTGCATTATTCAAAATTAGTGCAAACTAATTTTAATAAATATGTTGCATTTTGATATCTCATGTGTTTAAGCTATAGTTAAAACCTTTATTTACTTCATAATTTTCAAAATCAAAGTGGTCTTATAATTTCTTAACGCACTGTAAGTTTGAGAACCAAGTAATAAATCGGAGAATGATTTCAGGAGCGAATTCATTATGATAAAGTGATTTTAAGTTGCTTTGTTGACACTGAATAAACAATAAAAGCGTAACTTGACGTATGGTGATTTATGATTTGTTTTGATGGATCTCTACTAAAACCAGGCTGTGTATGCGAGATATGACACTTTTTTCCCTTTTCAAATCCCTGAGAGCACTGGAAAAAAGTACAGACCGATTTTTTCCCCTTATTCCATTCTTGAAAACCATTCACTTATTTTTATTGGTAAACAATGATACATTTGAATCAAAAAATAAAGCGAGAGAAAAGTGTGAAAAAAATTAGCGATGTGAGAATATGCCTGCGAGCCGGCCGATACTAGAGATCTGCATATGTTGGGGATGGATGAAGACCCTGGAGAATTCTGCTGCCGGCCCGTCCAGCATTTTCCTTTTATCCTTCGGCTTTCTTAGCAGTCATCTGGGATGCAAAGTTGAGACAGTGATCGATTCTAAATGCAAGGAAAAAAAACTAAACAAATTTTTTGAAAGCTACGTAAGTGTTTAGGCTTGGATTTTTTAAAAGTAAAACAGTGCTACACGCCAGTGGATATCTATGGGAAAGAAAGTTCGGGTGACATTGTAAAACTGATCGAATATTCTTTTCAGCTTAATTAGTTGAAAGGTAAATATGACATATTAATTATTAAAGTGAGAAAGAAGTGTTAAGAAACTTTTATTAAAAATTTTGGTCTATGTTTGTGAGATAATTTCGAAAAGCAAAGTCCTTCAAAATTAATTTTTGCATATATTATAATTAAACATAAAATCTCTAATTTAAGTATGCACAAAGAACATAAAAAAATGTATTCTTTACCTTTGAAATCGTAGCATTAAACCGAGAAATTCGTAAGTTTGGTAAAATTTTGATAATTTTAGTAGGAACACGTAAAGTGTAGAAATGATTAAATTTTCAAGTCTCTAACTGACATTGATATATGGATGATTGTTGGTAAATACGTCTACCTGAAAGCATATTTTGCTGTCACATAACATTTCATAAATCAGTTTAATGTGTTTGGATTAATTATGAGATGTCTGGTGTTAATCATTATAAAATTTATTAATTGTAACAAACGAAACGTAGCAAAATTTGCCAATTAATAGAGTCACAGCAGCGTGATTCAGTGTTGTGTATCCTACTGATTGAGTGAATAAATTCGAAGTGATGGCAAGAGGTGGACATATTTCATATCCCATCCGAGTGGATTATCAGATAGCATGCGCATTAGCAGCAAGTTTGATTTTTGTCTGATTATCTTGCCGTGACAAATTTGGCTTGTCAAATTCTTAAAAATAAAAAAGTTACAAACTAAGTTATGTTTATGTCTAATTTAATTGTCTAATTTATGTTTATGTTAATTATCTAATGTTAATTTACTAAGTTATGTTTATGTCTTTGGCCATTTTAAATTTATATTGAAAATTTAATTTTTTAAATGAATTTTTCTCAATATTATTGGATCTTTCTAAAATATCGTTTTTATTGGTATTTATTTATTTTTGCCTTTAACTCCATTCGAGTCTATGATTTTTAACACTTTCGGGACTGCATCCCTTACACAAATTTTATTCGGTTGACCCCGCTTTTTTAAAACGTTATACTTATTAAATACCAAAAAAGACTCCATTTTAAAAGTACAAATATTACCGTTATATTTGTTAATGATGATCAAAACAATGCATGCACTTTCTCACGGTGCGTATACATCAGTGCAGTGCGTATGCAGCAATAACCTGAAGGGGTTAAACTTATAGTGCAACAGTTGTAAACAGATACTATGGCATGACAAGATTACTACTTTGCAATAAGTTTGCAAGTCATGACAGAACTAAATTTCTACGTGTTTGCCGTTAATTTGCAATATATTTGATAGAACGAGAATTTAACTTGCACGACAAGTCAGCTGCAAGTTCAAAGTGTGGTGACTTCGGCGTTTACGTTATCTTGCTGCAGTCTTGAGTCTTGTTATGAACTTTCAGTCTTGTCATGCTGAACTAGCTGCAACTTTGAAGGTTTGCAATGCAAGACTGCTGAAAATTTTCTGCAAACTAAAATTGCTATGTGGGATTGGATTGTAAGACTAGGTTGTACCAATTCTTAACCTACTGTGAGTAGAGTAGCTTTGAATGCACAAAAAAATTGCAAATGTGTTTACCTGAATTATCAGAAAGCAATTTCACGATAATGGACCGCAAGTCATGAAGGCAGGCGTTGCACTGATTCTTACGCCATAATTTTTTAAGGCTATCAAGGTGGCACTATGGCAATTGGAAAAGGCTAAAAGAGAAATTCTATTTTTTCAGCGATGTGAATATTGATACAATTTAGCTTCTATTGCTGCCACCTAGATGTGTACATTGGTTATTTTTAGTTGCCATGGCACTTGTGTTAAAACTTGCGTAGAACATAGGCTGTATTTTATGTCGGTGCCTGTACCACAGGGGAGTGCATAGGGGCAAAACACGTTTTAAAGATGTGATTTTTGCAATACTGAAAGGCCTTGAATCTTGAAATTTGATATGGTAGTTATTTATAAGGAGTAAATTATCTCTAAGAAAGGTTTCTAAAAAATTCAAAATTTAAAAGCGTGAAATAAGCGTGAATGGAAAAACGTTGTAAAAATGTTCTAAATTACGATTTCGATGGAATCCCAGGAAATGCAAAACTGATTTCAAAAGTAATGTTTGAAAATTGATGGTGCTAATCCCTGCTCCAACATAGATTATATTTTATGTCGGTTCCACTACCAAAAGAGGGAGGGGGAAGCAGAAGCGAAAAACCTTCTAATATATCTATTTTTGTGATATTAAAGGGACTAGAAACTTGAAATTTGAAATGGTAGTTATTTATAAGATGTAAAAACTGTAGAAGAACAGTTTCTTAAAAAATAGGAATTTAAAAGCGTGAAATGAGCGAAAAGCGTTCTAAAAATATTCTAAATTACAATTTCTCTCGATTCCCAGGAGATAACAAACCGATTACAAAGGTAAAATCATTGCAAATTGATGGTGACAATCCCTACTCCAACATAGGCTATATTTTATGTCTGTGACTCTATTCCAAGGTAGTGCAGCAGTAAAAAACCTTTCTATAATGTCTTAAAACTGCGATTTTTTGTGATACTGAAGGGCTTTGAAACTTGAAATTGGTAGCTACTTTTAAAATATTAATGTCTCTCTAAGAACAGTTAAAAAAAAAAAAACGAAATTTTAAAGAGTGGACTGAGCGAAAAGCGTTCTCTAAATTTCAATTTCTATGGAATTGTTAAAGGTAGAAACTTGAAGTTTGGCATTGTGGTTACTTATAAAGATGTAAATGCTCTCTAAGAACAGATTAAAAAAATCGAAATTTGAAAGGGTAAAATAAGCAAGAGCGTTCTATAAATGTTCTAAATTACGATTCCTATTGAATTGTTAAAGATAGAAACTTAAAATTTTGCATGGTAGATATTTATATGATATAAATTGTCTCTAAGGACAATTTCTAAAAGATTCGAAATTTAAAAGAGTAAAATGGGCTAAAAGCATTCTAAACACTTTCTAAAGTAGGATTTCTATCGAATCTGAGGAAATAACAAACTGATTTTAAAAGTAATGTTGACAAATTGATGGTGACAGTCCCTACTCCATTATAGACTATACTTTATGTTGGTGCTACAACCACCTAGGCTGTTAAACTAGAATTTTGAAATATTGCATGATGGATACTTTTAAGATGTAAATGGTGGCTAAGAAAGCAAGAACGATTTCTAAAAAATTCAAAACCTCAAAGGAAAACTGAAATGAGCATAAACGCTTCAAAATAAATTTTAAATTATAATTTTTTCAACATTAGTTTTAGTTTTTCTCATTAATTTAAGTCTCATTTTCGCCCAGTGCAGTGTAATAATAAAGTTTAGTCAGATTGTGGCTTAATTAGTAATTTTTCAAAACATTTATAGACACTTTAATCCCTTTCATTTCAATTATATGGAATCTAAATATCGTAACTCCACTCCTTGACTGGTTAGAACTGACTGCATTAATCCTTGGTTGGTTTTCTGTCAAAGAACCACACATTTTTAAAGATTTTATAACGCAATAATATTTTATGCACTTCTAGTGTCGTAGGGGAAAATGGACAACAGTAAGTAGGGAACAAGATACTTGATGCGCCAGCCTGTATTATAGAAGCCCTACCTTTGGCCAGTGCGTGTAAGGCTCCTGTAATATTAAAAGAACTCTAGGAACCTGTGACGTAAGCAAGCACCTCTGAAAGTTCTGGTGCTGCCCTCTAGGGAGAAGACTGTAAGATTCACTAGGAAATTACCACAGAATAGTTTCCAATCCTTTTTTCTCTTGCAACACAGCTAATAGATTTTCTTTTAAAATTTATTTACAATTTCATGAAATGCTGCGTGGTGTACATAATAGGAGAGAATGGCTTATACTATACCTTAATGCAGGTTTGATTGCTATCACCCCTCCTGCTTATAAATTATATCGATCACTTTAATTGTTGTTACTTTAATTCTTCTGCGAATTGGAATAAAGATGTGCGGCTGTACACAACTAGTCTTTTTTATATAATTATTAAAAATATACATTCCTAATAGAGAAGAGCTCTTTGGAACATGTAAGGCCTTCCCAGAAAGTTGTCAGATAAAAATTCTTTTTATAAAAGACTAACAGGCTTCACACACTATAGTGGTCGGTTTCTTCAAACGAACTTTGAATCAAACTAAATTCATCGGTGAATATTATCTTGTGTTTGAAAGAGATTCCGCATTGCCTGAAAAGATACGAACGCCATTGCGCTATTATATTTTCTAATGTGTCGGACAAAATTTCGGATGTTTAGGACAAAACTCTTTCAATAGATCATTACAGTAGGATTTGGTAATGAACGTAGAACAACAGAGACGTAGAATAGAACTAGAACGTAGAATATGCAATGTACTAAAACCATCCCTAAAAAATTATCAAACTAATAATGCAATTCTCATCAAAACCCAAAACCCTCATCAAATCGAGTTGACCTGATCATAGAACTTTGCCCATGATTCTATAACAAAGCAACGTAGAACGATATACAATATAGTTAATCCATCCCTGACAAATGATCTAACTAACAATGAGAGTATTGTCAAAATCCACCCAGTAGAACTTTTTTAAAAGACTAATCAGGGACCTGATTATAGAACTTTCCCCCATAACTCTATAACTAAGTAACGTAAAACGATATACAAAATGCAGTATATTAGGGCTTCCCTCAGAGGGATTAGTCTGAGCGATATTGCTGAGAACATAGATTTAATAATAACATGTGGAAGCAAAGAAAGTGAGATGTTATCTTTAATTGTCCATATACTGCGATAAGTTGAAATGATGAAAATAAACGAATCGTAGAATTACAATATCTTATATATAAATTCGTATACACTGTTTAAAAAAATAGGAAATCAAACCATGCAAGACAGCCATGCATGGATATAAAATTGAAAGTACGCAATATATTAAAAGTAAAATAGAAAATGAAACACTAAATTATCTTATATCGGAATTTTAACTGTTTAAAATGATGTCAAGAGCATAATCAGACGCTCCGCACCAATTTCAGTAACTTTAAATGACAAATATATGATGTTTAAAAAGAATGGACTATACTTTATATGGTATGTGCTCCCCCAGAATAGTTAATATTGTACAATATCTGTTTTCCACGGATGCAATGAGGTTGTCGTTAACAGTTAAGGAATTCTCTCCTCAAAATCTGATATAGTATCAAAGTACCGAATACATCAACAGTGGCATGCAATGCTTCGTTAGAGTGTGTTTTAGATATGCTCGATCGGATTTAAATGATGAGTGTATGCTGGCCACTACATACGCTGTATTGTTTTGTTTTCAAACATATTCTGCACAAGTTGAGCTGTATTTAGCATGTATTAAATAAAAGAAATCGGCAATGATTGCGACATAAAGTATGACACAAGATCTGAATATATCGTCTGCATAACTTTTGAGATGTCAAAGTGTCATTTGAAGTAATTTACAAATCCATACATATTTATTCAGCAAATCATGCAAGCTAACATACGCCAATATGAACCCGATTATGAAATTTCACCAGAATAAGTTAATATATAAAAAATCTACTAATGATAATTGAGAATATGACCTTATGATAAAATGTCTAGAAAAACGAATCAGATAAAAAATTCATATCACATTTAAAACGGCACTTCCCTCTGTTAGCGGCCTTGGCGAGAGAGAGAAAAGCCTAGAGAAGGAACACTTTAACAAGAACTTTCGGGCAACCTACTCACTGTTTCATACAGGTCTTTATTCAATATTTACACAATTTATTTAATGCTAGGTGGGTATCATTCAGTTTTGTTGCATTTAAATTGCATGTTTTGCAGAGGAAATGCAGCATTATGAAATATTTAAAGTTGCTATACCTAATAATTTCAAATTAATGGTAATTGAGATCGCTTTCCGTTAATTTCATCTTTTTAAATTTTAATTTTTTTAGAAACCATTCATAGAGACAACTGTATATTTTAAAACTAATCCGAAGCAAAATTTCAAGATTTTGGGTTCAGCAGTAATACAGAAATAGAAAATTTTCGAAAGTTTTTTGTTTCTGCACTGTTTTATATAGCGACATTTTCAGAAATTGTTCTATTGCGAGAATTTACGTCATGATAAATACAGCCATGTCAATTTTCATGCTTATATTCCTAACAATTCCATGTACTTCGTTACTTAGATCATCTTTAGATCTTTTTCCGCTTTGTTTAGTCTTTCGATTTTTTAGAATTCGTTCTACAACGAGCATTTACATCTTATAAATTACTACCATGCCAAAGTTCTAGTTTCTAACCCCAACAGTATCCCAAAAATTTCAGTATTCCAAATAAATCATAGTTTAGAACCTTTCTAGAAATTTTTACGTTTATCCGTCAAATTGAACCTTTTAGAGAGCGTTCATTACGAGTATTTACATCTTAAAAGTAACTACCGCACCAAATTAAAAATTTCTAACCCAATCAATATCACAGAAATCGCAATTTTAGAACTTTTTTGCTCCTGCAGCGATGTAGGCTCTTGCACTGACATAAAATACAGTCTTTTTTTTCGGAGCAGAGATGGCCACCAACATTTTTTTTAAGTTATTAGCTATGTAGTTTCAGAGATAACACCTCACAACAAACAAGCATTAATATTATTATACACTTTATAATATTATAACGCTTTATAATATTAGCATTAGATGTACAGATACAAAAGCCATTTATCTGTTACAAACTAAAGTGCCCGGCGTTGCCCAGAATGTGAAGGATGTTTGTTTTGAAAAATCAATTTCAAAATTTAACATACAACACAAAACAAACATTAAAAAAAGGAGTCGAAATGTTGTATGAATGAATCATATGAAAACGCTATAAAAATGTATAAATGTATATAACAGACGCAAAAGAATACAGCTATAAATGAACTTATTTCAATTTATAATTGGAGCAATAATGTTAAAATACGCCAATATTTCCCTAATCGGGTTTTTATCATGCTTCAATACATTTTTCACACTCATATGACGTTATACTATGTCCACCACGTCCTTTATATTCCCAATATGACGTAATATTTTCCTCTTTCACGTGGAAACCTTGAAATAGAAAAGTTATGAAGTTATATTCACTTTCATTTAAATTCGTCAAACTATTTATTTCATTTTAATTTTTCACGTGAATATCTTGCAATAGAAAAGTTATGATGTAATATTCACCTTTTTTTAAATTCGGAAAACTATTTATTTCATTTTCATTTTTCACGTGGAAATCTTGCAGTAGAATATTAATTGTTGTAGTAATAATTTTATTGTGTATTTTAATTGTTGGCAACTGTTATAACGAAAAATGTTTAAATTTGATAAGAAATTGCTGGTTTTTTATTAATTAAAAATTAACTATAAATTATTTCGATTCCGGATTACTTTAGTTGCCTCGGCCATGTTTTAATACACATGTACGTATCTTTTCACAATTTCGGCTTCCAAATTGTGGATTTTTATAGAATTACAAACAGACAGATAGACAAGTTTTCATTTTTATATATCTCTCTATTCTAAAAAAAGTAACTAACGTTGTCACCGCCGCCGCCGGTTTTGAATTTTTTGTGACCGGAGGTCTTTCTTCGTTAATATTAAGAAAACTATTACATACAAAAATATGAAAATATGTGGTATTATAGAGAAATGTTTGATCAACACGCTGATGCATACAGTTTTCAAATCGAAGAATAATTTTAAGAGATATTTAATGCTAAAGTTGGACAAAACCGTTCCATTAAAAAAGTTTTATAGGAGCAAAAACTATACATGGGAATTTAATCATTTTTAGATCATTTTATTCAATAGAAGATCCTGGTGTGCAGATTCCATTATTTTTTTTAAATTTGACTCATTTTTTGAGGTTTTATTTCTATTTTAAATTCAAATATTCAGCATTTCGACAGATATTTTTTACATATTTTAGAAAATGGTATTAATTAAACTGTTGCCAACTGTATAAACAGCGCAAACAATAATGTTTGCTTCAAATAAAAAAAATATTTACACGTTATTATTATAAAGAGAAAAAAAACCTTCAAATTAGAATTGAATAATTAGGTATAAAAAGCAGGCACTTATTGGAAATTACGCCATAAAAACTATATTTACATGTGAATTTTAAAAGAGAAAGGATATTGTAAAATAAATCCATTAACATGCGTTAGAAGTCTTAAATAGAAGAAATTACGTCACATTACACTTATTATGCAAAATGAACAAAAAATAATATTGCAAAACAGTTTAAATTTAAAAATTGCGCGAGACAAAATATTAGAGGTTAAATATTAGACTTTTCAAAATTTTATTATTTGTCGTTTGATGTGAGGTGTTCAGCTATAAATATGCAAACTTTCATGTCTCCAACTTAATTAGGGGCTGAGTTAGAAAATTTGCTTAAAATACACAAGTTAGATCCCAGAGGGTTAAATAATAGACTTTTTCAAAATTTTATTATTTGTCGTTTGATGTGAGGTGTTTAGCTATAAATATGCAAACTTTCATGTCTCCAACTTAATTAGGGGCTGAGTTAGAAAATTTGCTTAAAATACACAAGTTAGAGCCCAGAGGGTTAAATAATAGACTTTTTCAAAATTTTATTATTTGTCGTTTGATGTGAGGTGTTCAGCTATAAGTATGCAAAATTTCATGTCTCCAACTTAATTAGGGGCTGAGTTAGAAAAACTGCTTAAAATACAGAAGTTAGAGACTGGAGGGTTAAATATGACTTTTCAAAATTTTATGATTTATCGTGTTATCGCAAGTGTTCAGCTATAAGTATGCAAACTTTCAAGTCTCCAACTTAATTAGGGGATGAGTTAGAAAAATTGCTTAAAATGCACAAGTTATAGCCCATAGGGCTAATTATTAGACTTTTTCAGAATTTTATTATTTGCCGTTTGATGTGTGGTGTTCAGCTATAAGTATGCAAATTTTCAAGTCTCCGACATATATAGTTTCTGGGAACGGGCTCTGTGACAGACGGACAGACAGGCAGACAGACAAAGGAGTGAGACAGGTAGGGTTTCGTTAGATGAACGAAACTCTAAAAACATGCTGTGGATGATTGTAACAACATCCTAAAATTACATTACCATCAGCGATCTACCAATCCCGAATCTAGTTTGTATTCGTTTCATATATTCTTATTCTTTTGTGCGGCCCTGTAAAATAACTATCAATAATATATACAGTAAAACCTCTGAATAGCGGGCATCTCGAGAATGCAGAATTTGTCCTCTATTTGGAGGTGTCCGCTACTGAGAGTAAAACATGTACACTTATTTAAGTGTTTGTAATCGAAAAAATGTCCGCTAAATAGAGGTATCCGCTACTCATGTGTTCCGTTATGGAGGTTTTACCAGTAAAACCTCTGAATAGCGAACACCTCGGGAGGGCAGAATTTGTCCTCTATTTGGAGGTGTTCGCTACTGTGAGTAAAAAATGTACAGTTATTTAAGGGTTGGTAATCGAAAAAATGCCCGCTAATTAGAGGTGTCTACTAATCGAGTGTGTCCGTTATCGAGGTTTTATTGCATAATAATATTATCCTTTACAAGAAAATTGCATGCTGTATGATAGACAGACAGGCATCCAGAGAAAGATAACCTCCCGGAGCAATAAACACTCATGTCTTTTGTTTTAATCATTCACAATCGTTTCTAAATTTCGTTATACGAGTATTAAAAAAATCGTAAATTAATTTCCAGTCGATTGACTGACAACTATCTTTTAGCCGGATTTAGCCTGTTGTGTGTCATACAACAGGCTAAAAACGGTCACCGTGGTACGGAGTACTGTATTATTATTTATTTGTCCACCAAAACTGGTTGCCACGTGCTGTTGCAAGGTTTGTGATCACGTGGTTGAAACTGATCTATCCAATATTACTGCGTGCGTATATTTTTTTATTTGCTCCATGTGTTCAAACCAGTTGTCTACGAAAAATCCACCGGTGAAAGTGACGCACACCAAACTTCTGTGACGTATGCAGATAAATTGTGCTTTTTTTATCAGTTTTTTTAATATAATTTTAAAACGGTTTGGAACTTATTTTTCATAGTAGGTGCATTCAGTAGGTGGCTCTCATAGGTACCTTCTGGTGCAATCAGAAACGAAATCCGACAAATATTTTTTAAGTTATGCTTGACGAAAGGTTTTTATTAGGCCTTTTTTTTTAGTAGGACATGGCGTTAATATCCATCGTAGCTGTAATGTGTCCGGACAGTAATATTTCGCTGAGTATTAGCCTTCGCTTCGCTCAGACAACTAAAAAATCTTGCCTGAAAAATTATCTCACTAGCAATGCGAATCCTATCAAAATTCATTCATCAGAAATTGTGTTATAAGCAGCTAGAATTCCCATTTGCATTTTATATACCGGGTGAGCTAAAAGTTCGATAAAATTTTAAAAACTCATAAAAAAGTAAGAAATTATGATAAAGGAGTGCAGTTTGCAAGAAAGGGCTCACAAGATAGCCGGAGTTTTTAAGCAGAAAAAAAAAGTTAAAATATTACATGTAGAGGGCGCTGACGACACGAAACACAATGAACAGGTACTACGACACAACCTGGTTGTGTCGTAGAATGTTCTGGAGGTCATGTTGAACATTTGTTACTGGAAGAACAAATGCATGGAGCGTATTGTTGTCCTATTCATTGTGCTTCGTGTCGTCAGCGAATAATATTTTATATACATTTTTTAACTAGTTTTTTTTTTTTTTTTTTGCTAAAAAAATGCGACTACCTTGTGAGCCATTTCTTGCAAACCACACTCCTTTATCATGATTTCTTCCTTTTTTATGAGTTTTCAAAGTTTTACGAGCTTTCAGCTCACCCGGTAATATAGTAGATAACACAAAGATCCTACAGAACTAACAAGGGAACCACTTTTGGTGTTGCTCGCACCTAGCATCGAGACCTGGTGCGTTTTGTAGCCCTATACATAACAGTAAGAGAACTGAAAAAATTTCTCTGTTAAAATAATATTTTATATACATTTTTATACATTTAATTTTTTATTATTACATATTTATTTGTTTATTTCACGCCAAAATTGAGTTAAGTCGCCAAATATAGCGCTACAATTTTCTCGTCCGCTTTATCCAAAGAGAAATGTATAGAACATATTACTAGAATTATGTCAGATTGCGATTTTTTTTTATAATAAACAAATATTAGGTTTTTATTTTTTTTTCTATGCAGACAATAAATATATAAGTAATAAATATAATTCTATAAAAGCTTCGAAGATCATTGAAAACTATTTTTTAGTGAAATACAAAATAAGCAACCTATTTTCTTTTGAAATCGAATGAAATAAAGTTTCGAATGTTTAAAATGAAATGTTGCTGTATTAAATGGTCCTTCGGTAAAAGTAATCATAAAGTAAATTAATATTTTTACACAATTTAGAAAAATTACTGTGGCGAAATAAGTCGGACATTGCAATTTTTAGCTATTACAAATTCAGTTATGACATTTGGCAAGGGTTGCCGGAAAGCTCTAGTTTTGAAAATAAACGCCAACTGTTTCCCCGCCAAAAATATGAATATAAAGTTGCAATTTTTCAAAATCAAATTCGTGGGTTTTTGAAGGAATTTTCAAACTTTTTTCAATATTTTATACTTATTATTAACTAATTTTTATTTTTAAATGCTTTTCTTTAAAAAAATTCAATGTTAATAGTCTAGTGGCCTCAAAAATTGCATTTTCAGAAAGTTATGCTGCTGTATAATCAAGAAATATTATTTTAACAGAAAAATTTTATCGATTCTCAAACTTCATAATATAGGGCTTTAAAATGCACCAGGTCTCAATGCTAGATGCGAGCAACACCAAAAGTGGTTCCCTTGTAAGGTTTTCAACATTTTCTCGATAGAAAATAGAAAAAAGGTAAAATTATTCCAAATGGTGTGGTGGGTGAAGTTGCTTTCCTTATAATTGCTCTAGAGTATGTTTTGAATATCCCTAGCTCTCCCTTAATTCCTTGTAGAGTAATGTTTGGGAAACTCTACGGAAAGTCACTGCAGAATATTGACGGCATAACAAGACTTTCCAATTTTAATTGTTACATATGAGAATTTATTGTATGGCTTGTCATGTTGTGCCTAGTGGTCAGTCAGGTCATGCTGTGCATTAGTGCAACCATTCTAAATATATATGTCATGACCATTTTAGGTCTTATTTGCATATGGCAAACTATTATTCTCTTATTAATTGTTTTTTGTTGTTTCGTAATGCGAATCATTTATGAATGAAATTTTATTGCAGCAAACTACTTATTTTTTACAGTCTTACTTGAAGCTGCTTACGGGAAAGATTAATTTAGCTACTTTAGGATGAGATGTTTAAAATCGATCCCAGTAACATATCCTTCTCGAAGTTTCCTCGCTGCCATGGTACTATATTAATCCAAAGTTTAAAGCTTGCCGAATATCTGTGCGTTTCTATTTCAAAATCAACCAATTAATCCATTAATACGGGAATGTTAGTAAAGCGCCACTTGATTAATTTTTCATACGTCATTTTCTCTTTTCTTTGCAACTTGCATCTAAATTATTTACAAGATTTTCATATTTTATTTTAGTATATTTTAAATTCTAAGTAGTCTCATTTTATATTCTTAAGCACATAGGTGACTGGTAATTTCTTTTCCATTTCATTGTATTATAGCACAAATATTACTGTCCCTCTCTCCATCGGAATCTATCACTGTCAAGAATACATTGAAAATTCTATTTTCCCCCAAACAATCCCTTCTTTTTTTTTGAATAGCAACATCAAAATACGCCTGGGATTAGATTCGATTTTGCCCCATGCAGATCGGGAATATCTAGCTAGAACATGCATGTATTTTAGTGTTTTCGAATTTTTCTTTTTCTCTGACTTGTGTTTTCTTTAAACTGCTAAATATTGTTATTCTGCAAAAATGTGAAGAAAAAAATTTTCTTTTTCCCTTAAATTGCCCAGAAACCTTAATTTAAGCAAGAAAAAGAATGAATAATATGCAATTTTTTAAGAATTTCGTTAAATAAAAATAAAGTAATTTTTTAACTTTCTCATCGCTTTGATATGTGACTGATATATCCGTTCACTAAGCTGCAGTTTTCATTGTAATAGAAACATTATTTAAATTAATATAATTATAGAGATATGGTGCAATTTAAAAAAATAAGTAATGATTACTTTCAAGGATTATATTTATATACGTAATTACATTTTTTTATATCATGTTCGAAAAATAATCTTTTTTTTAGCATTTTTTAAAAATCACAGAGGAAAAAAGTTACAATTTCGCCCTTTTGCTGGGAAGTCATAGGATTAAGGATTTTGTTTTTGTGATTTATTCATTTATGTTTGTAGAATATTTAAAAATATATATATAAATGATTAGATGGATTCTTGCCCTTGCATTAGGATCAATAGAAGCGATTGATAACTAGCATTTAATAGAAAGAAAACGCATAACCTCATACTTTTTAGGTCAAGCCAAAAAATTAATGGAACTTGACTGGGATGTGCTGTTATGCTCACCATATAGCACCGACATTGCACCATCAGAACATTATCTGTTTCATTCTTCGATTAACTGTTTGGATTGGAGAATCTTTAGCTAATACAATAGTGTAAAAACATAGCGAGTTGACCCATGAAAACAGACAAAAAATAATAGTAACTAAATAAATAATAATAAAAAAGAAATAAAAATCAGTGGATCAAGAAACACCGCTGAACATGAATCTGCAAACAAATTTAATTTCATTAACGTTGAGATTATATGCGTCTGACAACCAGAACAGCAACAAATCAGTTCGGTCACTTGTGCTACGAATTCTTCATTCGGTCGATTTGTCGACGAAACTCTTACTGTTCAAGAATCGAATCAAATTATGTTCGAAAACCAAATTGTTCAACAAATGGGACGTTCTACTACCAAGGTTTTGCCGTATGCCTGAAAAGATATTTTGTTGAAAACCGCAGACATTTTATGAAACTGTAATTTTGAAATTATCTAAAGGATAGAAATTATTTGTCAAACAAAATAGTCAATGTACAATAAATTAAAGTTTTTTGTATAAAAAATTGTCCAATATTTTCTAGTAAAATATCGGAAGGACTTTGCGGATTACCCAATATAAATAGAATGGATAATTAAAAAAAAATACATAAATAATTTTAATATAAAATATATAGGTAACCATGAATATGTAAATGTTGAATTTGGCATTCGACAATCTTAAGAGCCCAGTTTAGTCACGGGAAGAAAGGAAACCGCTAATGCTAAGTCTATGGGAGCGCTATTTTCCAATATCTCGCTGAAATTTCAATATTTTTTAATGATTTTTTTGCATAGGATAGCTGAGGACGATCTACAACCGGGCTAATTTTTACTTTTTCGATTTCGGTTTCAGATTCTTAAAAAAAAAAAAAAAAAAGAAAAAGAAAATACTATTACTTTCGGAACCGGTTTCAACCGGTTCTTCCGAAATTGAAACTATCCTATTATTAAAAAAATTATTATCAAAATCGAAAAAGTAAAAAATAGCCCGATTGTACATCATCCTCAGCTATCTTATGCAAAAAAAAAAAAAATCGTCCGAAAATATTAAAATTTGAGCGAGAAATTTGAAAATAACACTCCCATAGACTTACCATTAGCGTCCGACTTTTTCCGAGTGACTAGTGTGGGTTCTTAAAATTTTAAAATTAGTTCAATTTCTTATATAAAATTACTCAATCTTTATAGCATTTATTATTGATAAAGATGTTAATTGCTTTTACTACTTATTTTGAAATGAAATTTTGCTATAATTACATCTGTTTAAATTGGTAAACTAATATAACAATTTATGAATTCGTGAGAATACACTGTATTTTCTTTTATATCCTTAAGTATGAAAAATCAATGCTTTCGTAAAAATACAGTTAAACTACAAAAATGGAGCGACGTACTAACAATACCTGATGGGACAACATGGCTGTTTTAGTCATAGTTGAATCAGCGCACTGATTTTGCGGTTTCAAAATTAGCAAGCTTTTTAAAAGTTTAAATATATAAAAAAAAAAATCTATAAATGTCACTGGGTAAGAGTTAATACAATATCTTTTACAGTTTTTAAAAGAAAATTAAAATAATTACAAAATTGGTTATTTCATGCTATATCCATTCTCGTTTATTTTTCTTCCTTCCAGTTACTTTCCCTTATATAGGGTAACTCTAGTATAGATGGCCATAGTTTTTAAAGATTGAAATAAAAATTCTTAGAATGCCAATACAAGAAATATTGATACATATTTAAAGCTCTTATACATATACTCATAATATTTTATGCAAAAAATAATTAAATATTGAAAATAAAAAGTGTTAAACAAAATCGAAATTTAAATGGTAGATGGCCATCTTAAAGCCGAGGAGAGATGGCCATCCAATACAAGAAAGAAAAAGTTAATTTAAATAGCAAAAAAATAACGCATTTCATATAGTTAATCATGAAAAACATATAGCAATTTGTAAAGATGCAGTTATATGATGGAAAATGAGTAAATAAAACTCGAATAAACAAAATTTGAAGTATAATTTCAATACTTCACTTTTCGTAAAATCTTACCACATGCTTGGCAAAGGCCTTGATAATTTGAATACGTTTCATGGAACCACTTCAGGTACCTTATGCATTGTATCCAGACATTCTTTTTGAATGTGATATTATATTGTTTTGCACAACCAACACTGTGATCGTAATCCAATTCTATTTACTCGGAATCTGTAGTATCTGATAATTTAAATGTATTTCGTTTTCTTCGCTACTGGAATTGTCGTGTTTTTTTTTTCCTTGCGTTAATTGTAGGTTTATTACGTTAATTTAGTTATTTATCAACTTTAACAGTTTCTGTTATGAAAGTTTCTGAGGTTTGTAAGTATTTTCTGAAACAAATAAATCGTTAGGTCTAATTATATTATCATTATTATTATTAAAATACTTATATTAGTTAAAATTTAAATAATTATATCAATTAATATATTTATAAAAGTATATGTTATATATTTATTTTAAACTAGCGAACTTGCCCGGCGTTGCTCGGGTACGTCAAAAAACAGCAGGAATTACGAAAAAGCTCTGAAAATCACAATAAGATATCGCGAAAAAAATTTAAATCGCTTGTCAAATTTTGAAAAGAGAAAAAAAATATATATATATTGTGTTCGAAGATTGCAAGTATATTCCTTTCACTAATGTGGAAAAAATAGTAGCAAATCGTTAAAATACATTAAAAATCACATACAAAATTCCCGGAAAATTCGAAAATTGCTATACGAAATCCGAATAAACTTTATTGTTATTGAAATGAGGGTAAAATGTACTTTAGGTCAAAAATGGAATGTCAAAAAAATGCAGCAGATCGCGAAGAAACGTAAAAAACGCATTAAAAATCACAAAAAGTTCAAAAATCACGAAAGTCAAAATTTATTATAATTGGATAAAAGTTTCAAGTCAAATTCCTTTGACCCTGTAATCTCTCTTAAAATTTATGGTTTGGAAATCATGCTAAGCATTAGATCATGTTACTTTTATTCGTAATTAATTTACTTGGACTCCCTTAAATATAATTAATATAATCCCTTAAGTTAATATTAGTTTTTGTTGCATTACAATATCTCAATTCGTTGATTTTCTGTAAGCAAGTAAACCCTATTATTTTACAGTGGAAGTCTATGGGAATTTGGCGAAATATTAGAGATATCGCCAAGTTGGCGTCACTTTTGGTGACTAATTTTGGTCGCCAAATTTGACGATATATCGCCAAGTTCGCGACAAATTTGGCGTTATTTGACGACCCCTTACGGTAACCCCCCTTATAAATATGGACATGCATTACATGCTGCTGAAAATTGCTGCTGCAAAAATTCGCTAAAAATTCAAAAATCCCTGCACGAATTCCGAATAAACTTTTTTGAAAAGAGAACAAAATTTACTATATTGGGTTAAAAAAAAAAAGAAACCGCATTCTTTTTCATAATGCGGAAAAATCGAATTAATAGTTAAGTTAATATTAATTTTTGTGGCATTAAAGTGTCTCAATTTGTTGATTTTCTGTAAGAAAGTAATCCATATTGGTTTACAATGGAAGCCTATGGGAATTTGGCGAAATATTAGAGATATCACCAAGTTGGCGTCACTTTTGGCAACTCATTTTAGTCGCCAACTTGGCGATATACCGCCAAGTTGGCGACAAACTTGGCGGTATTTGGCGACATAACTGTGTCCCTCTACGGCAACCTCCTTATAGGTATGGAAATGCATTAAATGCTGTTCAATAATTGCATAAAAAATTCGCTAAAAATTCAAAAATCGCTGCACGAATTCCGAATAAACTTTTTTGAAAAGAGAACAAAATTTACTATAATGGGTTAAAAGAAAGAAACCATATTCTTCTCACTTATATGGAAAAATCGCCTCGAAACATAAAAAAGCGCTAAACATCGCATAAAAAATCGCATAAAAAAATCTAATCAAAAAATCGAAAATCGGTCTTCGAGGTGCAAAACTTCATATATAGACGTACCTTTTCCCCAAATTTTGTAGCTCTACGTGCAGTGGTCTCTTCAGAACACCGTCGACACACTCACTCACTCACACACAAACTTCTTTCTTTATTATTATAGATAGAAGATAAGAATAGATAAACAACAATAGCCGAGTTACCATGTCAGGCAAAATAACGCCATTTTGGAGCCCATTTTGTACCATGGAGCGTATATGACACCTGTGCCAACAAAACTTTCAATAATATAGTAAATATGTCATTTGGTGGTGGCTTGATTATCGAAGATTATAAAATATGTGTGTATATGGCACATTTTTACATTAAAATTTAAATACTTGACTACATAGTTATAATTTTAACTCCTTTTTATATAATTTACATTTGAATATGAAGATTTACACCGAAATGTTCTCCTATACTTAAAAAAAAAAAAAATTATTGCGACCTTCACCTGGCTTATTTCACGCTTCTGCCTTTGTGGCTTAAAATTGCATTGTTTGGCGACCAAGGTAATAATTAATTAGCATGTAACTCACAAATAAAGCCTTTCTCCTGTAAGACATACGATGGGAAAATTACATAAAAATGATAATTAAATTGAATAAAAAAATAAAGAAGGACTAAAAGACTGTTACTTAAATTCTATTTCTTCAAGTTTTTTCAGGCACATTTTTATTAACCTGGCAAAGCGAAAAATCGCCAAATAATGTATCAATTGCTTCTTTCATACTAATTTATTTTTTAAGTTTTATAAACATTCCTTTCATATTTAAATTAAATATTTTCATTTTATAAATTTTATCTCGCATTAAAAAGGTTTTTGATTCTTTTTTTTAATTAAACAAATAACAGTTATTTTCTTTTAATTTGCGAGTTGTTTACATTATTTTCTAACGGATATAGCCATTTCAATTCATTTATCAAGTATAATTTTCACCAAAATGACCACTGGCAACCCTTTCGTCGAAAATATCAATAAAATACAATAATCTAAGCATTGTATCATGTTACTTTTATTCACAATTTAATTTACTTGGATTCCCTTAAATATAATTAATATAATCCCTTAAGTTAATATTAGTTTTTGTTGCATTAAAATATTTCAATTTGTTCATTTTCTGTAAGCAAGTAATCCATATTGGTTTACAATGGAAGACTATAAGAATTTGGCGAAATATTAGAGATATCGCCAGTTGGCGTCACTTTTGGCGACTCATTTTGGTCGCCAAATTTGGCGATATACCGCCAAGTTGGCGATAAACTTGGCGGCGTTTGGCGACAGAACTGTGTCCCTCTACAGTAACCTCCTTATTAAATGCATTAAATGCTATTCAATAATTGCATAAAAAATTCGCTAAAAATTCAAAAATCGCTGCACGAATTCCGAATAAACTTTTTTGAAAAGAGAACAAAATTTACTATATTGGGTTAATAGAAAGAAACCGCATTCTTTTTCCTAATGTGGAAAAATCGAATTAATATAATCCCTTTAGTTAATATTAGTTTTTGGTCCCGGGTTCGATTACTGTCTCTGGCTAATTTTTCACTCCAGTTGGGTTTATTGTATTTATTGTTTGTATGTCTGTATAATATTTATATATACATTTAACTGTTGAATGCAGGCCTTATTTATGTGTGTATGTGTGTTTTAATATATATTGTAGTATGAGTGTTTTATTATAAATATTAGTTTTTGTTGCATTACAATATCTCAATTTGTTAATTTTCCGTAAGCAAGTAATCCATATATGTTTACAATGGAAGTCTATGGGAATTTGGCGAAATATTAGAATTATCGCCAAGTTGACGTCACTTTTGGCGACTCATTTCGGTCGCCAAATTTGGCGATATACTGCCAAGTTGGCGACAAACTTGGCGGCATTTGGCGAAAGAACTGTGTCCCTGTACATTAACCTCCTTATAGGTATGGAAATGCATTAAATGGTGTTCAAGAATTGCATAAAAAATTCGCTTAAAATTCAAAAATCGCTGCATGAATTCCGAATAAACTTTTTTGAAAAGGGAACAAAATTTACTATATTGGGTTAAAAGAAAGAAATCATATTCTTCTCACTTATATGGAAAAAATCGCCTCGAAACTTAAAAAAGTGCTAAAAATCGCATAAAAAATTAAATAAAAAACAATCTAATCAAAAAATCGTAAATCGGACTTCGAGGTGTAAAACTTCATATATAGACGTACCTTTTCCCCAAATTTTGTAGCTCTACGTGCAGCGGTCTCTTCAGAAAACCGTCGACACACTCACTCACTCACCAGCACACTCACTCACACACAAACTTCTTTCTTTATTATTAAGATTATAGATATGTATTAGTTTTTGTTGCATTAAAATATTTCAATTTGTTGATTTTCTGTAAGCAAGTAATCCATATTGGTTTACAATGGAAGTCTATGGGAATTTGGCGAAATATTAGAGATATCGCAAAGTTGGCGTCACTTTTGGCGACTAACTTTGGTCGCCAAATTTGGTGATATATCGCCAAGTTGGCGACAAACTTGGCGGTATTTGGTGACAGAACTGTGTCCCACCTACGGTAACACCCCTTATAGGTATGAAGACGCATTAACTGCTGTTCAGTAATCGCATAAAAAATGCGCTAAAAATTCAAAAATCGCTGTACGAATTTCGAATAAACTTTTTTGAAAAGAGAACAAAATTTACTATATTGGGTTGAAAGAAAGAAACCGTATTCATTTCACTAATGTGGAAAAATCGCCTCAAAACTTAAAAAATCGCCAAAAATCGCATAAAAAATTAAATTAAAAAAAATCTAATCAAAAATTCGAAAATCGGGCTTCGAGGTGCAAAACTTCATATATAGACGTACCTTTTCCCCAAATTTTGTAGCTCTACGTGCAGTGGTCTCTTCAGAACACCGTCGACACACTCACTCACTTACACACAAATTTCTTTCTTTATTATTATAGATTTAATTATATTTAGTTAAAATCATCACTAAGTATAATTTTGAAATATTGATTAAAGGTGGCCATCTCTCCTGAAATTGAAGGACTGATGTTCGCCCAATTTAAAGCATCAATAGCCCTTGTACGTCTTTGTTTTAGTCTTAGAAATAAAGATTAGATTATATACGTACCTTAAAAGTCCATATAGTAAAAAATATATATAACGTACATACTGTAAAATATTCAGATACCTAAGTGAAAAAATATATTCAACCACCTATTTAATTTACATTAAAATTACACTTACTTTTTATAATCGAAAACCACAACTGCACGTCGCAATAAATAAATTCGTTGAACTATTTCATACGAACAATGTTTATATTGCAATCCATGATCAAGTTTTGGAGATATTTAGACAGGCCATCTCTCCACTATGGCCATCTAACCTAGAGTTACCCTATCAATTTAATATTTTTACTTTCTTCTATCTTTACAAGAAGAAAGTATTGGATTCATGAAAATTTTCGAATTCCGGTTTTCGACGGATTTATACGTTTTTGAGGTCAGAGAACCCGAAAAACATGTTTTTACAAAATGTCTGTCTGTGAGTCTGTCTGTCTGTCTGTGTGTCTGTGTGTGACACAAATTTGTGGGCGCTCTATCTCAAGAACTAATGCACGGAATTTAATAAAAATTCATATTCAGTTAGTCCCTGATACAAGTTGATGCTGATTAGTTTTTGGTAGAAATCGCTCAATAGGTGGCGCTGCTATGCTGCATTTTTTATGATTTCCGAAATGGCTCTATCTCAAGAACTAATGCACGGATTTTCATGAAACTACAGATTCAGTTAGTCCTTGATATGTCTTGATGCTGATTAGGTGTTGGTGTAAATCGCTCAACAGGTGGCGCTGCTATGCTGCATTTTTATGATTTCCGCTATGGCTCTATCTCAAGAACTAATGCACGGATTTCCATGAAACTTCAGATTCAGTTAGTCCTTGATATGACTTGATGCTGGTTAGGTGTTGATGTAAATCGCTCAACAGGTGGCGCTGCTATGCTGCATTTATTATGATTTCCGCAATGGCTCTATCTCAAGAACTAATGCATGGATTTTCATGAAACTTCAGATTTAGTTAGTCCTTGGTATGACTTGATGCTGATTACGTGTTGGTGTAAATCGCTCAACAGGTGGCGCTGCTCTGCTGTATTTTGCACGATTCCTGCAATAGCTCTATCTCAAAAACTAATGTACGAATTTTCATCAAACTTCAGATTTAGTTAGTCCTTGATATGACTTGATGCTGATTACGTGTTGGTGTAAATAGCTCAACAGGTGGCGCTGCTCTGCTGCATTTTGCACGATTCCTGAAATAGTTCTATCTCAAAAAGTAATGCACGATTTTTCATCTAACTTCAGATTTAGTTAGATGTTAACACAAGTTGTTGCTGATTAGGTTTTGGTGTTAATCGTCTAATAGGTGGCGCTGCTTTGCTGGCATTTTCATGATTTTCGCAATAACTCTATCTCAAAAACTAATGCACGGATTTTCCCCAAACTTCAGATTCAGTTAGACTTTGACGTAAGTGGTTGCTTGATAGTTTTGTTTAACATAGGTTTTGGTGTAAAGCACCCAATAGGTGTGGCTGCTAGGCTGAATTTTGCTGTATTTACAAGATTTCGTAGATAGCCATATCTCAAGAAATAATGCACAGAATTTCATATCTATAGAATCCTCATGGTGGGCATAGATTGCTGTTTAATTTTGGTAGTGTGATAGCTAATTTTCAAGTATTAACATGCATGAGATAGAAGAAAGTTTTGGGATTGGTATATCCGACTAGTTTTAGTAGCAATGTTGGTAATGTGAAAAAGTCATATCTCCATAATTCATATTATGGTAAAGTATGTGAAAAATATTTCTCTTTTATTTTCCGTCAATAAATTCAAACTTCATCAATTAAAATGATTGTTTCTGAAGTCCGCATTTTTATGCTCAGTATCAGTTATTTCATGAGCTGAATTTTTAACCCGTTTTTGCACCCATGCTGATAATAATCAATATTTTATACTTTTAGAATAGGATGCGGTTATATAAATATGTGATTAGGTGTTCATATGTATATTTTAACCAGTTCTTGGTCGGCGTCGCATCTCATACGTTCGGCTTTTTTGTGCCCTCAAGGTCCGCGTCGCATGTCAAGTGAGGAAGTGAAAAATTGCATCGTTGACAGTGAATTCGTCCCTACTTACACGCTTACACGTCGAGAGATTGTTTATTGTATTATTATTATTATTAGCCCCCGGTACGGTATGCTATTTCTTTCTCCCAGCTTATTTTGTGTCTCTCGAAAAAATAACGTTACCTTACAGAAGCCAGCCGTAAAACAAAGCAGTACGATTGAATACTCTATAGGATTTTTTTTTAACTTCTAATCATCGCACATTTTCAATTTTTATACCGTCGTATTGGGGAAAAAAAAGTACTTTTAAATGCAATTTGTTTGAAAACTGCATATCCATTTATTTTTGAAATATTAATTTTTTTGTATTTGTTAGCACCATTTGTTTAATTTTGGCAACTATAGTACTGCATTTATGTAGAAAGTAAAGGGGATATAGTTGAAAAGTCCTTCCGGCCAGTGCCGGGAGGAAGAGGTAGCTTTCATAATCCTTATTTAAAAAAAGCCAAATTATATCATTCAAACACACGAAGCTCAATTTAGTGGAAACCGAATATAGGAGATTCAATACTAATTTTTATCAATATAATGAATGAGAATTTCGCGAAATTAGTCAGCTTTATCCAAGCTGATTTTCTTTAAAGTAACATATATTTGGCTGCCAAATTCGGCAATTTCTTAAAGTGCCTGTCATTTTAAGACAACATGGTGGATGAGGCTAAGCAGTGAACTTGGTCGAGACCTTAGTAATTGCCGTGCACATGCTCACTCACATCGGAATCGGTTAATATATAGGAGTGCTGTCGCATGCAAAAAATCAGATTTTTCAAAATGCCACCCACAATAGAAATTGAAACTGCTATATCTCAGCCATTTTTTAAGGAAAAGACAAACAAAAAATGCTCCTGAATCCTTATATCAAGGTCAAATACTTAAGAAAGAAACCTTTTTCAATTTCTAATTTTTTTGCACCTCACTTTTTTAATTTAATGGTCGCCATTTTGAAACAAGATGGCTGATGAATCTGGCCAGCGAACTTGGTCGAGGTGTTGATGTATACTATCCACATGCCTTCTTACATCGAAATAGGCGAATACGTGGTGTTATCGCGTGACAAATACAAGATCGTTTCAAAATGTTAGCCATGCTAGAAATTCAAAGTGCTATAAATCAACCATTTTTTAAGATGTAAACAAAAGAACAAATTTTCAGAAACAAAAACTGCTCCGGAATCTTTGTATCAAGGCCAAACACATAAAAAAATCTTTTTCATTTTCCAATTGTTTAATACCTCATTTTGAATTTTAAATTTAATTTTTTTTAAATGGCAACCCTTTTGAAACAAGATGGCGAATGAAGCTGGCCAACGAACTCGGTCGAGACATTGGTATGTACTATGTACAGACCAAGTTATATCCAAATAGGTTCATAAATACGCCTGTTATCGCGTGACAAAAATCAGGTCGTTTTAAAATGTCAGCCACAAGAGAAATTCAAAATGCTATTACTCAGCCATTTTTTTTAGATATAGACGAAAGAAAAACTGTTCCGGAATCTTTGTATTAAGGTCAAACACATACAAAACAAATCTTTTTCACTTTCCAATTTTTTGGTATCTCATTTAAATTTTTTAATTTTTTAATTTTTTTAAATGCCCGCCATTTTGAAACAAGATGGCGGATGAAGCCGGCCAATGAACTCGGTTGAGATATTTGTATGTACTATGTACACACCAAGGTACATCCAAGTCGATTCATAAATACGCCTGTTATTACGTGAGAAAAATCAGGACGTTTCAAAATGTCAGCCACGCTAGAAATTCAAAATGCTATAACTCAGCCATTTCTTAAGATATAGACGAACCAAAAACTGCTCCCGAATCTTTCTATCAAGGTCAAACACATAAGAAGAAAATATTTTTTTCAATTTTTAATTTTTTGGTACCACATTTCAAATTTAAATTTTTTTTTAAAAATTTAAATGGCCACCATTTTTAAACAAGATGGCGGATGAAGCTGGCCAACGAACCTGGTCGAGACATTGGTATGTACTATGTATAAACGAAGTTACATCCAAATCGGTTCATAAATACGCCTTTTAACGCGTGGCAAAATTCAGGACGTTTCAAAATGTCAGCCACGCTAGAAATTCAAAATGCTATAACTCAGCCATTTTTTAAGATATAGACGAAACAAAAACTGCTCCGAAATCTTTGTATAAAGGTCAAATACATAAGAAAAAATATTTTTCCATTTTTAATTTTTTGGTACCACATTTCAAATTTTAAATTTTTAAAAAAATTTTAAATGGCCGCCATTTTGAAACAAAATGGCGGATGAAGCTGGCCAACGAACTCGGTCGAGAGATTGGTATGTACTATGTACACACTGAATTACATCCAAATCGGTTCATAAATACGCCTTTTATCGCGTGACAAAATTCAGGACGTTTCAAAATGTCAGCCACGCTAGAAATTCAAAATGCTATAACTCAGCCATTTTTTAAGATATAGACGAAACAAACACTGCTCCGGAATCTTTGTATAAAGGTCAAATACACAAGAAAAAAATATTTTTCCATTTTTAATTTTTTGGTACCACATTTCAAGTTTAAAAATTTTTTAAAAATTTTAAATGGCCACCATTTTGAAACAAAACGGCGGATGAAGCTGGCCAACAAACTCGGTCGAGACATTGGTATGCACTATGTACACACCGAATTACATCGAAATCGGTTCATAATTACGGGAGTTACAGTGTGACATAGGTCAGATATATATATATATCAATTTTGAACGGAGGGTGGTTTCGGGGTCTGGGGGTCATGATCGATGAAAATATACCAAAATTTTTTGAAATCGCTTACCTCCGAACGGCTGCAATAGGTAGCTTTTTTGTAAAGAAAGCTACCTAAAAATAGCAATTATATCTTTTTGTTGCCATTTTCTCATAACAACCGAAAGAAAATGTAATTAAAATACGTGCTATTTTGAAAAAATATAAACGAATAATTTCTGTTAAAACATGGAGCTATTATAAACTATATTTAATTTTAAGTATCTATAGACGCTTTCTGTGTGATGTCAGTCCTGACGTTATGGTTGGAAACTGACTCCAAACAAACGGTTGCTATGCGTCATTTCCCTTTAAATATAAATCGTGGAAAATGTTATCAGTACATATCAAGTATTAAAACACTTAGATGTGAGATATAGATATGAGATATAGCTGCAACACACAAACAAAATAGAAAATACAAGATCAAGATAGCAACCGTTTGTTTGGAGTCAGTTTCCAACCGAAACGTCATGACTGACGTCACGACTGAAATCGTCTATATTAATGTTACAAACAAATGAAGTTCTATAAATCATTAGACAGCCGTTTATTTTATTTTATTTTATTTTATTTTATTTTATTTTATTTTATTTATTTATTTATTTATTTATTTATTTATTTATTTATTTATTTTTTGGGGGGGGGGGGGGTCGAGTTTTTTTAATGACGGCCTTTTTTTGCTGCATTTGTGTATTATTTCGCGATAGTGACGTCCTATGCCTACTTTACTGAAGATGTTTAATAGTGGATCGTAAATGTGGAATTCTTATGCGGATGCGATTGACGTCATTTTACATAAAATAAAAGCGTGTGCTGTAAGTTCTAAAATTGAAATATGTTTTGTACTATTTATATATACATATATATATTTTTTTTTTCATCGGGGGGCGACACTAAATTCTGAAAAAGCAGAATTCCTGTTTTCTAGTTATTATTATTATTATTATTTGTATTTCTGAATATTTCCAAGAGATGGCTCAACTATAAACTTAATACTTTTGTTTGTATTTTCTGTAATGTCGGCTTTCGTTAGTTACTGTTATATGTCAAAATGGCTTTTCTGATGAATTCGGAGAGTGGATCCGAGGGCAGTCAATTCAATATTTCTCACTCCGAAAATGATAGTTCTGATTTATCTAGTGATTACCTTTATTCAGCGTTTAGTGAATCATAAGACGGTGATATGAGCTCAGTAAGGATGTGAGTCGAAGTGAAAACAATGGGCTCTACTCCTCCTTGTTTCAATTTTACAGAAAATTCTATCACAATATATTTGATGTAATACAGTACCAAACTATTTTTTTTTTTATTTAAAACTTGGGTACATTGGAGAAAAAACTAGAGATCATTGAATGGGATATTACAAATACGACCACGAGTATGGTCAAGAAAAAAACCTGCTTACTGGCAAAAATATTTTGCATCCAGAATAGAACATATAATAATTTTCATCAATTAAAAAAAAAAATGTTTTTTTTTAGATCCAAAATTCGAAAACAAATCCAACCATGAAGATGTTAAAGTATCAATACTTTTAATTTATTTGTTGTGATGTATAGGAAGGAGTATGCACAGGGCTGGGGAACGTCGCGCGGAGCCCTGGCGGATCAGTTAGTGTGGTCCAACGTGAACTGAGAATAATATATAATATAGATAATAAAATTTATGAAAAATACGGCTACTTTCACATGAAATTTGCACAGTTTATTTTAATTTCACAAAGTCATCTATCTTTTACAATATTTTAATATTTATCTTTTTGCGTTCACGGTTACTTTCAGGATCATCAAATCTATACATTCACTTTAAATTATATCAACTTTGCCTGTAATAAATAAAGTTAATACTCACTTTTCTAACGAAGAAACTTTTAAAAGCAAATCTAGAGCAAAAATATTATTATTTTATACAGAAGAAATAATATTTCGAATTGTATAGAGATTCGGGGTCCCTAACAATGCTTCAATTCGGGAGGGGCCCTGGGCAGCCGCCTCATTTGTCCGATGGTTGATAAATGATGATGAGGAAATAAAGTCCTAGGCCCTGCTTTAGTTTGATTGAGCCCTGCGTATTTAATTTGGTTTCTTCAGGCTACAGCAAATGAGGTTACACGAGCAAAAAACGGCATTTCTAACTTTCTGACATAAGTTTTAATTTGTTTTTGTTTGAAAATGCATGAAACTAGCTGGTGTTGTGGTTCAAAAACTATGTAATTGAGCTGTTTTTTCCATTTTTTTTTTTTGTGAAAACGTAATAGATATTTTAGAAAATAGTGTCAAAGTGGGCGTTTTGAACAGAATTTCCGCGCGAAGGAAGAAAGAGCGCTCAAGAGCGGTCGATAAACGTGTTTGTCACGTGATCAAAATTGCTTATAACTCAATAGGTAATTGATTGATCAAAAAGTGGAAAAAACAGTCCAATTCCAAATCGCTTCCATGACCAGGCTTTCCAATTTTATACCTTTCCATTAAAAAATGAATTTGTAAATGTGTCAAAACGTTTTGCTCTTGTGGAGCAGAGCAGTTAAGAACAGCCTTAAAAAATTTTTATAAAGCACATTTTTCACTAGAATTTTCTTTATTTTTTGTCTTTTTTATCTTCTAACATCTTTAACAATCTGCAGAAAGTTTCAATATTGTAGGTGACATGAATCACATCATTATTCTCCTTAGCATTTCAGGTTCCTGTTATATCCTTGCCATGAAATAAAAAACCCCTCGTGTTTACGAATAAAGTATGAAGTATATGCAATGTCGGATGTATTTCGTCTTTTCTGAGAAAAACAAAAGTACAAAAACAAACCTTGATGAATAAAATATGCCGAGATTTTCTCAACGCCTCTTTTGTTTTCCAGAAAAATTTGGGAGAGTTTTCCAGTTTTTTCGATGTTAGTGGTATTCCGAGTATCCTTTTGCGAGAATAAGCTTCATCAAAAAATGGGTGCTAGATAGAAATGTTCTCCGAGGAAGAAGATATTACGGTTCTACGATATTCAATGGACTTGGAACAGTGAATATTTTCAAGAATCTTACAACAAGAGAGGAGGGTCTCAGTCCAGGATGTAGATTTTCTGATGAAAATCGCGTTATGTAAAGTGGCCGTATTTCGGTACACAAAGTTCTCTTTGAATTTCGAATAAAGTTATGCAGATTTAAAACATTTCTTTTTCCCTCATATGTTGCAAAATCAAGAGAGATTTTTTTTTTTTAAATGATTTTATATTTATAATTTTAAAAGTAACAAAATTAATTTCTTAGCCTAAATGTGTATATGTTCTTTAATTATCTAGTCTTGTAATAACAGGTTTTATTATTTATTTCTTAATTGTTACGGTTCAGTTTCAAATTGGATACTTTCTGACACATTTTGTAATTTATTCTTATTCTCAAACGCATGAAATTACCAGAAACTATGAAATAAAAATTTTTGTTCTATTTTCGGTAAAAGCACATATTTCAGAAAATGTGTCCAAAGTTGGTATTTTAAATCCAATATCCGTTCGCGACAGCGTGCGAGAGGGGAAATAGCAGCCGTTGTAAAGTAACAATAACTTATAGCTCAAGATTTAATTTATTTATTGAAAATTTAATTTATCGAAATTTAATTTATTTATCGTGTTGAGCGGGGAAATATATATATTATTTTAGAACAGATTTAAAACGATAGTGCTCCTTACTACTGTTAATCCCGTTAAACTTTGAGTCATTTATGATAAAAACACCTGACTTAAGAAGCCATATTTGCAGCCTTTAATTATGGGAATTATTTTAATTAATTTATTAATTTAATAATAATGGGAATTAATAATGGTTACTCATTAGCCATTATTACTTTCGATTGTAGAAAGGAAAGAAGTGCTATTTCTATTTTATTTACGAATCCTCGATCATGAAACTCAAACGGACATAACATATAAGTTAAATTTTATTGAACTTGTTACAAAGGAACTTTCTTTGTTACTTACAGGGGAGCCACTTTTGGTGCTACTTGCACCTAGCATTGAGACCTGGTACATTTTAAAGCCCTATATTACGAAGTTTGAGAATCGATAAAATTTTTCTGTTAAAATAATATTTCTTGATTTTATAGCAGCATAATTTTCTGAAAATGCAATTTTCGAGACCACTTATGGGACTATTAACATTGAATTTTTTTTTTTTTTTTTGAAGAAAAGCATTTAAAAATGCAAATTAGTTAATAATAAGTATAAAATATTGAAAAAAGTTTAAAAATTCCTTCAAGAACCCACGAATTTGATTTTGAAAAATTGCAACATGTTCATATTTTTTGGCGAATGAAGATGCAGTGTAACTATTAGAAGCCTGGAAATTAGCTGGATGTCTGGTTTTAAAATATTCAGAACTGAATTTTTCTTGCTTATGCTTTTCGCCGGGGTACTAAAGAGGGGTTTCTTTTTCTTTTTCTTTTTTTTTTTAAGTTGAAATATTGCTGAGGTATTTTTTAACGGGCGTTTCTCAATGAAACAGAGGAATTGACTCAGCTGATGATCTACAGAGTGTTTATAGACACCAAGTTACATGCAAAAAATTAATTAAATTTAAAAAAACATAATGCAATTCAAAACTCAATTCCAGCAGTTACTGCTTATAGACAGTATTGTAACCAAATTATTTTGTGTGTCTCTATAAATGATAGATGCTATGTACACCATATTTTATACTAAGAATATTGTAGTGCATCTCAATGATGTATAAAAATTTCAATATAGTTGAAAGATTGTAATATCATTAAAATTTACTGCAAACGATTTTCCCTGTAGATCATAATGTAACGGAATTCTTTTGGGTGTCCCTGTAAACAAACTCTAAAAGCCACACACTTTTTTTCAACATCGAACATGTTATGGTAAACTTCAATAACATTCGCCTTAGAGCAACAGTAGGACATCTAGTAATAATAAAAAAATAGATGTCTGGCTTACTGCTATGCATAACTGTGTTTGCATCTAGTCCTAGTGGAACAACTTTGGAAACACAAAGTTATGTTTAATAGTATATCTCAGATGTATTTTATTAAAATTCTCTACTGTTCCACTAGACGCAGACACAGTTTTTATATCAGTAAGTCAGACATTTCATTTTCGATTATTACTAGATGTCCCACAGTTGCTCTAAGGCGACGAAGGGTAAATTGGGTGAAGATGCCGTAGTTTTTGACTTAATTGTTTAAAAAGTCGCCTTTTGTTTTTATCTGTTATTCATTGATTTATTGATTTCTCGTTAATGTTTATATTTTTATGTATGATTTAAAGGTATATTTCATTTTGCAGATATTATGGAAAGCATTGAAATTTTTATTTTTGTAAACGCTTGCATTTCGGCATCTTTCCCTTATATTGGGTTAAGATGGCGATGTAAACAATAATTTTTGTGAAGCAGTGTAAAACATAATGGGACGAACAAAAGTAACTTTAACATTTTAGACATACTAAAGTTGTTAACTTACTTAATATTTTGAAATTATAAAAATATGAATGTAACAAGCGTTCGCAATTTTAAAAAACAAACAAACTAATATTTGAAAACAAAATGGTTATGTTCTACTTAACATTTAAAAGAATTATGTCTCTTAAGTGTGCCTATTTTTAAACCTTTATAAAAAGTTTAAATACGCTAAAGCGACTGTGATAAAATGCTTCAGAGACCAGTTTCTTTGTTGATGTTTTTCATATGTCCCTCAGTTCTTTTCAGCAATTTCTCAGATCTGCCACAAACTGCAAATTTGTTTAGGAACTTTGAGCACCTTTTACGTAACCAACAGTTTCACTGAATGCATTTGACCCAATCACTTTTTTCCAAGGTTTTATTGCGCTCTGCTAGACACTCTGAAAACGTCTTTATAAAATTGTTTACTTAGCCATTGTATACAAGCTGATTTCGAAGTTTACAGTTGATCTTATTTAATAAATCACGAAAACAGCCTTTAGCTGTCTCAACAGCAGTTGATTCGGCCTTAAAATCGCTTAGTCAAAGGGAAATGAATAAAAACCCAATTACTGGAGCTTGCCACTGGTTCTTTAATTACGTTTTAATCTTCCGTAATCTTTTTAAAGCAAATAAAATTAGCGTGTTTTTATAGTCTGCGGTGTCCGGACGTGGTTTAGCGAGTGTATCTCGTAGGGATCAGAGACCCCTGGTTATCTAAAACTATATTATGTACTATAATACCAATATTTACATTTATTAAAATTATTAATAACTGCAATTAACATCCAATTTTTAACAATGATTAAAATGAATAATTATTCAACTTTTCTGTGGCATATAAGGTTTAATTATAAGAAAAAATACGTATAACTACCTTCTATATTATGTTCACCATAGATTTTAATATTTCTTTGTCATTTTTAACATTTAGAAAAATTATTATTTTAATCAATGATTTTTTAAAAATCAGTCGATTAAAATTACGATTTAATCACTTATTTAAATAAACTGATTAAAAATGTTCATACCTTAATTAATACCCAAGGGTAATTTAAAACAATGAAGAAATACCCAGCCATTTGACCGCAACAAAAAATAACTGCATCTTACCCCAAAAAATTTTCGTCGACTCACCCCAAAATATGGGACAAGCACAAAACGCCGGTCCCCACCGCCCCCTCCCCCCACTGACGTGAAGAAGCGGAAACCGATCGCCATTTCTGCTTTGCAGAAAGCCCTGTTACTATTACTCTCTAAAATATTAGATTTTTTTTCTCTGGTATTTAAACTATGACTTATATAAGTAAGTAAAGAAGTGAAGTAAAAGATTTTGGACGCTTACCAGAAGTGTTAAGACGAAAGAGCATAAAAAAGTACCACTTAAAATTATATAAAATGAACGCAAACTGGAATTAAAATATCAGTAGGGAACCCTCGTCCTTACAACTGAGCGGCGTTTCCCTACAGAGCCTGCGCATAGGAAAACTACGTGACACGGCATCTTGTCCAACACGTCATCTCACCCCAAGTTGCCCTATCAATTGCATGGCAATCCAAATATATTTATGCGATTTAGAGTACGGGCAGACAAACAGAATTCATAAATATTTTTCAACTATGTTGGGAAGTGTTATCAATGAAATTTGTGACAAAAACATCGAAATTTATATCAAACACACTTTTGTATGAGGGTCATTCCTATTCCATGTCACGTGTAGGATAGCTTTTCTACATATTTCTGCTGTTTTAACAATTTTATTATATCCTCAAATTAAAACAACCATGCTAATATGAAAATCTAGAGTTTTTTTGTTATTTTTAATGCATAGTTTATGCTTTAACAACTTATAAGTCAATAGATATAGGCATTTATGTAAGTGTCGCACGCAGGACATTTTGTCTATTTTTCATGGAATGGCCTTGAAACAAGCATATTACTTAGGTCTAGGATTTAAATATATGGAGATTTTTATTATCTATTATTTATTTATTTATATATTATTAAAAACTGGCAGCTTACTAAGGTCTAGGGCAGGGTTCGCGAACCTTTTTGTCGCCGCGTGCCAAATTTGTACAAAAATATTTTACATTGCATGACGTGTCAATTAAAAAACAAATTTAGTAGAAGGAAAAATAATGAATTAAAATTACTTGACATTTTTTTTATTAAAATTTTAAAAATATGGGGAACATACATGTAGATATTACAGTATAATAATTATAGAAACAAATATATTTTAGAAAGCAATAAAAAAAATTAATTATCGATTTCTCTTGTTGCATCTTAATATCAGATTAATTTTAACAGAATTCAAAATGAACCGTAGTTATCTCTTGACAAGTGTATTCTATTTTATTTTTTTTATTATTTATTTGTGAAATTAATTACGAGCGACACCATGCCAAAATTATTACATCGCGTGCCAAAAGTGGCACGCGTGCCATGGGTTCGCCGCCCCTGGTCTAGGGTTTAAAATGTGGAGATTTTTAAACCTTTTAAAGGGCCCTTCCATGTCACGTGTGGGACAGCTTTTCTACGTATCACTGCTGTTTTAACAATGCTAATGTATCCTAAAATTAAAATAACTATGCTAATATGAAAATATAGGTGTTTTTGTTAATTTTAATCTATCGTTTATAGTCTAACAACTTATAAGTTAATAAATATAGGTATTTATGTAAGCGTCATGTGCGACACATTTTTTCCGTTTGTCATGGAATGACCCATGATGGATAGTGAGAAAATACGAAACAAATCCAGAAAATCACGTCATTTTAAATTACATCCGCCATCTTGAATTCCCATGATTTTGCACGATACCACACCACCCCAGGCCCGTAACCAGATGGGGGCAGAGGGGGCTGAGCCCCCCCCCTAGCTCCCTCTTGAGCCCCCTCTATACATTTCACTTTTTTTTCAATAAAATGTACATTTTAACTAATACTAATCTGAAGGAAAAAACTATATCTGCAAGAGAACCATTTAGATCTTTCAGCTGCCTGAAATGGAACGGAAAATGCCAATTATTTTACAGTCAGAAGCATATTACGGTACAATTCTCAATATACAAGCGAAAGGCGATAGTAGAAACATTTCCTTCTTCTCAAAAAAATAACCCCACGTGTACATCATATGTTTTGGTACATAGTAAATGGTTGAGGACAATCTATACTCGATAATCTCTGCAGGGTGGAACGGAAATAGACATATGTTATTCATCCTAATAGGTAATTAGTGAGCAATGGCTAAACGTCTTCAAGATAATCAATAAAAGCATGTTTCTAAATTTCAACGGCGAGCCTGCATACAACATGTGTTTAGCTGAGAAAGGAAAAAGCTAATAAAGATTGTCAATTTATACAAATCAAATAAGAAAAATCTTTGTTTGAACGACATTAATTGTTTCATTTCATCTGTGTCGGCAGAGGTTTAAATGAAAACGTGGTTGGAGCATGCATTTTGAATTTTTTTCTGTTTTTCCTCCTTGCATTTCATGACTTTGAAAAACAACTTTTTTCAGTTTGTCTTAGGTTAAGTTTTTTATTTCGCTATTTTTTGATATGTTTGCAATAATTTTTCTTTTCTTTTATTTTTTTGGACACTGGAATAAAATTTGCAGCTATGGTTATTCAGACTCTAAGAATTTAACTGCGTTTTACATTTTACCAGGCTGTTTTCCTGTCTAAGCCAGCTACTTTCTGAAAAATTTTTATTGATAAAGACGTAGAATTTGCAGGTAATCGGGATGTAAGGAATCAAACAGCGTTTTACGTTTTTGTATAGCAATAAACAATCTATCTGAAAATAACGGTAAATTTGACGCTTTAGACTGATTTTCATGACATGACAACCACGGAATGGTGGTCAATCTGATAGCAATAGGCTATAACTCTTGCAAGTTTCTTGGATGATTTCGTTAATCAAGTATGTACATGTTATTGTTTGTTTGCAGAAACTCACAAAAGCAAACATGCAAAACTTGTCAACACAATAATACCCAAAATATCGTACCAAATTCAAACCTAATTGGAACAGTGTATTGATCTTGCTAGTACCTTGGATGAATTCGTTAATCAAGTATTGTTCTGCTACCCCTAAATGGTCACCTAATGAAAAACTGCTCGTGTTCAAAACAAAGAGTATGCTACTCTCAAATCCAAAAGAGCTATTTCCAGACGCATTTCTGAATTTATTTTTGTTCGTAAATGCATAAAATTAGCAGATATTCTTATTCCTAAACTATGTCATCGAATGGAGTTTTCCATTTTTTGGTAAAGACAGAAGACCTTTCAGAAAATACTGTCAAAGTGGGCACTTTGAACCGAATTTTCGAAGTGAAAGTGCGAGAAAGGAGAAAACTTGTCACGTGACTAGAATCACATATGATTTGATATTTATTTATCAAAAAATGGAAAACGCTATTTCACTTCATACCATTTCTCTAGCCAGGCCTGCCAATTTTATCCCTTTAAAAAAATGAATCAGAAAATGTGTCAGAAAGTTTCGCGATGTTGAGTAGAGAATTTGAGAACCGCCTAAATGAAAATATCTTTACTTTCGGCTCTCAGATATATTTTTAACTTAATTTCATTATTTGTATTTTGAGCCGGAAGACGAACCAAATTTTTTGGTTCCCCCTTCTACTCGGGCACCCAGGGTATATGCCCCCTGGCTTCCCTCTAGTTTAAATCCTGAGGTCATGAATCACCCTGATGTATATTAATTATGGATTATCTATCACAAAAAGAATCTTAAAATTAAAAAGCATTTATTTATCTTGCTCACTCTGGTGGGTAAATATAAATTTGCCAATAAGAGGTTTTTTCTTTTTTAAATCTTTTTAGAAAACTATTATTTATACTTCAGAGAAATATTGAATAATCGAAATTGCATTTGCTGTCTGTTTTTACATTATTTCTGAATGGTCTGAATTAAGTGAGATCAATAGCAGGCACTAATGTAATAAATTGTAAAATGCAACCGAAATCAGTATTCAATGCATAATTTTCTTCATTGTACATTTGTTAAAGTAGTCAGTTGTTGTCAGGAAAATTTGTTTTAACGCCAATTAATATTTTTTACTTATATCAATTGTGAATGTAATCAGAAATATTTTTAACCCCTTAACCTACGATTTACTTTCAACAGCTCCTCGGTTTGGCCAATCCATAGCTACCACTAAAATTTAATAGAGATTTTCGCATTGTTTAATCATGGAATTTCGACGATTAAATTATACTATATTTACTGTGAAATTTTAGTGGTAAGAAGAATTTACATTTGGCTCGATCATCGTACGCGGGCTATGCCCGTCATTGTAGGTTAAGGGGTTAATTACGCAGGTCCGAAACTAGACTTTTTTGCGCCCGGGGCAAACATGAATTTTGGCGCCCACTTCCCTTTCTTCCTCAAAGTATATTTACAAAGAGAATTTTACTAATTTTCTAATGGCCGACTTATTTTAAAATTTAAAATATGTAATCATAAAATATGTAATACTGAACTACGTAAATTGAATGTGACGTCTGTTGAAATTATAGTTCGTTCACATAAAAGAATTCGCATGTATTACCGGCTGTTTACAGTGTTTGCTTATACAGTGGAGTTCCGATATCCGAGTCCCGCTTAACCGAGTTTCCGCTTTAACCGAGTTATTTTCTTCTGATGGACTGATGGATTTCATTATTATGAAACAGCCATTATAAATGAAGTGTTAGGTGAAGATGAAAGAGCAGTCGTAAAAAGTGTGAATTCTGATTTTCTGGTCAGAATGGGGGAAAAAAATGGCCATAATTTTTTTTTGCAAAAAAAAAAAAAAAGGCCATTTTTTCCCCATTCCAGACCATGACCAGAAAATCAGAGTTCAAACTTTTTACGACAGCTTTTTCATCTTCACCTAACACTTCATTTATAATGTCAGTTTCATAATAATGAAAGCCATCAGCCCATCAGAAGAAAATGATCGATTCTAAAGGTATAATCTTTCGCTTGGCGCCCCTTGACTCTGGCGCCCGGGGCACATGCCCCCTCTGCCCCCCCCCCTTAGTTTCGGCTCTGTAATTACGACATTTTCTAAAATATTCTCAATAAAGTGAAAACAGAAATAGGCTATGAGAATTTTAAAATATATACTAACCAGTCTGCAATGCATGATTTTCCTTTATTAAAATCTGAATGAAGTTACTTTTTTTATGAAATGTCGATTTCAATTTACGTTTTACATTTTAAATACAGTAAAACCCTGCTAAGACAAAATCCAACGGAAGGAGAAAAAATTCTATTTTAGATAGGTTTTCGTCTTAGCAGGCACACACCCCTAATTGTTTTGTACTTCTTTCGCCGGATTACGATTTTTTTTTTTCAGTTTAAGAATTTTGTTATGCAAATATTCCGTTATAAACAGGTTACGTTACAGATAAGTTCTTTTAAGGTCAGTGCTAAAAGAAAAAGTGCTCCTTATTCTGCATAAGCAATAAAAATGTCAACTGGCCTTTCTTTTCTAACCATTCTGTGGCCATCACCAAAAAAAGAAGTCTCAGCAATGGATAGAGGCAGAGACGCATTCGTCAGAAAGATTTCGGATCCGATTCAGATCCCACAAAGGTAATAAAACATGAAAAGCACTACTTAACCGCGACAAAGACATCGCCATTTGTAGAAAGCGTTCGTTAACAGCGGAAACTTTTAAGCGGTCAGGCAGTGCTTTTCATGTTTTATTACTTTCGCAATATGTAATACGATCCGGAAATCAGTCCGACAAAATCCATCTCCACTTCTTTCCATTGTTGAGACTCCCCTTTCTTTTGTTGAGCGCAGAACAGTTGGAAAAGAAAGGTCAGTTGATATTTTTATGGCTTTCGTATGAGGTTTAAAAAAAAAAAAAGCAAATAAACACTGCTTATAGAGAGATCCGTTTTAACAGGTTTAGTTGTATTTAGATTGCATAAGACATATGGATTGTTAAACGATGTTAGCCCATCAGCCCCACAAAAATTTTTCAGAGACCCCCCTAGCATTACTAGCTGGTTACGGCGCTGCAGCACCCCTCCCCCTCTTATGTACATTGTATTAATATAAAATAGATACTGACCAATTGGGATATTCTTATCACGAATTGCGGTTTTTTCATAACTAGCACCTACACTAGATCTTTTTATATGTCTTCGGTTTTTTTGTGGATTAGTAACATTACAATTCACTGAAATTGAAAATATTGATGTTTTATAAAGAGTTCGTAACATAGATATTTTTAAACCATACTATTTATACTATGCATTTCATAGTAAAAAATTATTTCAAAGTAATGCTGTTATGAATTTTAGCCCCAATTACATTACAGCTATAAATATATCAACTATTAAACTAATCTTACTTTTTATGGAAATTCTTTAAAGGTGTTTGATTTATTTATATAAATCTTGCTATACTATAGTTATCATATATATTATTTAAAATAATAGTTTATATCACATAAAACTCGCTTTATGTAACTTAAGGTACAAAACGTAAAAAATATAGAAAACACCGAAATAACTGTAATGCTAGACATACGTAATGTGATCAGTAGAAAAAAAAATGTCTAAATACTTTATTTTTATGTCATCATAACAAAAACGATTAGAATTAGCTTAAAGAAATAATAAGATGTAACACAGATTGTAAACATAAGCTCTTCGTAAAAGTTATATATTTTTCCTTTCTTTATTCAGTTCTGTTATTTTGTATCATAGCTGTATTTATAAAACTCAAATATTTATCTAAATACGTAAACAAAAAACCGGATCAAAGACTTAATAAGTCGTGTTTATTTATTTAATGTCTATTGAAGAGACGATAAGGAATTACTGGGAAAAAACCCCATGGGAACAACATGCAGTCGTATGAGAGTCTATGCAACACTAGAGGAATAAATTACTTTTTTGTTATAACTTATTATAAAACATGCAATTATAGAAAGCGCTGGTCTAAAAAATATCCCTTCAAGAACACGCTAGCCTCATTATTATATCTTCTTATTACGGAGCTTTCTGCTATAGAATCATTGAAAGGTATACAAGGAATGCGAAACTTCTATTGGAAATATTAACGCCTACAGGCCCAAGAGAAATTAGTTTTCTAAAATATGGAATAAAATAAGGTACAGCACACCTGACTATTAAGGTGTAGTGTTGAGCTCATTACCAATTCTCGTCCCTTCTGCAATGAGGTCGCATCACTGAAGAACGGCATTCTATTTTCCCTCTTTTTTTTTTTCCTCGGAGTAATTTGCAAGTTATTTACATCGGAGAATAGAGGATTCTGTGTTTTATAAAAGGAAACGGAAGGAGAGAATTCTGAAAGGCATTGCATGAGTTTCTAAGCGCTGTCTTTGCTTGTTAATAGGACCCCTTGCGAAATCAGCCTAAGATGTATACAAATAGTGACAAGATACGGGATTTTAAATTATTTTCTCAATAATACTTTTTTTTTTTTATCATTTTTTGTGCGTAAATTGTATATTAGGACTATTATTATACGTATAATGAAGAACAACTGTATGAAAATGTTACGAAAAAACGTGGTACTCTCAATTTTGCATTTCGCTTTAATAATGTAATTTAGATATTGTTATTCCTTAGCAAAACAGATAATTCTTTATTGTAAATTTCATATTTGACGAAATTTGTCACACACTACCATAAATGACTATTCATTTAAATGGGTCCAGGGCACAGTTTAAAATAATTTTTTATTTATTGAGTTAAAATTTTTAATTTTTTTTTACTGGTTAACCATATCATTTGTAAAAAAAATCATATGATAAAACTTCTCATCATTTTTTTTTATTTAAAATTTAAAATTTATTAAAAAAGTGAGGTATTTTAAAATCGTTAGAGCTCGAAATATTATTTGTAGAATTTCCATTTTTTTCATTTATATAAACAGAAATATGTAAGTCATAATTTTGATTCAGCATTTTTCAAAATATTAATTAAAAAAATATTTAAATATTTAAAGTGAAAATAAAAATGATGCACGTAACTTAAAAAAAATCATATTTTCAAAAGTAATTTTTTTTTTTTTCAAATTTGCTGAATCGAAATTAAAGTAAAACAACTGAAAAAGACATGTTCCAAGTTTGAACCATTTATCTTTAACGGTTCTTGACTTATAAAAATTTAAATATGAGAAATGGTGAAAAAACATATCATGAAGAAAAACGCATTTTAACAAGAAGTCGTTTCCATGACAACCATTGCTTGAAAGCTAGATTTTGAAAAAAACCAAAACGAAACAAGAAAGAAAAAATCATGCGTCAAGCACAGATTAGAAACACTTTCCAACACATTCAGAATCATGTAACAAAACCATTTAAAAAATTAAAACATTACGTCTAATTCAACCATATGAAAACGCATAACACATTTCAACACCCAATTTCAGCTGTTCCCATCTACAATTGGAAAATTATCCGAATTTTTTCAGCAGCCCTGTATATGATATATAGATTTGTGACTATTAATTAAATGCGTGCCAAAATTTAGTTCACTTATAAATTACATATACATCGGTTGAAAATTCCCCTTCAGAAATTTCCTCTAATAAGGAGTATGGTAGGTGAATACTTTTGTGCAGCTCTTTATATGAGGTATAGAATTTTTATATAACAAGTAACATGCAAAAAATTAATTAAATTTAAAAGCGCATACCGAATTTTAAACCGTACATTCCAGAAATTATTACTCAAAGACAGTACTGCAACCGATTTCTTTTGTGTGTCCCTGTAAATGAATAAAGAATGCAATAAATGCCCTGCTAACGTGATCGTAATGAAATTCAGTTATTTTTATTAGTTTCAATACATTTGAAATAGCGTAATGTCATTAAAATTTTCTGCAAACGATTTTTCCCCATATACCGTAATGTAATATAATACATTTGACAGCCCCTGTAAATGAACTATTAATCCTACTTACTTCATATACAATATCAAACATGCTTTGGTGACCCTAAATAATCTTTATCAATTGCATGAAAATCCGAGTATATTTACGGGAGTTAGAGCGTGGACAGACGGACAGACGGACAGACAAACCGAATGCATAAACACTTTTCAACTTTGTTGGAAAGTGTTAAAAATTAATATTTCCTGTTTTAATTAAGATAAAAACATGATTTAAACGTCATTTTAAGCAAACAATAAACGGTCAAGTGCGAGTATTACTCGCGGTCAGAGGGTACAATAAATATATGAATTATTAACTGTATTATTAAAAAGAAATCGTTGCTAAAAGAATACTAAGACTTTGTAAAAAACTATACAACGTAGGGTTGGGTATAGCTGTATAAACTAGAAAAATTTGAAAGGGTATTCTATAAAAGGTCAAAGAGATATGAAGCCTAAATAATATCAAATATTGCTATTTTGTATAACTCTTTTTTAAATTTTATCCTAATCTGTTTATAATGAACTTAATTCGGTACTGACAATAAAAGTTTTGCCTTGCAGCTAAAACAAAATTCTTGTTCAAAGTTTAAACTTGGCATTGTGCTAAGCGCGCTTCGAAATGAGGTCGCAAATTTGCAAAGCCGCCTTGGTCCGTGCCGCGTTTTTCCAAACAGGTTTTTAATTAACTTTTAAAGACACGGGAGGCGTATTGGGAGATACACTCAATGCAAACTAGTCACGAATCCCATAGTATTTATGTGAGTAATTCTAATTAAATTAGTCTGTTTTAAAAAAATTGACGTTTATTTATTTTATACTGCTACTGCGCATTGCATTACACAAATGTATCCTTAAAAGTATATTATCTGGCTTTGAAAGCCGATGTTACATAGAGTACGCCGCCTCTGTCATTATGTATGTCCAAACCGTCCGTGTATTTACGGTTTAATATCTCGGCTAATTACTTATGATTTTTTTCGAAAATCATTATCAACAATCCTTTTATACTTCTGCTACGATAGCTATTTCCACATCTTTGCTGAATGCATCGAAAATCGAAATTTGTGTGTAACGGAAAAATTCGATTTTCTCAAAAACTATGTGACCCAGGGTAATCGCTATAATTTTCCTGCAAGATTTAAATTACTGTCTACTACCTCTAATTTTTTCATAATTTTAATCTCAGTAGATTCGGAAATAGAAGGGGGGGGGGACATATTTTTGCACTACCTTTTCGACGATATCTATGAAAATATATTGCCTAAAATTAAATTAAATGTATTTTTGAGTTCAGCGTTACGAAAGCTTTAACACGATACCCCACACGATATACAAAGAAAATATTTTTTTTTTTCAAGTAACTTAATTAGCTCCTCTACATTTTTTCCTAAATATATTTGTGAATGTTTAATAATCTGTAAATATGTGGGTAATAGTCTTTATTACTTCCCCCAATTTGAACTCTCCCCGCTTCATAGTTTAAGAGTAAAACGGCTGTGACACACGGACAGACAGACACAGGAGCGATCTTATAATGGTTCCATTTTTACTTTTTAAGTACAGAATCCTAAAAACAGAGAAATGTTTAATGCGGTAAAATGTTTTTTAGAAAAATTTGAAGATTTTTGTGTCCCGGTCTCTCTTAAGCATGGGATAATGAAGACAAAGCTGATTTCTAAAAAGCATCAGAGTTTATTAAATTGAGTCTTGTTATTTTGCAAGATTCCTATTCCAGACACATTTTTACGAATTTTATCTGGATTGGACATACTAGATTATTTACAACTACGTCACCAATAAAACATATATTAAAATGATTATTGAATGAGTTTCTTACTTGTATTATTATTCTCTATGGTTATTGATTATCTTTGCTTGTTTATAGGAGCCCTTACGAAATCATCGTAAAATGTATAGTGACAAGATACATGATTTCGAATTATCTTCCAATAATACTTTTTTTTTTTTTAATTTATCATTTTTTGCGCCTAAATTGTATATTATGACCATTATTATGTGTATGATGACGAAGAACTGTAGGAAAATGTTATGGAAAACGTGGTACAGTAAAGCCAAAATTATCCGAGTTAATATGGACCAAGCTCACTTCGGACAAGCAAAAAACTCGGTTAACCAGATTTACAGAAATCGTCACAAACTAAGGAGATGAAATGTAAATTTTCACTTAATTCATTAATTTTTATGGTACTAGTAACATTTCTTTGATGTACATTTCCGCTACTTTTAAGAAAAACAAAACATGAAATTGTTTATTTGAAAAAGCTCTTGATAGTTTTTTGTTTGTTAAATGTCAATTTTGCTGCAGTTTTTTTTTTTTTTTTTTTGGGGGGGGGGGGGGGGGGGGGGTCTGTATTAAGCTACTGCATAGCTACCAATTTGTATGATTTTTTTTCTTACCACCAAAACTTACCAGTAAATTTTGCGTAATTCAATCGCCGAAATGTAACAATTGTCAACGATTAAATAGGGCAAAATTTTTTATTAAATTTTAGAGGTAACAAAACCGTACAAATTGGCAGCTCTGTGATTCTATTAGTGTCAAGAAAACTGCGGGTGCAGCCTCTTCTTTCTGCTCAAAGTATTAATTTTTTTTTTTCAATCGAACTTATACCTTTGGAATGCATCATTTTCTTCTGATGGACTGATGACTTTCATTGTTATGAAACAGCCATTATAAATGAAGTGTTAGGTGAAGATGAAAGAACAGCCGTAAAAAAATTATGGCCATTTTTTCCCCCCTTCTGACCAGAAAATCACAGTTCTAACTTTTTACGACTGCTCTTTCATCTTCACGCAACACCTCGTTTATAATGACTGTTTCGTAATAATGGAAGCCATCAGCCCATCAGAATAAAATAACTCGGTTAAACGGGACTCGGATAATCTGGACTCTACTGTACTAGCAATTTTGCATTTCGCTTTAATAATGCAATTTAGATATTCTTATTCCTTGGCAAAAAAGAAATGAAAATTCATATTTTTATTATTTTTGTGGAATTATTATCTATTGTAAATTTCATATTTGACGAAATTTGTCACACACTACGATAAATGACTATTAATTTAAGCATGGGATAATCAAGTCAGAACTGTTTCTAGAAAGCATCATAATTTATTAAATTTATTCTGATTTCTGATTGCTTTGAAAGATTCCCATTCTCTTTTTAAGAATGTTATCTCGATTAGACATACTAGATCATTTACAAGTATGTCACCAATAAAATTTCTATTAAAATGATTATTGTATGAGTTTCTTACTGTTCATATTATTCTCTATGGTGACTGATTGAGTGCCTTTGCTTGTTAATTCGAGCTCTTGTGGTAAACGCTATTCTTTCAGCAATTATTTTTCAATTTAATAATTTATTAAACCAATACAGTAAAACGTTCCTAAAGCGACCACGTTCCGTTCCAATAAAAATTGGTCGCTCTGATAAGTGGTCTCTTAATGGAGGTCATGTTTAAATCTAGATTTTAATTGTTGAAAAAATGTAACAATTAATGTTACTAAAATTTATTTTTCCCATTATTAGGAAAAAATATGAAAATTTAAGTATCAAAACAAAAGTTAATTACATAAGTTAATTAGTATAGAGTTTAAAAAATGAATACATTGGCGTTTGCTTTGATTTTATGGTTTTATCTTTATTTTATGGTTTTATATTATCTTACTTTTATTTCAAAGTCCTTTCGAAGTTCAGTAAATAAATGCAATTATTTTTTTGGACGGGGACAAATGATGACGATTTCATTATTTTTTCTATATCTTTGAGAGTTTTCCTGACAGAATAGGGCAGGGAGTTTATTGACCGTCATTCTTAATTTGTCATCAGAGTTAAATTCATTGCCTAAAAAGGCACAAAGGGATTTAAACACTTAAAAGTTACCGGAATAAAAAACCCCTCTAAACTTAGTTTAGAAGTTTGATGAATAATGCGCTCTCCGGAATTATTTTTCTAATAATACATTCTTCAAGCGGCCAGGAAAAAACGGAATTTGATTCAGTTTCTTCAAAGAAATGGTTCGCTCATGGAAGGAGTTCAACTGGGATGGTCTCTGAATCGATGTAAAATTTGTATTGAGCCTATGGGAATATATTTCGTTCCATGACAAAATGGTCGTTCAAGGAGGTGGTCGCACAGAGAAGCTTCACCGTATATAATTTTGAAAATTTTTGAATGAGAAGTTCTAGGCTTGGTATCGTCCTGGTAACTCAGTTGGTAGAGCATTGACACGTACTATCAATGACCCTGTTTCGATCCCAGGCTTGGACACTTTTCCACTTTGTTGGTTTTACGCCTCTTAAGGAAGTTTTAAAAAAATTCAGCGATTAAGAAAAAATCAAATTTAATAATTTAATTTAGATATTCTAATTCCTAGACAAAATAGGAACGAAAATTCAAATTTATATTATTTTTGGGGTATTATTCCCTATAAATAAAATTTTATTTTTATTTTTATTTGACGATTTTGTATAATTATGTTATACATTAAATGACTAAATTTACGTATGACATAATGAAGGCAGAATCAATAGGTACAAAGCCTCAGAGTTTACGAAATTACTTATTATAAATTAATATTTTTATCAAGGTTCCCATTCTAGTCGTATTTTTAATAATTTCACTGGATGAACCAATGCTGTTGATAATGAAGTCCGTACATGAGTCGCATTGCTCATGTTTACCTTCGTTCGACAGTGATCAATCGGATATTCTTGATGCATAGATGTTGAACATAAAGTGGAATTTGGATACAGCAAACCAGGGTAAGGGGGGGGGGGAGAGAAAAGGCTCCAGAACCATACATTTATATACATATAAATTAAGTAAAACAATAATAAAATAGAAAAGATAAAATAGGATTAAGAAAAACAACAATAATAGAGATTTACGGAGAAAAAATTAAATTTTGGAAGGGAAAAAAATCCAAAAAAGCAAATTATATCATTGTTAATAATTTCAATAATATAACTCATGCACTGTAAAAAAAAATCTGTAAAGTTACTAAAGTTTTCTAGGAAAGTGGGATTCCTAGAACTTTTTATGTAATGGCAACAACAAATATTCGTGTAACAGACACACTTTTGCGCCGAAAATTAAAAAATCTGTAAAGTTACTGAGAATTTTTTAGGAAACTGGGATGCCTAGAGCTTTTCATGGAACTGCAACCAGGGTTACAGATAAAATCTTAGTAAGATTACTGTAATTTTAGCAGATTCGTTTGTAAAGTTACAGATTTCTGTAGCTTTACAAAAACTAGTTTTGTAGATTTGCAACTTTTTTCGTACAGTTACAGATGAAAGTTTAGTAATCATGTAACTTTACATCTGTAAAACTACAGATTTTTTTTTTACAGTGTAGTCATACTTATTAACCTTTAACTGATGTCACAGAAATTGTCACGTAACTAGTGTGAAGCGGTCTGTGAAACCGCTGCAACGAAAGATGAATAAAAGGCACGATTAACTCATAGGATGGTATTTTTGTACTAAACTTTTTGCACAGGACTGTTATATTTAAAATTCACCCTTTCAAAAGTCTCTGGTGATAGTACTAAAGTTTCAAACAGAACAAAATTTCGATAGTGTTTGTAGTTAAACTGAAAAATGCAAGTTAAACTATAAAAATTGAAAAAAGCCGCGGTCTGAGAGACCGGTAACATATGTTAAAGGTTAATTAAAAGCGACGACAAATAAAATAACAATACCATTTTTGTGTTGTTCTTTGAATGAATTAAGACTTATCGAATGTTAATATACTGCAGTTAAAGTAATCAAAGCTGATGCAGAGTTTGAGTATCGCATAACTACACTATCAGAAAAACTTGTCTATATACACTAAATTATTCTTCATTTTTTAACAAATGATTTACGTACTCCTAGAAAACATATTTTATGTTTTATTCGTGAATTCTTCCCGAAACTCCGAAAAACAGGGAGAAATTCCGTTCATTCCTAGCACGCATGCACATTGCCTCTATTAATACTAAAATCCAAATTCGTTTTAAAAACGAAAAACCAAAAGTTCTATAAATTCAGATTTTTAATTTAATTTTTAAAAAAAAAGCTAAACCAACAACAAAGAATGGAAATGTTTTCGAATTTAAAAATAAATAACAATTAATTTTTTCTTTCATTTAAAAGTATTCACAATTTATTTTTTAAAGCTATAAAAAAAATATTCGCATTTAAAATATATTTTAAATAATTACATTTAAAATAGGTATTTTAATTAAAATATTAAAAAAAAAAATATTTTACAAAAAAAAATTCTCGCATAAAAATATGATATTCATATTTTACCTCTACAAAAATATTTATAATTCATATTTTATCCTATTTTAATACTAAAGTAGGAAATACTATATACATATACATATATACTATAAAGCAGGAAAGTGTTAAAACACCAGCCACAATCTCATTAAAGACCAAATCTTCCCGAAATTAACTTCAAAATTCAAAACTTTGTAAAGAAATTAATCAAGGCATACCCATCTGAGGGAAATCTATTTACTTCAAAATATCTCACCTTTGTACAACTGTAGCCGAGTGGTTAGAGTACGGGTCTCGTAACGCTGAAGTAGCTGGTTCGACTCCAAGATCAGCAATTTTCATTGCATCCCCATTTTCTTCAATTGACATATATTTTACCTCCTGTAACGGAAAAAAAAAGAATCGGATATTTGACTATCAACGGAAAAATCCTGATAGTACTGCTGCCAAGAAAATTTCTGCGAATTGAAGAAAATATTTCTGAGAGTGTAGTGCTTTCTTTTTTTCTTTTTTAAGTATTTGAAATCGATTTTATTATACGTATGTATATATATGAATGTACATATAACATTTAAACACAATATCGGAATAATAAACAATCCAAACACACTGTGTAAAACTAATGAACCGTATCGTATAAATAGAAAATATATCACAGGTACGCGCATTATAGGATATTATAATAGAGCCTAATTACTTGAAAAACTGACTGCATTATAATAATCACATGAAACATTTCGCGTTCTGGTAGTTTATTTTTGTTAATTTTACACATTTAAATAAAATTCTGGAAAACAACATGTTTTAAAAGTATACGAATGCACACGAAAGTAAAACAAGAAGAAAAGGAAAATTGGGAACTATCATAGGACAAAATTACTTTTTGAAATTGTTAATGAGTTGGAATTCCCACTGGTATCTCTTTTATCACGCTAAGGCTTCTTTCAAATGTTCTATTTGATTCTTACAGACAGTATAGACCACCCACCAAGTTAGTAGCATTCCGTGCAAATGCATTGAGAAGCAGCGTAGAAGGCATGGCATAATCACAAAGCAATTTAAAGAACTGTGTCACCAACTCTGCTACTTCACTATCACAATTAATGAACAGAAAGTTGACTTCAGCTGTTATCGATTTTTCTTTTATTCTGGTATTCTTTTTTTTTCTTTTAAGTGTAATGTCTGGCGAGTATATTTGTTTAATAAAGCGTATGTAAGGTACTGCGAAAAATATACATTTTTATCCAAAATCTGAAATTTGAATACACTGGAAAGAAAAATTAAAGGAACAAGCACAAAATCTCATGTGATTTGAATGATCTTAAAGCTAAGATCATGAAAATGCACAGATGTGATCAAGGCTGTTTAGTAATATGGCATCTTGTTGTACTTCTTAGAAATCGCCTGGGTAACTGAACATACCTGAACAGCAATATAATACAAATACACTCTATTTATAGCATATATATGAAACATAAACAAAGCGATAATGTTAATCTGTTAATAAATCTGTTAATAAATCTGTTTAATGCGATATCTGAACTCGGTAAGACATTTTCTGGAATAATATTTGTTGCATTTATGAATTTCCATGTATGTAGAATTTAAAAATATTTTGTGAATTGTCGAGGCCTCATAATGTTACTGTTCATGTGCATCTCCTAGCTTCAGAGGCTAATTGGGCTCTGGACACCGCGTGACCGAAATTAAAGTTTCACAAGCTTTCTGTCCTTCTTCCATTCTCCCAATTAAATGCCATTTCTCATAATACGTCAGATATCTCCCCAACGTTATGTTGCCCCTTTCACACGCAAAACTTTTATGGAATTTGCACATTCCTGAGTAGCGAGGTGTATACCATTAACGTTGAGCTTGAGCTACCATCCTACAATTTTCCATTTGAATTCGTTTTATAGAATTAACATAAAGTACCTTTTTATTGTTGTTTCTTTATTTTTTCCTGCCAGTATATCTTTCAAAGTGTTCAGAATTTTAAGGATAAATAATGAAATGAAAGACCTAATACTTTTTTATAATTATTAAGAGATAACAAATGAATGTTTTATTTCCATACCAATGTTTAAAAAATAATCAAAACATTTGCCTTAAATATAGAATGAGATAACTTACATTTGATTGCTTGGTAAAATTATTAAAAAGAAAATGAAACTGCGTTATGAGAATGTAATTTTTGTTGAGTTACATTTCCAGTTTAGGCACATTAATCTGAATTGTTATTTTCATAAGATCGACAGTTCCGACATCAGTGCTGAGTGAAAACGTAGTAATTGAATAAACCATCTGTATCTCAATAAAAGAAAAAATATTTGAACGTTTTAGGCTATCAAAGCCTTCTTTCTGCAACAATAAACAAGTATATGCGATAAAGTCAAATCCAGCTATTTTTCTTAATCTACACGATTTCTTTCTTTTTTGTGGGGAAGAGAGGGGGGGGGGGGGTAATTTACTCAAAAATACCCAAGCAGTATTTTGTTTGATTTTTTTTTTTTATTGCTAACTTTTCATTAAGCTTTTTACATGTTGCTTACCTTTTCATTATTCGATTAGAAATCTTGGAGTTTAATTCTTAAAAAATCCAGAAATGCTCATAATTATGGCCAATGACACTAAAATAAAATGAATTAGTTTCTATATCGTTTAATACGCCTAGCATAACTTCAATTTTTTTGTCCATATATTTCATTTTGTTGCTTTTCTAAAACTATTCTCATCTGTTGGGTGATAATTGTAACAGTCGATGCCCTTTAAACAGGTAGAAAAATGAAATTTCTTTATATCTTTAAAATTATCGAAGGAATGAGCTATGATTTTCACGCATGCTTTTGGCGATGATGATTTTTTTTTAAGTAAAAAATAATGTAATTCAAAGAGTTTTTGGATTATAAAACTTAAATATTATGTTTGAGTCGTTTTATTATTTTATATTAATCATGAAACATTTCCTTGGGATTATGTTTTGGGAAGATTTAAATTAAAGCTTTATTAACATTAATATCATTTAATGTCCTCAAAACTTAGCCTTATTGACAATACGGAAATTTAAAAAAAAGGGAATTATGAATGAATTATATATTTTTCCGGAATGATTTAATGCTAATAATTCAAATAAAAATTTAAAATTTGTCATCATCGTTTTTAAAAATGAATTGGTACAATATTTAATATATAGAACGATTTTTTATCTGGAAAAAAAATGTGTACTAAGACAACATTCTACACTGTAAAAAAAAAAAAAAAAAAAAAAATCTGATGTTATATATTCCCGCAGCCGCCATCTTGGATTTATCGGCAATTTTTTGCTGCCGTTTATCGATAAGGCAACCCCGACGAGTGGCATGTTCTGGCAGCCCCGTGAAGCCTAACATGCGCATAAATCGCTGCTTGGCGACATTTACTACTTGGCGCAAAAGGGGTTTTCACGCCAAGAAAAAATCCAAGATGACGGCTGCGGGAATATATAACATCTGTTCCAAAATCTGCAATTTTTATACAAAAAGAATGTATCTTTTACAGAAAAAAATTCAAAATGTATCATCATTATTTTGAAAAATGAATTGGTTCAATATTTGATATGTAGAACGATTTTTTATCTGGGAAAAAAAAATCGGCACTAAGACAATATTCTCTGTAAAAAAAAATCTCTAATTTTTACATAAAAAGAATGCATCTTTTACAGAAAAGAGCTGTTTTAAAGAAAAACAGTTTTTTTCTGTAAACATAAAGTTGGATTTTGTAATTTTTAAAGAAAAAATTGTATTTTTTACAGAAAAAAACTGTTTTAATGAAAAATTACAGGTATTTTCTGTAGATTAAACAGTTTTCCACTGGCGCCAAAATTGACAGTTTTTTTCTGTCAATTTGAAAGATTTTTTTTACAGTGAAGTCTAATGAAAACCTTTTCTCCGAATATATTTTAGTTGATTCACAAATGTAAATAAGTGCGAGTAGTAAGTCAAAATTACGTCCATTACTAATCATATCATAATATTAAAATATTTATTTGCTTAAAAGACGTTATAAAAACATATTAAAAGTAAACTATAAATCTATATTACATGTTTCAACTCATTCTCTGAGTCCTCGTCAGAATGTATAACAGAAAATTACAAATGCATATGAAAAATGGAAAAAATAATCGAAAATAAACAAGTAATCATATAACGCGCCCTGCTTTTTCGCGATTGCTCGTGTTCCCTCTATGTCGCGATGCCGTAATTTGTCCAACCATTCAACCCATAAATTTGGGATACGAAAAGATAATGTATCGTTACAAACTCCTGAACCTCTTAAATAAATTTCAATGGACTCTCTTATGAATAATTGTAAATAAAAATTAGATCTGTAGATTATTTTACTCTCGTTAAAATGTATGTTAATGTTCTCTATTTGATTTAACCGGGATAAAGCAGTATTACCTCTATTGTATTTTCTTTACATCTGATATTGAATTTTCGTTGGGTTATACCTATATAATGATTTTTGATTCCTTCCTCCCTAATAAATGGAATCACATAAACTCCTGAGAGGTCATCTCTATTAATAGGATCAATTTTAGTATTTAAAAGCATCTTTAATTTCGGAGGCGGCTTCACGATCAAACATAAGCCAAAATTTCTTAAATGATTTTTTATATGTTCAAAGAAACCCGGGAAATAATTTGCTGCAACCCTTTTCATATTAACTTCATTAATAGTTTTATTTTTAGTTTTAGAAGTATCAAAGGAGCTCTGAATCAATTTGTTAATTAATTTTTCTTGATATCCATTATCACTAGCAATACGCTTAATTTTCTCTAATTCATACCCCAGATTTATATCGGAAGAAAACTTGAAAGCACGATTGATTAGGAACCTGAAGGTGGATAATTTATAAGGCATTGGGGTGCATGCATCGGAAGGTATAACGTTTAAATCTGCGATAGGTTTTCGGTAAACTGAACGGATTAATTCATTCCCCTTTCTCTGTAACTCAACATCTAAAAAAAGTAATTTTCCCTCTGTTTCTAGTTCAAAAGTAAACTTAATATTATTGTCAAGTTCATTTAACTGTTGTATGAAAATCATTAACTCATCTGTATTACCTCGCCAAACAATAAAAATATCGTCTACATAACGTAACCATACTAAAGGAACTACCTCAAAAGTGCTGAAAATTTTAGATTTGAGGGGGCGTAATTTAATTCAATGGGATCCCCAATATCTGGCTTTCTGGCAGAATTTAAATTACACCCTGTTAAATCTGTTAGTTCCACATTTCACAACCAGGGGGCACACTCTATTCTAAACAAACCTGTATTTGAACGAAACTCCGTTTTACAAACTATCCGTAGATATATTAGTCTAGGGGATCGGGCCCATAGCACTCGAGATGGGTAGGCGACCCCTGGCGGTAAAAATTAAAACTAAAATATGTACGGTTATGGTGCATAATATGAAAGAGTGGTCAAAGGAGTGTCGGCAAAAGTTAGAAAAGTGTACCGTTGGTGAAAAGTGTGGAGGTTAGAAAAATTGCTAAAAATACAGACGTTAGACCCCGGAGAGATAAATAGTATAAGACTTTTTGAAAATTTTATGATTTTTCGTGTGATCGCAAGTGTTCTGCTATAAGTATGCAAAATTGCACATCTCCAACTTAATTAGGGGCTGAGTTAGAAAAATTTCTTAAAATACACAAGTTAGAACCCAGATGGGTAAATATAAGACTTTTTCAAAATTTTATAATTTGTAGTTTGATGTGAGGTGTTCAGCTATAAGTATACAAAATTTCAAGTCGCCAACATATATAGTTTCTGAGAACGGGTTCTGTGACGGACAGATAGACAGACAGACAGAGGAGTGAGACGAATAGGGTTTCGTCAGATGAACAAAACCCTAATAATAATAACATGATAGAATGCATGGGATTTTAGAACACAACATGAATTCTGGTAAAAAATGAAGAATAATGCATCGTTATTTCATCAATAGGTAATGCCAATGCTTTTCTTTTATATGCAACAGATTTTTAATATCTTCAACTTTATTTATTATTTTAATTATCATATCTGACTCGTCATGTTTTAGCACCGCTATTTCTAAATTTCCGTCTTACTTAATGGCAACTGTGTATCTATATTTAAAGCGAATATTTCTATTCGGAAATAATGATACTGATAAATCGGGAGGTTTGTCTGTAAGGAGCTATGGAACAAATTTCATAAAAATAACATGATTTTTAACTCTGACATTGTTGGCGATATTCAGAAGTAATATTCTAAATAAACGTTCATATTTGCTTGCAATTCCTTAATTTGTGATATAATTTTCATTATCTTATATAAGTTTACAAAAACTGAGTTAAAAAATAATTAGAATAATAGTCTGCTCACAATAACTTGACTGATGATCTTGAAACAGTTCGCGATACCACGTGGAAAGAAAATTACTAACATGCGCAAATGGTGCTGGAAATGCAATATTTAATTAAAAACTAGATTCTATTAATATCTAATAGCGATTGTCACCTTACTTAACGAACATATTCATCTAAATTTGTGGTACACATCGGCCAAGTTATCGCGTGCGGACTATATAAGACATTTAAGTATATATAGGGCATTTAAAAAAAATATTTTAATGCCTTTCTTTTTTCTAAATTAAAAATTTACATTTTTGAAATTCATTTACGCCAAAAAATGTTATTTTTATTTTATTTATTTACGTACAGGACCCGACCGCTGAAACTATGGGAATCCCACTGTCGTTTCGGGGCCTTCTTTGATTCCAGAATTTTCTTAAATTCCACATACCCTGAAACTCATCAATGCCAGAAATATTATTCAAATTACTAGAAATATTATATTGAATTTTCTCGATTTTGATTGGTTGGATGATAGCACTCCCTGATAAATTGAAGATTTTGGTTGGTTGGACAAACTGAGGAATTGTGATCATGTGGTTGAAACTGATCTATTGTAAGAAAAATTAATTTGTTATGAAACACTTTTTATATATATGAGTTAATAATTTGAAAAGAAATTAGAATTTTGGAATGGAATTAATTCAATATAAAATTTAAGGGCCACTGTTTTCTCAATTTCCGGTCCCTTCAAAATTGTCTAAGAAAAGTACGCGCTTCTCGTTCCTATTCGGTAATCAGGTCTTGCCTTGTTTACGTATTTAATGAATAGAAGCTTGTTGCTAAATGATTGACTTTAGCAGAAAATGTATAATTTTGGAGAACATTTTTAAAATTTTGGGATTTTATAAAATCTATTTTTCCTAGATGTATTTTCAAAATACATATTACATTGGACAACTTTTTATAGAGATATTTCCTTTTCCTCTTAAAATAGGAAAGGCTAAACGGGAATGGAAAATCTATTCTATAGGAGCCTCATTTGGATAACATTTGCTAAAGGGAAATTTAAAGGCAAAGAGTATTAGTAGTGCAGGGATATGTGCCCATAACTGTATTGAAAGTGGTGCAAGAAGAAAGGGGGAAGCCGAACGTGATTAATGAACTGTGCTGTTATGAAATTTGGAAGCTACAGGAGGTGTTCGGGGATTCCGCGCTATAAAAGCAACGGGAAATTTATAGGTCTCGATATTTCAAAAATTACTTAGAGTATAAAAATAAAGCAATGTCTTTGAAAAAAAAAAAAATCGAAATTTGAAATGACTGATACTGAATTATTTAACTGTTCAAAATAATACATTATATTCAATATAATTATTCTTTCTTATAGTATACAAGCGTATCCGTAATGTTTCATAAACATTTTAAAGAAAAATGTCATTTTTTTACTTAACTTTTCTTGTCAATCAGGACGCCTGATACTTCAGCATTTAACACATTACGCTGTTACACACATCCGGTGTTCGCTTCCGGATTTTGTAAAGGCTCACTCAACCTTTCATCTCTTCGGTGGCGATAAAATGAGTATCAAACATGAATATGGGACTAAACCCCGTGGGGTTCCACGTCAGGCTGACCACTTAATCCGGAGCTATACCGTATAGACGGCTTGCATTGTCGTCACGCTGCTATTAGCAACGACTGATACTATTGCGTCTGGAACCCACATGGAACGCCAGAACATCCCATTTGCCGTTAAAAGCACGTGATGTCTTTCTGTTTAATTTATATCTTTCTTATTTTAATTATTATAGTGCTAAAAAGTCTAATAAGTCAAATGGAGAGCACCACATTCGCCTTATATTTAGGCGCCATATGAAGCGATACTGAACATGTGACGTCATGTGCAAGCAGTCTATAGCACACAGGCCTACAAAAGGAGAATTAAGCTTTGCAAAACGTGATCCTAATGAATTGTAGTGCCGTGGAGTTTTTAGTTTTAGTTTAATAATTAGCGATTGTATTCTTCCTTTGGAAATATCATAGCTTGGCAAGTGCTTAGTAACTTTTCTTGATAAAAAATTATTATTTTAATGGCACTTAATTATTTTAATAGCACTTGATTATTTTAATGTCGCTGATAATTCTGAGCATTGCTTTGAATGTGTTTCTTAAAGCTGTTCCAGTTTGAAGATATTTTAAGTTAAGTCACTTTCTTAAAATCTCTAATAAACCCTTAAAAAATGACTAACTAACGAGTAAAAAAGAAAAATATTTTGAATGATTTTTCTTCACATATATACCATATAAACCAGTGTACCGACCACATTCGTATATCGGTCGAACTAACTTAACTATTGTCTGTATAAAAATAAGTTCTTCAAATGCTCCTCATCTCCATGCGAGTTTTGCTACAAAAAACATGCCAAAAACAGAAAATATCGAGATATTGACTCATTAAAATAAATTATAAACGTCGCTTGCCTCTTCCCTATGCATATGCAGAGTGCATAAAAATGTTCTTGTATCTCGGAATAAATTACAAACGATTAGAGCCGCAGCTGAAAATTAGACATTGATATGCTAAAGTGGCTAAGTCTAATTTGATGAAATGATAGCACTATTCCTTCTGGGAAAATTTAGAAGATATCAATAAAATATAAAAAATAAAAGAAGAAAGTGATAAAAATTTCAGCCGAAATGAGCTTATTAAAACAAAATGGCATTTGATTCACACGAATAAACTACACTGTCACCTACATATACGCTAAAATGTCCGAAGTCAATATTTAACATTTCAAAAGGAAATGTACGTCATTAACAAATAACCATAATTTATTACATGAATATTCATTACTTAATGAGATTAAATGACATAAAAAGAAGAAAACATGGAAGCTGGTTAGTAGTACTTATAAATTATATATTGACTTTTTATAAATAGTCAATTCATTTAATTTTCGCCATTGTATTACTATAATGCACTATAGGTAGATAAAACAACGTTTCGAATATTAGTAATATTCCCACTATTGCAGACCAGTTTCGTAGCATTCAGCGTATTGCCAAGAATGATGGAATTTTGCTCATATATGTAATAGAGAAGTGACGTATTGGAGGTATAGGTTTATTAACCAATAGAATTTCAAGAAAATACATGCGATATCCAATAGTAAATTACACTGGAAAACAAGCTGATAATATGTATTAAAAAAAAAATTTAGTAGAAATTTAGAAAAAGAGGTTTTTATATAATAAGATTTCTTACTATCTAACAATGGAGGAAAGCGAAGTCACAACTTTTTTTACGATTTTTATAGATATAGAATAATTTGGGAAAGTCAAGTACAAATATAGAACTAGGTCTAGAATGTGTTACATTCTTACAATCTCAATGCTAAATTTATCCGACTTCTCGAATTTTAAGAAATCGCGCAACGCAAGGAGCCTTTTTGTCGTCAATCAAAATTCTGTAACCAACCTTTTTAGTACAGAGATATTGAAAATACAATGTTCAGTTTTAAAACTCAATTCTAGTTTTGCAATTTCCAAAAAGTTTTGTTGCTCCCAGTTAATTGCCACAATCGAAAAAGTCTTTAAAAATAATCGCTTAACATAAATAAAAAGGGAAAATCTGAATCATTAAATTTTTACCAATGTTAATTTCAATTCTAACAATATTTAATATAATCTCACTCCTCTGAAGGAAAAAAAAAAAAAAAAAAAAAAAAAAAAAACCCTTGAAATATCTTAAATCAAATGACAAAATTGTCATTACAAAAGCAGACAAGAGTGGGCAGATTGTTATGCTTCCTAAAAAAGCATTATGTAGACGGCGCGGCGTGAGGAATTTACTCAATGAAGGTTCATACAGCCATCTGTCTCGATCCCCCCTCTCAAAAATGTATTTTTTTTAAATTGTATGTAAGCAGTTTTATGCTGTTTATGATTTTAATCAAAATATTTAATTGTAGACATTCTGAATCGGTTATTAAATTTTCTTCTATTGTAAACGCATTTTCTATGTTTATGATACACGTAATTATTGGCACTAAGAAATAAAACATGATATTTAAGCATTGAAATAAAGTGTTTTTTATGCCTGATATAAAATTTATCGATAAAACTGTTTTAGTATATTTTTAAAAAAGTTTATAGTACCACTTATATAAGATTGGATTTGTTTTAAAGAGATAAATAATTACTTTTTACATTTAAAATATTTTTCAAACAATAAGAACAGTACATATGCAGTCATTTCTTTTATTTTTATATTTCATTCTTTTTTCTATTTTCTAGATCAATCTTTTCCTATAAAACATACGAAATCTTTTAGCTCATATTCTCAAAATACGATATATACTGGAATAAAAAATTTAAATTAAATATCGCTTATCATGTCGTTTCATAAATAAGAATTGTATTAATATCCGTTTTTCAGCAATAGCGGAAGAAAATTCGAAATGATGATTAAGTTAAGGAATATGTTTAAAAGAAAAAAATATGCATATTCCAGAGAATATAAAAATCTAGACTCCATGTTCATATTTAATAAAACAATGACAAATCACAACACATACAAAAAAATCTTACACACTTTTAATATATAGATCAAGCTTAGAACTTATTAAAAAAAAGATGCGAGTTGATAAGTATTGCTTTTTAAGTGGAAAAATTAAGCATATTTTAAATCAATAGGACCCTGCAAAATAGCGATGCTTTACTAAAAAAAGCGGTAAAAAGATAAGATATTATATTTAAAACAAAAATTTAAATGAAACACATGTTGTTAATCACATAACATCCACCTATTATACAGTTATTAATAGAACTTTAAAAGTAATTAAAATACACTACACAATAACGTTTGACTAGATTTAAATTCATTTGCAATGAATACGAATATCTAAATATTTAAAACTTGAAATACACATGAAAAAAAAGAACATAATTAACGTACACCACGGGAATTATTAAAATACTAAATTTAGCTTAATGGGTATCTGAAAAGAAAGGAATAATATTAACTGATTAAGATTTCGGTTAATTACTTGCCCTTATGGGCATTATAAAACTATCATATATTCAATGCAATGAAAGCAAACACAAGGGATAAGATTGGACTAAAATATTTTAGTTTATTTTTGTCAGTAATCTAATTTAATTCATATGTAACTTTAATTGAATTTTTCCTTAAAAGTTCAATTAGTGTTACAAACTATGAATTACATAAATATTGCCAATAAAGTATTTTATTCCAATTTTTACCACGCTTGTATTTATTTTCATTGCATGCTCTAAAAGATATGATTCTTTTAAAATGCCCATAAAAGCAACATAAAAGAATTCATTCCATAAAAAATAAACATGCACTCCTATGAAAGAGTGACTATTCACTCCTACCGGGGGGGGAGGGGGGAAGCATTCCTTTAGCAAGAGTGAATAGTCACTCCTCCGAAAGATTATTCCCCTTATTTAGAGTGATTATTCGCTTCCCGGGAGTGAGTATTCATTCTTTCAGAGAGTTAACAATTCCGCTTTTGCTCAGATTGAATAGTCTTTATAAAGAGGTTGGGCATATTTTGATTCTGCGATAGAATGAATATTCACTCCTCCGGAGTGAATAGTAACCTTTTTTTTTTATTATTTAGAGTGTATACCTAATATGCCTTTTCGTCCCATAGTTTCCTTTTTAAAAATTTGCAGCAAACTGTCCACTTATTCAACCATTCTTATAAATAACGGTTACTTGGCCGTATTATGAAGCGTTCTCATTGGTCAAGATCGGTTAAAATTACCGTTAAATAACAGTTATTTGTTAAAACGGTGGGACGACCGGACAGCTTGATGCAATTTTTTTACAGTGTAGGTACCGCCTCTTGATGCTTAGCTAAATAATGGACCACAATATTTGCTTCTCTAATTTTTTGAAAATATTTATACTCTATACTGTTAAAAATTTGTAAAAAACTGTCCAGTCAATCAACCGTTTTTGAAAATAATGGTTACTTGAATGATTCTATTATGACGCGTTCTCATTGGTCAGGATTAATTAAAATCACGGTTACGTAACCGTTATCTATAAAAACGGTCAAATGACTGGACAGTTTGTACAAAGTATTTCACACTGTAAAAAGAATTTCATAAATTTTGCCAAATCCATTCAGAATTTCCCCTCTACTAATCTTACTATGGTCTTCTTTGATGTAAAATTACTTTCACAAATATTTCTACATGTAATGACCTCCCTTGTCTAGAAAAAAAGGCTCCTTTAATTTCACTTTAAATGTTACGAAATTCAAAAGTTTTTATCTTTTATTCGCACCTGTCTATCCCAAACTACTTTTTCTTTCGGACATATCTTTGTACTATTTAGATTGCACCCTCTTTAGTAAATTTTCTTTCCAATTTTCGAATTGCTATGTTGACAACACATTCACTTTAATTGTCATCCCTTTACACAATAATGATAGCATCCGTAACATTATGAACTCGATCGAGAACAATATTTAATTCACTTATCAACAGAAAACGATGATTCACTTTCTTTACTGGATTATTCAATGCCCGCCCATGTCATATTCCTAGCCAAAAATGGCCGCTTTTTATACCTTTGTAAATATATGGCTTTTTATACATTAGTTTTGATTCCAATTCTCTTAATTCTGAAATTCTTACATCTCAAAGCCGGGTGATTATCGCTAAAGGTTACAACCCTTCCAACTCCCCTATAACTGCTCTATTTAAATTACTGCTTCCCCGTTCCCAACATTTACCTCAATTTTACTTTTCTTTCCAATATTATAATTGTTTTATTTTACTTTTCGAAATTCGGCCTTTCCATTTCTGAAATTATTAAACAACATGATTTCAAGAAAGTTTTCACTCCTGCTAATAAACTCTCTCTGTCCAAACTGAAAGACGCTACAGATAATTCTAATTCTTATGGAATAATGGAATCCATGGCATTACTTGAACAATGTATTGTAGAGTGTGGTCTTTCTTATATTGAACTAACCAAACGTAGTTTAAAATTTCGAATAATACAGCACAAGCAATATAATCGTTCACAACAAAGTAACAAATCGACCATTGCAAAATATTGCTAAAAGATGAACCACATAACTTTAATACTTTTGGACTTTAATTAAGCTAAAAGTATCGCTAAACCCACATCTATACTTGTACTTGGCTTTCTTGAAGAAATTCACATCTTTGCTATATTGCTATTCTCAGATCGTTAGAAACGTTAAATAAAAACCTCCTTTTCTTAATCCGTACTAACTTTTTTTTTTCATATTACCAGTTCGTTTTCCTAACATAATTTCCTATTAGCTGCTTCCAGCCTTTTCGTTAATTCTATTAGTCAATAAACCTGTTCCTCCAATCGTTTTCTCTATACCACCTACATATCAGCAAAATCCTCTCATACAAGTACTCAGAGTGTTCTGTAGCGCGATCTAGTTGAGAGAATTGCGACAAATTTTGTGGGAAGATTAAAAAAGATGGGAGGAGAAGGATTCCGTAAAAAAAATAGTTCCAAAAGTCACCGCTAGGGGAATATGTGGTGCTGTGTAATAGAAAAGAGAGTTTTAAAAAATGTAGAATTAATATTGAAACAAAATTACCTTTTATTTAGCTGACTCAAATCAGGTTCAATGTGGCCGCCGTTTTTGTGGACCACATACTACATTCTGTGCACAGCATGCAGAACAGCAGAAAGTAAGATGTCTGCAGGAATCTCCCGTGCACTCCGTGTTATGTTATCTTTCAACATAGCCACGTCCTGGACAACTCCGTGATATACCTTGCACTTTAGGTAACCTCATAGCCAGAAGTTGCGTGGGGTAAGATCAGGGGACCGATGTGGCCATGCAGTTGGAAAGCAGCGGCTAATGACTCTTTCTGTTGCCAATTTCTCTCGTAGCAGCTGCTATACCCGCAAAGGGATGGATGGAGGGGCTCCATCTTGCATGAAAATGATTTCATCCAGGCATTGTCTTTGCTGAAGTGCCCGAATGACAAAGTTCTTTAACATTTGTTGATATATCTCTCCGGTAACAGAACAGGTTGCCGGTCCTAACGGTGTACTTATCTCATAGAAGAATGGACCTATGATCATTTCCGATGTGAAACAACACCAAACAGTTACCTTTGGTGAATGTAAGGGAATTTCTTTGAATGCATTTGGTGATTTGTTATGCGAAATTCAGCCGTCCTGTGTATTTACAGTTCCATTCAGGTAAAAATGGGCCTCGTCTCCATATAAGATTTTGCACGGCCAAGCATCATCCACCTCCATTCTGGAAAGAAAGGTGTCAGCAAAAGCAATCGCTTATCATGATCACTGCGACGTAACTCTTGTATACGGCTGATCTTGTACGGATACAAGTAGATAATCTTTCGTAACACTTTCCATACTGTACTAAAAGGCATATCCAGATTCCGAGCTGCAACACGTGCCCTGGAAGTGGCAGCAATATTGTCTTGTGCTGTGACGACAATCGCCGTTGCAACTTCTTCGATTATATCCTGTGGTACGGGTTTTCGTCCCCTAAGATTATATCCTGTGGCACGGGTTTTCGTTCTCTGCCTGACTAAACCTTCAAAGAACCTGTTTTCTCAAACATCGCAAACGCTTTTAAACCATTAACTGACAAAGGAACGTTACCTTTACGATTTTTTTTTTTGCGTGTGTGCGTTCTAAAAGCACGAAGAGCGGCTGACGTGTTGCACTGGTTGAGGCAAAAGAATTTGACAAGTAATGCACGCTCGGCTACAGAAGGAAACATTATTGCACATAACTTTCAATGAAATGGTTTCTAAAAGTAACATATCTTATACTATAATGCGAACAAAAATTGTGTGTGTGTGTGTATGTAAATTTTATCTTGAGAACGGCTCAAACGATTTCGATTAAATTTTGCACCCTACCGTTTTCGGGCACGAAAAGGCCATTGGGATGGGTCACGTGTTCGAGAAAATTCGATTAGTGGGTCATTTTGGGTCATAATGGGTCAGGGTCAAGCTAATTATTTCTAAAGAACGGTTCAATCGATTTTGACTAAATTTTGCAACCAACCATTTTCGGATACGAGAAGACTATTGGGCTAGGTCACAAGTTCGAGAAATTTCGATTTGTGGGTCATTTTTGGGTCACTGTGGGTCAAGCTATTTTTATCTAAAAAACGGCTCTAACGATTTTGACTAAACTCTATATTCTACAGTTTTGGATTACGGGAAGATCATTGGGCTAAGTCACATGTTCGAGAAAATTCGATTAGTGGGTCGTTTTTGGGTCACCGTGGGTCAAGCTAACTTTATCTAGATAACGGCTCCAACGACTTTGACGAAATTTTGTAATCTACGGTTTTCAGGCATGAAAAGACAATTGGGGTGGGTCACGTGTTCGAGAAATTTCGATTATGGGTCAAGGTCAAGCTAATTATATCTAAAAAACTGCTCAAGACATTTTCACAAAATTTTGTAATATACCGTTTCTGGGCATGATATGACCATTAGGCTAAGTCACATGTTCGAGAAAATTCGATTAGTGGGTTATTTTGGGTCACAATGGGTCAGGGTCAAGCTAATTGAATCTAAAAAACAGCTCAAGACATTTTCACAAAATTTTGTAATATACCGTTTCTGGGCATGAGATGACCATTGGGCTAAGTCACATATTCGAGAAAATTCGATTAGTGGGTCATTTTGCGTCACAATGGGTCAGGGTCAAGCTAATTGAATCTAAAAAAATGCTCAAAACATTTTGACCAAATTTTGTATTATACCATTTATGGGCATGAGAAGAGAATTGGGCTCTAAGTCACACGTATGAGAAAATTCGATTAGGGGCATTTTGGGTCACAATGGGTGAGGGTCAAGCTAACTGTATCTAAAAAACGGTTCAAACGATTTTGGCAAAAGTTTGTATTACAACGTTTCTGGACAAGATAAAACCATTGGGCTGGATCGCATGCTCAAAAAATTCTATTAGTGGGTCATTTTGGTGATAATGGGTCGCGGTCAAGCTAACTGTATCACAAAAAGGTTCAAACGATTTTGACAAAAAATTTTATTATATCGTTTCACAGTACAAAAAGGCCATTGGAATAGGTCACCTATTCGATAAATTTCGGTTAGTAGGTCATTTTTGAAGCAACGTGGGTCAAGCTTATTTCATCTCGAAAACAACTAGCGATTTTCACTAAATTTCGTATTCCATCGTTTTCAGACTCGAGAAGAGCATCGTGTTAGGTCGCATGTTCGAAAACATTCGATTAGTGGGTTATTTTGGGTCACTATGGCTCAGGGTCAAGCTAATTGCATCTATAACAGCAAGAATGATTCAGTGGGAATAATATATTGGGATAAACACAAAGCTAATTTTGACCGAGCATAGCTCGGTCATTCCTACTAGTTGCCTTTAAAAGCCCAACAAGATAACACTGTGCCGAAGGATGTAACGTGAAATTTGAATAAAGAACTTTTTTTCTGCTACTGCTTTCTTTGGGACTCAGTACTTGAAAATGAAGATAAAGAGCCTTTAGCAGTATTTATATAAAGTTTTAGCCTTTTAAAAGTGTTGCCATATTGAGCTTTAATTAAATCGTTAAATGAGCTAAATAAAAGTTAAATTTATTTCAGTAGTAATTCTGCATTTCTTAAAACTGTCTTTTCTATTACACAGCCGCCACATATGCCCCTAGCGGTGACTTTTGGAGTTATTTTTTGCGGAACACTTCTTCTTCCGTCTTGTTTAATCTTCCCACAAAATTTAACGATATTTTCTCAATTAGATCGCGCTACAGAACACTGAGTACTATCAGCTACCATGTACTTTGCACTGATGACGATACGCTGAATACTATAAACTAGTCTGCAATAGTTGAAACATTTCTGGTGCTTGAAACGTTGTTTTATCTATCTATATTGCACATCGCCAAATATCACCTCAAGCTATACATATAAAAGTCAAAGTTTTTGTGCATGTTCCACATTAACAGTTTATTGGCTCGAAATGCACGGGGATCTGTAATAGTGAGGATAATAGTAATATATAAAGATTGTCATTTTAACGGTTTACGGATGCGAAATTTACAGGTCCCCTCTATCATGATCGCCCTATATTTTAGGAAATTCCATTTTTGTTTATTTACTCTAGGAGATCCCTAAGATTGGAACGGGCAATGACGGAAAGTGGTATTAGTTTTCAATATAATGCATTATTTGCTTTCAGCAGAGGATGTGAAAACGCTTTTTAAATAATCCAAAACAGGGGGGGGGGGAAGTATTTTCGTTCGTAAAATGAAACATGGCTGAATTAATTCCTTTGAAACTTTGTATACATATAGATTATAAACGAGGTTAGGATACAGCCTGCTTTTAAAGCATGTAGTTTTAGCAAATTTCAAAACTTCATTAGTGAAATATATAATTGATATATTTCAAGTGAAAATACTTTTTAATGCAATTGCTGGGCAATCTGAAAAATATATATTAAACGTAAAAAAGTATATTAGAAATTTCAATTAAAAACGATTTCTCCTATGTTCTATATGACGAGGAGTGGTTTCTGTAACCCGGATTGTGTTAGCTTTTGTGTGTTCTGTAACCCAGATTGACACTCTGCTTTTTGTAAAACTTTTTGTTGTTTACTATAGAGACATGCAATGATGAGATATAAAAGTCACTGTAGCTTTTAAATCCCATCAACTTGTCTAGAGATTAGCGATCTTTCTACTAAATTAAATATCATTTAAACGACAACAACAGAAAAACATTGTTGACGTCGGAATATAAGTTATCACAATCATCTTTTCTCAATTTCAATATTAGTATGATATTGCATATTTTGTTTACTATATTTCATCAAATTTAAATTATATATTTAAAAATAAACCTAGTTCCTTTCTAATGAAATAAAGAATACCATTGCAATATTTGTATATATCCCCTGCTGTCTTTTTTTTCTGTGTTTTGAAGAAATATACCTTTTTTTTCTTCAGTTCAGTATTTCAATTCATCACATAGTCATCAGTAGTGTCTAGGGTGCTGGTAGCTCGGCTTCATTAAACAGCTCTTTGCAGGGGGTTCTCAAGTCTGCAATTTGAACGTTGGATGCATACAGATTACAGGAGAAGAAATGTATTTTTCAAATCAAAAGCTGATATTTCTTTTTACACATTTTCTGAAGAAAGTGGGCTTTAGAAAGTCAATGAAATATTGGAGATTTTGTTCACGATATCATTTGTGGTAATGCTACGTCAAAACTGTCATTTTTGCTCTCTTTCTGTATATAATAGATGAAGTATCAATCTTTCTTTTCTGTAAGTTACATAAAATAATGAGGTAATAGTAATAATGCAATGTAACAAAAATATATCCGAAAATGATAGGCTTAATTAACTAAACTCTTTTATGGTGTTTGCTAAAAAATATTTTAAATTTTTTATCAGTATTCTGTTGAATTGCGTAAATTTTTGCTTTTGTTATTATTATAATTTATGCTATATTATTCAGCGGTTCCCAACCTTTTTTGCTGTCTTGTTCCCCTTCCTATGTTGTATTTCATTTAAGAGTATCTCTCATCTGATAAGCCTACTTCACACTATACTTACATTCGCAAGCAAAAATGTTTTTGATAGTAACATTCTTACTTTAGCCAAAGAGTCAAGGGTCTGAAATTAATGATATTTATAATTTTATTTTTAGTACATTTTACAGCTTATTTTTTTTTATAATCTAGCTTAAAACTGAAAAATATATACTCATAAACATAAAAATTTTAATAACATTAGCTTACAATGAAGTTCACATAAATTATTCCTCTTCATATGTATGTGTACGCAAGCATGACTTTTAATAATTTCAATGCAATTCTTAAACTTATTTAATTGGAATTCAACTTTTTTGTTTTAATTTCAACCTTCTTCTTCTTTTAATTTTTTGTGATTTTCGCTAACATCAACATCATTTTCGCGCACCTCAAATTAATTCGCAGCACATCCCTAAGTATACGTGTACTACAGAATGGAAGCCGCTTCATCTATTGTGTTATTACCTACTGTTAAAATAGATCCCTTTTGTTCTATTAAATCTATTATCGGCATTAATTAGTACTATACATTATTTTTTCTGTGATAAGTGTTGTTAACTTACAGCCTGTGTTAATTTTACAAGTACATTTTCACTATTAACAAATTTTGGAAATGTTGAAACATTTTTTGAAGTTATCACTCACTTTCAAAGTCTCATTATTACTTAGGAGATGACTAGATACTGAGGAGGTGAAAAAAAGGCTATTGATATTAATTGATATTTGATGGTCGAACACCATCTACATTGATATGTATATATATATATATATATATATATATATTATATTTTAAGTTTTAAAATATATAGAATTACTTTAAATCATGTACTAGATATATTTCATTAATATATTTCTCAAATAATTAATTCTATTCATTCAAAAAGGCTATTTGGAAATCCTTCTACTAAAATTATTACTTGATTCATACATGAATAAAATTTTCAGATACTATTTGAATTTCGAACAAATAAGCGGTTTCTTTTTTTTTCTTTTTTTTTTTTTTTTTTTATGTAAACTCACCATAAAAACTGTCAAATTGAATGACAGTAAAATACTGTTTATTTTACAGAAAAATATTGTTTTTTAGCCGTGGAAGAGTGTTTAACTGTTAAAAGAACAGAAAGTTCGTAAAAACAGCAGATTTCCCCCCTAAAATAAACGATTTTTTACTGTTATCTCATATTATTATTTTTTCTATCGATTTTACAGGATTCTTTTTATTTATACAAAAAGGAAATATAAGATTTGATTGTAAGTAATTGCTTGCCGAGAAACACTTTTATATTTTAATGCCTGAAATTGTATTAAAATATTAATTTTTGAATATCTTTCTTTCATATTAAAGTATTTTTATGAAAATGTAATTTATTTTGAATCTGCATTTTTATATATATTTCGAAATTTTATGAAATTGTGGATAGAAATTATTTCGTGATTGTGAAAGAAAAAGAAAAGAATAGTTTTTAATTCATTGAGAAAACTTAGTTGTTCACAAACTGGACTCCGTATGCATTTACCAAGAAATCTGTGTCCAGAAGAATAAATAGAAATTGAAACAGTATATGTCTCATTAAAAGTTTACCTGTCATTTTATGAAAGTTATTGGATATAAAATCTATTGTAACGGAAAAGATTTTTTTTTCACTTTGAAAGAACTCGTGCCTACTGAAAAGTTTTGACAATATAATGTGTACTGGTGCTAGTTGGGAATAAACTGAAGTATTATGGTAAATTCCAAATTTTAAGAAACATCATGTCATTGCATGGGCATTGGGCAATTGTTTAAATATATTTTACCTTACATTCCTCAGTAACTTACCATCCTCTTTTGCTTTATATTATTATTTTTAAACAATATTATGCTTTAATATCTAAGTTATAGTATACAACAGATATAGGTTCTAAGAAAAAGGCTCTACAAATCAAAAAGTTTGGGAACTATTTCTGTAAATTATTTTTCTCCAGTAATCTAAGATCAAATTTAGAAATGAATAATGCGAGTAAAGATTTTAGAAAAGATACAAAAAAGTAAAAGTAGGCCTAAAGAGAATTTATAAAATCTCTACTAAGGAAGAACTCTAACAAAATAATAATTAAATTATAAATTCCCTCTCTACTTTGAATAAGTAATTTCTGGTAAACCATTTCCTTTGAATTTGATGTAAAGCTTCTATAGTACATTGCCATTACTCAAATTTTGAATGGTATACGTAAACGGTTAAATGCATTTTTCACTTATCAAAAATCGGAATGTAGTTTAAATTAAAGCATATATATATGTATAATATAAAACATCATTATTACAAAGAATTTACCAATACCTTTGAGCAAAGTCTATGAATAAACCGAAAATGAATATTTATATTAAATAAGAACTCTCTAGAAAAAGGATAAAGATTTTTTTTTTCCATTTCAAAGAGAGGATAAAAATATTCCTTTACACATATGAGTTCCATCAACTTTTTAGATATCCCCACGAACTTCATCTGCATACACATCATTAATCACGACTCTTATTTCCCCACCTTCATCGAATATGCGTCCAATTTACACGTACATGTATGCCTCACACATAATAGTGCTTTTTTTATGTGTACTTTGCAACCTATTTGAGTATCCATATATTTTATCACTCTAGCAGTCTTCCTCAAAAGTATGTAAGGCGGTGTTAAATAATAAATAAAAAAAAAATTATGAAATCTTTTACTACAAGCCATTGACGCTATAAAAAATTAGTTTAGTTTTAGAAATATTAATATTTAGAAATATTTCCAGAGAGAAACATTCGCCTTGAATACAATATTTCAAAATGAAAATCAAATTTCAAATTATTTTTGCTTAAAAGGCGCAAAGACCAACTTAGTGAAAAAGATTCCATGCCGGGAATCGAACCCGGTCCATCAGTATAGCGCACTGACGTTCTACCGCTAAACCACATGGAACGATACCCGGAACTTCTCACTATTACAAGTTGGCAAGGCTACAAACGCAGCACAAGATGGAATATTTTCCGTGAGCCACCAACATGGGGCAAACACAGACACTTAATTAAATGAAAAAGATTCCATGCCGGGAATCGAACCCGGGCCATCAGTATAGCGCACTGACGTTCTACCGCTAAACCACATGGAATGAAAAAGATTCCATGCCGGGAATCGAACCCGGGTCGATTTTTCACTAAGTTGGTCTTTGCGCCTTTTAAGCAAAAATAATTTGAAATTTGATTTTCATTTTGAAATATTGTATTCAAGGCGAATATTTCTCTCTGGAAAATTTTCTAAATATTAATATAGATTCATTCGATGCTGGATTTAATTAAGTGTCTGTGTTTGCCCCATGTTGGTGGCTCACGGAAAATATTCCATCTTGTGCTGCGTTTGTAGCCTTGCCAACTAGTAATAGTGAGAAGTTCCAGGCTGGGTATCGTTCCATGTGGTTTAGCGGTAGAACGTCAGTGCGCTATACTGATGGCCCGGATTCGATTCCCGGCATGGAATCTTTTTCACTAAGTTGGTCTTTGCGCCTTTTAAGCAAAAATAATTTGAAATTTGATTTTCATTTTGAAATAGTTTTAGAAATTCCATACATGCAATTCTTGAATTCGGTACAGAAAAATGTATCTTCAATTGCTTGTAAAATAACATTTTGTAAAATAGTAAAACAATTTTTGTGAGGATATAAATAAACTAAAATATATTTCAACCTTCGCTCCCAAAATATAATAATTGTAAACTTTGTAGCTTTTAACTCCGTATTAAAAAACTGCAATATGACATTAATAGTAGGCCGCTTTTATTTAAATTGTTACCTCCTCCCTTCCAAAATATAGTTTAAATGATATAATTTGGGTTAGTACTGAATATTTTAAATGACCAATAGTCAAACGCTGTTGAATCTGGAGCCCTAAAAACAGAATGGCTGAACGGAAAATCAGTAAACAATTACGTTATTTTAATGCAATTATAGTATTTCTTATGAAAATATTTGTTTACAGGTGTCTGTCCAGATTTTCTCCCAGAGTTCTGTTTTTGTGAAACTGTGAACAGCTTTACACATTTGTGAAAAATCTAGTCATAATTTTATGAAATTGAAATGATCGTTATATTCAGATTATTTATTATACATTTTTAAGAAGATATTTGTATGTCAAATGCATATTTTTTCTTTTGGGAAAGGTTTAGTTTAAAGATGGAAAAGTTTTGTGAATGATTTATTTTTAAAACAAAGAATTTTGTGAAGAGTCCTGTTTTAAGGTGAAAAGTTTTGTGAAGAGTCCCGTTTTGAAAAGAAATGTTTTGTGAAGGGTCTTGTTGTGAAATGAAAAATTTTGTGAAGCCTATAAATAACCCAATTTCTTGCTAAACAGATCCTTGGTTTATGACATCATTTCTCACTGGTGGTGCGTTCCGTCATTTTGAGTTTAGGGCTGTTTTTACGTTTTTCATAGAATACCAGAATTTTGTTATTCATGTAGACTGCTATATGCAATTAATTTTTTAAATGTCACTTTATTATAAAATGTGAATTTCATTAGGTCTGTCATGATCTATTTTTACCTCAACTCGACCGGCGTTTTTTGTTTATAGAAACCTGTTAAATAAAAGAACTGTATGAAACGGGAGAAAATAATTTTCAATTTTTTTCTTACCAAAATTTTATCTGCTACATTAATTCAAATTCTACTGTGATTAAAAATTAAAACAATAACTTATAATTCTTTCTACGTACATTCTTTCTAATCGTCATAATATTTGTATGTTATTCCATTCGTGTTAGTTTATATACTATCTGAAAAAAATCTAATTTAATTTCTGATTAAAAAATGATAAACAAGTCTGATGATCAGAAAAGTTTTTTTAAATAAAATTAATTGCGACTTTATTAATAAACTAGTGTCAACGCCTGTCCAAGGACGGTGTGTAAGAAATGCGATTTTCCCTTAAAATTTCAAATAATCGATAAAAATATTCATATGCTATTATTGCGTAATCGAGATATTTGGTTTAAAAATCATAAAAAGTCAGTAAATTGAAATACACTTTTCAAACATTTTACATTTGTACACCCTCTCTATTCAATGGTGCAACATTTAAAATTATGCGATGAAGTAATTAAGTCGACTTGTTAAAAAGGTGCATTTAATGTTACAAATATAAAAAGATGTTGTTACATAATAAAATAACTTTTTTAAAACTCAAAAACTTCCGTGCCGAGCGCTTTCGATCACACCTAGATCGTCCTCAGGGCAGCTTTGATTTGAAAATTTTTAACTGACTGTACTCCGTGCCCGGTTGGGCAACCAGGTGAGTCTACTTTACAGTAGGAGGGTGTGTGTGTGTGTGTGGGGGGGGGGGGGAGGCAGTAAACTAAATATTTCGATCCAACTTTAACAAAACATCTTCTATTTTAAAAACTTTAACCATATAACCGGAATGTTGTATGACATATTATCATTTATAGCCTTATTATCTTTTATTAAAATTTCTATGGACTCTTTTATTAACGAAATATGATAATGGGAGGTAGGAAGGATTATTTTTGCTTCATTAAAACGAATACAGTCATTCAGGGTAACTTTGATCCGCATTTTCTCTATTTTCATATGTCACACTCTTATTTTAAGAATATTGTTACAACTAGGGGCATAAAAGAGAAGAAATGATCCTAAATTATTGTATGACTATCAAAAATTAAGGAATAATAATGATAAAAGCTATAAAAAATGAATGTTTAACCTGGTTCAAAGTTACCCAGCCATTTAGAGTAACTTTGCACCATTTGATAAATATTATCTAAAATAATTCATTATAAAAAAAAAGTATTATAGTTAGGGCAACTTTTAACCCCCAAAAAAGTTTTCAGATATGTAAAGACTCCGAATTTACACTTCCCAACGTCACAAGATTTGTATAATTTATGATACTACAACAAATATCAGGCATAAGAAAAGTGGAAGAAGAGAACCATGAACATTTAGAAATTAAAAAAAAAAAACCTGTTTATTGTTCATATAAAACATAAAAATGCAGTGGAAAACAATTTTCAATGTTTTATCTCAATAATATATCCATAGTTACAGTAATACATACTAGTACTAGTATTATTCAAACAAGAATAAAAAATGTCGAATGTATGAAAAGTCAAATTTGAGTAGCTGCGCCTCGAAAAACGCCTTTAAATGAATTGTACAGTGCGTCTCATAAATATAAAGACACTGATATTTTCGAAATAATATTTTAATAATTCAGCATTCAAAATTATATCTATGCATATAGCGAAAAGTATGTGCCAAGAAAACATTTTACAGTAAATTAAATTAGAATTAAATAATTTCGACTCGAAAATTGATAAATGTAAATAAATTTGCTGTCTCATAAATATAAAGACATTTTACATACTTTTGAATTACCGTCCAATAAATAATCCATTCTTATTAATGACAGAAAATATTCTAGCTGGCATGCTTTTTATTAAGTTGTATAACTATTTTGGCTTTATATAAAACAACTTCGTTCGATTTCTTTTTTCAACTCAAGGACGTTTGAAAATTGTCTTCCAGATGCACATACACTGCGAACGAGAGTGCCACAAAGATTCTTAACTGGGTTTAAATCAGGGTTACGTGCGGGCCACACCGTGACATGAACATTGCTATCGGCAAACCATTTTTTTTGTGAGTCTTGATGCGTGAATCTATGTATTATCCTGATGGTACAAATGATTCCGACCACCAAGAGTTTCAGCAATTTGCAACAACTGACTATAAGCAGTTCGATATACTCTTTAGATGTCTGTTTACCTTCCAGAAAAGCAATATCCGTAGTTCCATTAAAAGAGAAGGCACCCCACACCATAACACAACCTCCCTTTTTCTGCCGACTGAAGAAGGTTCGAGATTAACGTTTTAAATCGTGCGAGTAGGAATTCCAACCATCTGGGCAATTCAAGTTAAATCTCTTTTCATCTGAAAAAATGTCTTGCATCCATTCGTCCTTCCAGTGCATATGATCTTTAACCCCGATTAACCTCCGTTCTTTGTGTTCTTTTTTCAGTAAAGAAAATTTGCACGTATGTCGGCATACAATGTTTTTTCTTTCTTTTATTCGACGATGTGCTGTATCCTTTGGGACCATACCATAAACTCGTTGAGAAACTTATCGGAGTGACATTTTTTGCGACGAAACAAGTCGCGTGATCTTGCGATCGAGTCTTTCACTAGTTTTTCTCGGTCTGCCAGATCGTTTTCTCGAACATAAATTGTAAGTTTTTGATAAAATTTTAGAAACTGCAGCTCTGATTCTCCCAGTTTTTTTACATATTTGACAAACTGTTAAGCCATTAGCTTTAAATTCACGTATTTTGCAAATTTCATCTTTAGAAATTTCAATGTTCCACGGCATCTTTGCAATTGAAACAAGTCAAACAACTTTGCTCGTTTGGGTAAGTTAAAGTCTATTTCTGCGCGTGCGCATTATTTCTGTACTTGCACATTCGAAAAAAATTTGCATATGAAGTAGTTTCAAGTTTGTCTTTATATTTATGAGACAGCGTAATTTTTTATTTTTTTTAATTATTCGAGAGGAAATTATTTTATTTAAATTAAAACCCCTATAAGAGATTCATTTCAGTGTTCTTAATATGAGGTATAAAATTTAATTTCTTTTAACTGAATTAATGAAATGTAATTTCAAAAACATCTGTGTCTTTATATTTATGAGACGGACTGTATGTATTTTTACACATAATTGTGAAAATATTTACATGTTATATCTAATGTTCACTTTCTGCATTTATATAAAATATACGTGCAAATATGGGGAATTTTTGGCAGTAGCACCAATAATCAATAAATTATAAACATCAGTATACCTTTGAGCCCGCTCAAAGTTACCTGAAAATGTGGTAAAATGTTAGTGCCTTCTTATTTTACATTTTATTAACTATTAATAAATAAATAATCACAAAATATTATCACATTTACACCATTTAGACAATAATATGTCTGATAAATGAGTATATTGTTACTTACTATGAAAATTTAATTGTATTACAACAACTTCAAAGTAGCATTCAAAATTACCTTGAAAACATTACTTCACAAAAATAGTTAGATGATGCATTTAATTGCGTATAATGTTGCTAATTTATTTTCTAAAATAAAGAGTATAGAAATCCCAGTTTAGAACTTTGCCAACAGAGCAGAGTTCTAAAGCTTATTTAGTCTTTTGGAGTGAAAAGTATTGAAAATTAGGAGGTGGTGCAAAGTTACACCCCATGGTTCAAAGTTACCCTGAATGACTGTATTTAAATTTTGCTGTAGGTTAAGTCTTGCTAACGCTGTGGTTTGTCTATAATACTTAATATCACTTACGTGTTCTTTCAATCTGTCCTTGAATTTACGTCCGGTCATCCCAATATAATCCTTTTCTTCTTGTGTTTCAGTTATCAATGGAATTATGTAAATACCTGCTATTTCATCATTAGGAATAGGAACAAACTTGCTATGGATTAAATCTTAGGGTTTTCTTGTTGTTTTAGCTACCAGATTAATATTAAATTTCTTTACTACATATCTTAGCTTCTCATATAAACCAGGAACATAGATGAAATTACAAAATTTCAGTTTATTAACTGGATTGATCTTATGTGCTTTATATTTCATTTCATAGACCAGTTTGTTAATAAAATGTAGAGGGAAATCATTTTCCTTGGCGATGCATTTAATAATGATCATTTAACATTCGAATAAAAAAGAAAATTTATATTATGAAAAGAAACCATGTCATACTAAAATTGAAAACCCTTAAAATCAATTTAAAATAGTGGAAGTATTATAAAAGCGAACATAAATTAGCTCTCAATCATTCAAAAAGTAAATACATTGATTATAAATTATAAAAACTAGGAGATCTAACCCGGCCTTCCTGAGTTACAGAATATAGATAAAAAACTTTTTTTTTAAACTCTAATATATTTTTGACATTAATATATATTTTTCAGATTGCACGCTAACACCGCCAAAAACATTTTTATATGAAAAATGTCAATTATATATTCAAATAAAGTTTTAAAATTTATTAAAATAGCGATACATTCGTATTAATCATATATGTTTGGAATTAATAGCCGAATAAATCGCCAAAGACTTTGCTACTTAAAGCAGACAATTGATTATGATAATTTCAGAGGTTTAAGCGCATAGTTTGATTACATGTCTGTTAAATTTGTGTTTTATTTATGTTATTTCATTAATTTATTGATGAAGTTTAGCTTCGTTATGGAATATTAGCTGGAAACAAATACTAAACTATTTATATTGTTTTAAGTGCAAACGGATTAATTCATTGTTATTGGACTGCATGGGATAGAGATAAATTTTTAAAAATCCCGCTCAAAGATTATTTAAAAAACCATGATAAATCAGGATGTTCGTGTTTCATACAGTTTTCAAACAAGCTGCATTTGAAAGCACATTTATTTTTGCTTCGACAGTATGAAATTTGAAATTGTGCTATGTTTAGAAGTTAAAAAAAATGTAGTAAAAGCGAAATTTATTGGTCAGATGTTGCTAACCGTCAGTATGACATCAACGTTACTCACGAGCATGTTTTTACTTTATAATATAGATTGCAAAAAGCAGTAAATCAACAAAAGAGATAGAAAATACAAATTTAATAATAAAAAAAAAAAACGATGAATATGATGTGAAATCTTAAGGAAAACTTCCCATACAAAATTCGTAGTGAAATGATTCGTTATTCCATCAAAAATTGTCGACTAGGCTAAATAACAATAAGCCAAGTTCCCTATAAAGTATCAGAAATAATAAAGCAATTAGATTAAAAAAATGATCAAAGAACTGATTTAAGAAAACTGAGAAAGACAAAGAAGTGTAACCATCATTAAAGGTTTAACAAAAATAATTACAGCTCACCGATCGAGACATCAAGAGGTGAAAACGCTCTTATAGGTGTGAGTGGGGAAAGCATGTGACATAATAAATCTATGTAATAGGCTATTCAAAGTATAGTCTAGTAAATTAAACCCCTTTAAAATAAAACAGGACAAGTGCGAGTAGGACTCGCAGCCTGAGAGTTCGGCACGATTATGTTATATTACCGTAAGCTTAGTAAGTACCTAGTTTCTTTACAAATACATGTAAATAAGAACTACCTTCTTATACATCATACATGTTTCAAATGAAAATCAAATTTCAAATTAATTGCTTAAAAGGCGCAAAGGCCAACATAGTGAAAAAGATTCCATGCCGGGACTCGAACCCGGGCCATCAGTATAGCACACCGACGTTCTACTGACTAAACCACATGGAACGATACCCAGCCTGGAATATTTCTCACTAGTGACGTATTTGGGAGGAATATTTTTATATTTTAATGGAATCCTTAATATTATTTTCAGCAGCCCCCCACGATCCTTCACCCGTAACGACATTTAAACTTTTGTGATTTCTTTTAATACTAGGGGGCTCGGCCCCCTACGAGCTACGCTCGCCAACCCCCGTCCAGACACCGCAGACTCTAAATGCACGATAATTTGATCGGCTTTAAAAAGATTTCGAAAGATTGAATTATAATTTAAAAAACAGTGGCGATCTCCCTATAAACGGATTTCTATTCATTTCTCTTTGATTGGGGAATTTTAACGCCAAATCCGCTGCGGTACTACTTGATTATGCAGTCGACCAATTTCGCCAAATTATACAAATTGACATAATTTTTATTTTAAATAACGAAAGAACAAATAAATTAGTACAACATTAATAAAAATACAAATAAAACTTCGAAATCAAAATAACTTGATGACGTAGACACGTGTAACAACATTTCAAAATAAGCTAATATAAAAGGAATTAAGCAAACAGAGTCTTTGTCTCCTGGTATTTTTTAACAAAGCGAAAAGAAAGTTCTTTTAAATGAGACATTTTAAATTAATTGTTTTTAATCTGACGTAATTTTGACCAAGCTATTCTTTCTCTTTTAAATATTCACGTGAAAATACTTTTGTTACAAATGAAATATTATTTGCGCTTTCCTAACAAAAATAGTTGAAAAGATCCTCTCAAAATATTAAATAAATGTCTAGTACAATTTCTAAATTTAAACTATTTTGCAATATTATTTTATGTTCATTTTATGTAATAACTGTAATGTGACGTAAATATGACGTAATTTCTCCTATTTAAGACTTCTAACGCATGTTAATGAATTTATTATTTTACAATATCCTTTCTCTTTTAAAATTCCCGTGTATACATTTTATGACGTAATTTTCAATAAGTTCCTGCTTTTTATACCCAATTATTTAATTTTAATTTAAAAGTATCTTTTCTATTTATAATAGTCACGTGTAAATAAATTTTTAATTTGAAGCAAACATTATTGCTTCCGTTGTTTATACAGTTGGCAACAGGTTAAATTAGTATAATTTTCTAAAATAAGTAAAAAATATCTCTCGAAATGGTGAAAATTTGAATTTAAAATAGAAATAAAACCTCGAAAAATGGGTCAAATTAAAAAAATAAATGAATTCTGCACACCGGGAAATTATAACGTATAAAATGATCTAAAAGTGATTAAATTCCGATGTATAGTTTTTGCTCCTATAAAACTTTTTTAGTGGAACGATTTCGTCCAACTTTAGCATTAAATATCTCTTAAAATAATTCTTCGATTTGAAAACTGTCTGCATCAGCGTGTTTATCAAACATTTCTGTATAATACTACCGATTTTCATATTTTTGTATGCATTATTTTCCTTAAGAAAGAAAGACCTCCGGTCACAAAAAATTCAAAACCGGCGGCGGCGGCGGCGGCGGCGGCGGCGCACAGTGGATCAAAGTATAGGCGATGTAAAGATCTGAACTATATCAGATTCGCCATATAGAAAGAACTAATGCTTTTCTAAAATAGAGTAAAAATATGTTAAAGTCCACTGAGACGTGCGGCAAGATGAAAGAAACTACTCAGTCACCATCGCTCTTGGACATTTGACAATCGGTGACAGTTTGCTAATGCTAAGGAGCAGCCGGAACTTTTTTGATCTTTGAGCGTGGGAAGAGAACTCACATACGTTCTCACGAGAGCATATGATCGCAGGACCCACGTGCAAAAAGAGGAGTTTCCTAAGGTGTCCACTCAGGAGACAACAGTAAAGATCCCTGGGAGGTTCTTAAAAAGAACGGACAGTTAGTGGCTGAGAAACTCACTATTGTTTTGAGAGGAAGATAATTGAGAGATATATACGAGAGGATGCGGAGGAGAGAGTAGATTTTGGCTGGAGTTGGAAGAGCGAATTTTGGAGTAGAAGATTTTGAAGGCCGAAAGGGCCGGACTTTACGATCCCTAATACCGGGAAATGACACTCGAATCAGCGGCGACAGGGTGCCGTCGCGGAAAAAGGAGGTCTTTATCTCGGAGACAAGACCAGCGCTTTCCGTTCAAGTGATGCAATGCCTGTGGACTTAATAGACTAGCTGCCACCTTCTCATAGACACTATTTCTGTTACATAAACTTTGTTCAACAAATTTTACATTGTTGTGTATATAGCAACTTATCATTACTCCAGAATATTTTTTACTGTGTTATAAAATAAATTTCACGTTATCATATTCTAAGAGAATATAAATTGCTAAGCCTTCGAAGATTAACACCCTCGACCATCGCTACCGCCTTCTTAGGACACGGCACAACTGGTGGCAGCCAACGAAACGAACTTTTATGTGCAAAAAATAGTACAGATGAGATTGTTAGCAGTCTGTGATTAAAAACAAAAGAGAGCTGAGCATCGAGCAGCAGGACAACGTCATAGCCGCAACACTGCGAAGGAGTCAACAGTCCAGCGACCCACGAGAGAGCAAAGGGACATCCAGGAGATCCACCTAAAGCCAGACGGAGAGAGCCGACAACCGACAGACTCCCTCGGAAAGGCCTGACCCTGACGCAAAGAGAGTGACCGATACTTCAACGGCAGCACACTGGCCAAAGCAACTGTGACGGGACCTCAACACAACAGAGCAGGTAGGCTCATTTTTTTTTGAATGGCTCTCAAATTTTGTTTTAGTAGAATTTAAATGTTTTAAATTCGGGATCTAAAATTGTGAGATAGTAAAATTGTTGTAATTTGTAAAGTAAACATTAAGATAAGGGCATCAAGCCAAGTATAACAGAGGCAAATTCATAGGCATTTAAGATAGCTCAAGCTAGGAAGCAGATTAAAATCTGGTTTATATTCGAAACGAATACAAATGAAAATTTTGTTTCTAAGAAAGGAAGCGGAGAAAATTTTCAGGGGAGATTGCAGTAGCGAGCCGAAAAAAAAAAAAAAAAAAAAAAAAAAAAAGGCTCAGGGGAACAGTTTTTTAAATTAGAGATGCAAGTAGTGTAATATTACATGTAAATTGTGAGGAAAATTAATTTATGTTAGTTAAACTACTGAATAAAGATATTTTCTAGAGATTTATGGTCAGAACACTGATTACACTGGTCATGGTTTGCAAAGAAGTGCTCAGATTTGAAAAATTTGAAAAGTTTATTCGAAATATATGTGTGCAATTTCTATAAGATTTTACTATATATTGTGTTATATCCTGTGTGTATAGAGACTTTAAACAGAAAAATTTATCTTGCACATTGGTTATTTTTAACAAAAGGGGAAGGTATCCAAAAAATTTCACAGATATTGTAAATTTATACTTTATATCCTGTATTTGTATTTAAAATTTGTTTATGTAAACATATTTTATAGTGTTAATTGACAGGCTTTAAATTCTCCGAGGAAATTATTGGTGTAAATTATTGAAATTGTGTTAAAAATAAGGCTTCATTATGACAAAGCTGACCACATTAAAACATTGCAGAAAAGTTGATTTACAGAATTTAGCAGCAGAATTGGGTGTAGCACTTGAGAATGGGGATACAATACAAATAATCATCCAAAAAATTGAGCAATCGGATAGCTACGACGAGGACCTTGCGCTAACGCAAGCCAGGTACATTGTACAAGATAGAGAAGAAATTTAGCTAGGGAAAAAGACCGCGAGAAGGCAGAAAAGGACCGCGAGAAGGCAGAAAAGGACCGCGAGAAGGCAGAAAAGGACCGCGAGAAGGCAGAAAGGGACCGCGAAAAGGAACAGTTAGAATTAGAAAGAGCTAAATTAGAAAACGCAGACAGACAGAAAGAAAGAGAATTCAAACTAGAAGAATTAAGATTAACGCAAGGCACAGAGAGAAGCAGTTCAAGCGCGAGCAATCGTTCTGATAGAGGCCAAAAATTAAACATAAAATCTATTATGCATTCGTTCGACCCAGACAAATCAGACATAACTTTATTTTTAAATCTATTTGAGAGACAGGCAGGAAGATCGAGGATCGAGTCAGATGATCTAGTAACTCATCTTTTAGCTTTATTGCCCAAAGAAATTTCAGAATTAATTTTACGAGAACCGTCCGACAGCGTGGACAATTTTGCTCACGTGAAAAAAATTCTCTTAGAACGATATAGGTTAACAGCAGAAGCCTATCGTTTAAAATTAATGAGGCATCAAAAAAATACAAACACCCCATGGAAAGACCTAATCTTCGAATTAAATAGTTTTCAAGACGGGTGGCTTGATGGGTTGGGCAGCAAAACCTTAGAGGAACTAAAAGACCTGCTTATTACGGAACAAATTAAACGAAGAGTGCCGATCGAAACTAAAAATCATTTTATCGATTCGTGGGCAGAGTATAAAAAACCAGACAAACTCGCAAAAGATTTGGACGGGTATGAAGCAATAAAGGGCGCGACGTCCTGGAAAGGCTATGCCAGACACCCCGTGGAAAAAAGATTCGAGAAACCGAGATATACGGAAAAAGACAGCGAAAAATTGTCCGATCGCCCAAATTACGAGGAAAGGGACCCGAGGAAAAATCCCGGTCATAAATCTAATTGGCGGGAGAAAAGCGATGATAGGGAAAAACAAAAAGCCTTCGAAAAAACAAAGAAAGATACATGCTTTGTTTGCGGTGGGGGGCACTGGAAGCGCAACTGCCCGGAGCTAAAAAAAGGGAAACCCCGCATAAAACGATCCACCATATTAGCAGAGAGCCGGACTTAGAAGAAGGTTTCGAACCATATTTAAGGAAGGGAAAGATAAATGGAGTAGAAATTACAATGTTACGTGACACGGGAAGCATGACGGATGTCTGCCCTGGAAGCTTGGTTAAAAGTAGCCAATTCAATGGGAACGTGAGCTGGGTAAAACAGCTCTTGTTTAATGATCTTCGTTGCCTTCCCATAGCCGAAGTTACGCTCGAATTACCAGACAAAAGCTTAATTAAGACCAAAGCCATCGTCACGAACGAAGAATCAGACATTAATTATTATATCTTGGGCAATTTAACTCAAAATCTTATCGATTCAGGAAACGCATTGAAACCTCAAACATTACACGCAGTAACAACACGCGGTCAAGCTAAACAGCTGACCAAAGAAAGCGAAACCAATAACATTCGAAATTTGGATCCGTGCGTTCAAGGGGTCAGTCAATCACGGGAGATTAGGCCGGAGACTGCGACGCCAGACGATGAGTTAGAGGAGAGCGAAGGGGAGGAGCCGATCTCCTTACCACCGCTCGTCCAAGACGAGACCTTTTTATTGAGCAAAATAGAAAGGAAAGATTTCGAAACTGCGCAGAATGAAGACAAGTCGCTTGAGATAATCAGACAAAAAGCGCGTGAAAAGAAATCCTTTTTTGAGTACAAAAACTCCATTGTTATTAGAAGGGTTAAAGACCACAGGGGTTCGGAGAGAGAACAAATCGTGGTTCCTGAAAAATTCAGAAAGGCAATTTTGAGCGCCTGTCACGAGAGCAGTGCGGCGCATTTGGGAGAAAAAAAAACAAAAGATAAATTACTACGGTACTTCTTCTGGCCAAAAGTTATCAAAGAAACACAGCTTTACGTAAAATCCTGTACGCCTTGTCAGTTAGTGGGAAAATCGGGCGAAACAAAAAAGGCTCCTTTGGCGAGAGTACCTGTAATCCCAGAGGTATTCTCAAAACTTTCAATCGACCTGGTAGGCCCTTTAACTAAATCAAAACGGGGAAATAAATATATGTTGACAGCGTTATGCGTTTTCTCGAAATATCCAGAGGCGATTCCGATAGAAGACATGTCATCGGAAACAGTGGTACAAGCACTTATGCAGATTTTTAGTAGGATAGGTTATGCTAGAGAGGTACAGACAGATTTAGGAAAATCGTTTACGTCAAACTTAACGACGTCTTTCTTAGAGAAATTTGGGGTCAGGCTGCGTCATTCCAGCGTTTGCAATCCGAAAGCAAATAACGTTGAGCGCCTGCACCGTACGATTAAGAGGTTATTAAAAGTAATGTGCCTGGAAAGCGGGACAGATTGGGAAGAAAACCTGCCGCACGCATTATTGGCGATACGCAATGCAATCAGCGATTCCACTGGGTTCAGCCCAGCAGAGTTAGTTTTCGGCAAAAACCTCAGGACGCCCGAGACACTTTTATTCGAACAATGGACAGGGGGGAACAAGGAGCCAGAAGTAGTAACAGAATACGTTTTCGAGCTCATGAACAGACTGAAAAGATGCCAAGAATTAGCGGAGCAAAATCTGCTAGAAAATAGAGAAAAAAGGAAAACACGATATGATAAACAAACGATTGTACACGATTTTCAACCCGGGGATCAAGTTCTAGTACTAGCGACGCAAAAACCGCATAAAATGGCAGCCAGCTGGATAGGTCCTGGACAAATAAAAGAAAAAATTTCAGAGACAAATTATGTAGTAGAGGTTCCGGGGAGGCGCGCGAAAGAGCAAGTTTTCCACGTAAACCTATTGAAACCGTACATACAACGGGTGGAAAAAATAAATATTCTGGCGCACTTATGCGACGGGGAAGAGTATCAGCACGACTTGGAAATAGCTTTTCCACTAGATGAGCCCAATAACTACAATTTCGAGGAAATCGTAAAAGATAGCAATCTGACGGATAGGTGCAATAATGAGCAATTACGGGAATTAAAAATCCTACTGGGGGAGTTCAGGGAGGTTTTCTCAAATAACCCGGGGGCGACAGACATGGAGGAGCACGATATCGAGGTAATTAGTGACAAACCAGTTAGAATCAGACCGTATAGAATGTCCCGCAGACAAGAAGAAATTTTAGAGAAAGAAATTAAAAGGATGCTCGAACTTAATATTATAAAGGAAGGGGAGTCAGACTATTATTCACCCTTAATTCTAGTGGAATCAGCCGGTAAGGAGCCACGCCCATGTGTAGACTTTCGTCGGCTTAATGCAATTACTAAAATAGAGTATTACCCCTTGCCTAATATCGAAGAGAGAGTGGAGCGTGTGGCGGCGGCAAAGTACATAACGGTATTGGATTTAACAAAAGGCTATTGGCAAATCCCAATGACCCCGCGGGCCCAAAAATACGCAGCATTCGTAACAAATAAAGCAACATATTTGCCTTTAAGATTACCCTTTGGTTTAGTCAACGCTTCGTACAGATTCTCCAAATTTATGGCAAAATTGTTAAAGGGACTAGAAGATTTCTGCCTGCCGTATCTGGACGACATGGCGATTTTTTCAGAAACATGGGAAGCCCATTTAGAACACATTCGGGAGGTGCTATCCAGAATTAAGGACGCAAATTTGACAGTAAAAATTTCAAAATGTAAATTTGCGCAAAGAACAGTTAAGTACCTAGGGCATATTGTGGGGGAAGGACAAAGGAGGCCAGCGGAGGCAAAAATTAAAGCAATCACGGAATTGGCGCCCTCCAAGTCGAAAACCGAAATCCGCAGATGTTTAGGTATGGCCGGGTATTACGCTAGATATATCCAAAATTACGCGACTATCGTAGAACCGCTCACAAGAGCATTAAAAGGAAAAAATAAAAGGGAGAAAATAACATGGGACGAAGAAATGGAAAGGGCCTTTCAAACGCTGAAAGAGAAACTCACGGCGGAGCCCATTCTGTACGCGCCAAATTATGAGGCAGAATTTATAATACAAACGGATGCTTCAAATTTCGGAGTAGGGGTTGTCCTCGCACAGAGAATAAATTCAGAAGAGCATCCCATCATATACCTAAGCAGAAAATTCAGTGAAACCGAAAAAAATTTCAGTGCAACAGAGAGAGAGTGCGCGGCGATAATCTTTGCTATAAAAAAATTACGTCATTATATCGACGGACAAAAATTCCTCATAGAAACAGATCACAGCCCTTTAACATTTTTAAAGAACAATGCAGGAAATAATCCGAGGCTTTTAAGGTGGGCACTGACCTTGCAACCATACCAGTATGCCATTCAACATAGACCAGGAAAAGACATCACGCATGTAGATTTTTTGAGTAGGGCAGAGTAATCTTGAAAAAAAAAAAAGAAAAGAAAACTGTATATGGTATGCTATCATTCCTTTTAATGTTTGAAAAAATAATATAATGAGAAGTGTTTTGAAATAAAATAAAGTCTAAAATATTATATAGAGCGTATAATGAATACTTTTTTTTGGAGGGGCAGACAGGCAAATAAAGTTTTTTTCTTTTTTCCTTTTTTTGCATGTGAGCCATTCATATAAATTTTGAGTCACCTTTCTCTTTTCCAGAATATTTCGTCCTGCGGCCAAAATATTCTTTTAAAAGGAGGGGGGGGGTGGTTGTAAAGATCTGAACTATATCAGATTCGCCATATAGAAAGAACTAATGCTTTTCTAAAATAGAGTAAAAATATGTTAAAGTCCACTGAGACGTGCGGCAAGATGAAAGAAACTACTCAGTCACCATCGCTCTTGGACATTTGACAATCGGTGACAGTTTGCTAATGCTAAGGAGCAGCCGGAACTTTTTTGATCTTTGAGCGTGGGAAGAGAACTCACATACGTTCTCACGAGAGCATATGATCGCAGGATCCACGTGCAAAAAGAGGAGTTTCCTAAGGTGTCCACTCAGGAGACAACAGTAAAGATCCCTGGGAGGTTCTTAAAAAGAACGGACAGTTAGTGGCTGAGAAACTCACTATTGTTTTGAGAGGAAGATAATTGAGAGATATATACGAGAGGATGCGGAGGAGAGAGTAGATTTTGGCTGGAGTTGGAAGAGCGAATTTTGGAGTAGAAGATTTTGAAGGCCGAAAGGGCCGGACTTTACGATCCCTAATACCGGGGAATGACACTCGAATCAGCGGCGACAGGGCACCAGGGTGCCGTCGCGGAAAAAGGAGGTCTTTATCTCGGAGACAAGACCAGCGCTTTCCGTTCAAGTGATGCAATGCCTGTGGACTTAATAGACTAGCTGCCACCTTCTCATAGACACTATTTCTGTTACATAAACTTTGTTCAACAAATTTTACATTGTTGTGTATATAGCAACTTATCATTACTCCAGAATATTTTTTACTGTGTTATAAAATAAATTTCACGTTATCATATTCTAAGAGAATATAAATTGCTAAGCCTTCGAAGATTAACACCCTCGACCATCGCTACCGCCTTCTTAGGACACGGCACAGCGATGACGAACATAGGATTATCACGATAGTATAAGCCTACATATACGATGTTTTTTGTTATATTTAGCTTTAAATGAGTAAAATAAATGATACTAAAAGTATCTGCATGGTTTTTATGAACAATTTCGCGCTTTTATCTCGCAAACAGGAAGTTTAGGGAGATGATGAATAACAAAAATAAACTAGGAGAACAAAGCATACAGTTTTTACTTATATCCAAATGACATTTGTGGAATATTTAAAGCATTTGTTTAATTTTTAATTGGCAACATATACATAACTATTTAAAATCGTTCTACAAAACTGCAACATTTTAGAACTTATTTCAGTGCATATTTGTTATTATTGGATTTGAGTTTTTTTTAAAATTATCTTGTAGTAATGTTAATTTTAACATATTTCTCTTTTATTTGAAACAAGATTATTTCATTTTGTCTTATTTCTTATAATGTTTTGAAATATGATAACAAACAGAGATTTGTTTTTGTTTCTGAAAAATTTAAATAATGATTTTAGTTATGAAAAATCAATGCTTAGTTTTGTAAGTGAAAAGTGTGGGCTAATTGCCTCAGACATTGAAGGAAAGTTTGTTGAAGGAAGCTGTTCTCAACTGCTTTGCTCAACAAGCGCAAAACGTTTTGACACATTTACAGATTCATTTTTTATCACAAAGATATAAAATTGGAAAGCCTGATTAGGGAAGCGATTTGGAATCTACCTGTGTTTTCCATTTTTTGATAATTAAATTACCTATTGAGTTATAAGCAATTTTGATAACGTGACAAAGATGTTTTCTCCCTTCGCTGACCGGTTTTTCTGCTTTCTTCGGGAACTTCGGTTCAAAACGTCAACTTTGATACTATTTTCTGAAAGATCTATTACGTTTTCAAAAAACGAAAAAAACAGCTCGATTACATTGTTTCTGAACAACAACATCGGCTAGTTTCATGCATTTCCGACAAAAAGTAAATTTAAACTTGTGTCAGAAAGTTGCCCTTTTGGATTTGAGAATAGTCTTAAAGGAGCGTTTACGTATGTTTTGTGTAAGTGCAAAAGATAACTGGCTGAAATCTGAACGAAAATTAGATCGTTTTAATAATAAAATCTATTCTTCATTTCAGTGTTCCTTTAAAGATGGTAATGAGCTTAAATCATTTGCAGTTGAAAATTTGCAGAAATCAACATCATGAAAATCTTTTTCAGCCGTAACCGAAACTCATGAAAGAAGACTAATTCAAAGTTTCAGAGAGGATACTTCTGGAGAAGCTAAATTAAGAAGAATCAAAGAGTAAATTTCAACTCGAATTCAGAAAAAAATTAGCTTTGCTAATAGATGTTGTTAAACGGACAAGTGGTTTGACACACGATGGAAACTCTGCAAGGACATTTTTGCTGAGTTTAAAAAGACAGCTGAGATCACTGTATTGGATAAAGAACTTATTAAACGCTTTGCCATTATAATGGTGATCGCCTGTGACAAAGTAGTTAATGCCAAAAAATTTGGCCATTTCGCATTGGGAACAGCTAAACAGTAAACAATGTGCTTCAAAGTACGGTTGGTATTATATGCCAGGTTCTGTACATAATTACTAACTCATGAAAAGGTCATGATTACAAATTTTGCTGTTCCAATTGGATAATTATCGGAAGAAGTTAGCGAAGCTCGAAATAAAGAGTTTCGAAGGTATCGGGAGTCTCATAAGAGAAAAATAAGTCGAAGAGCATCTAACGATGACTTAATACTCCATTTGCTAACGGTTTGATATCCAGTATTAGACACAAAATAAAAAAACTTTCAAAGAAACAGAAAATTTCTAGAAGCATTGGGTCTTTTACTTTAAAATATAACACTTTATCCCTGACATAGCACCGCATCCATTTATTAGAATACATTTAACCCTCTGAGAGCCTTTGCGCTTTTCATGTAAACGTTTATATAACCCGAGATAGAGTATATTTCATTTAATTTCGAAGTTTAATGTTAAATTAGTTTTTTACATCATTTCATACTAGAAATTTCTTATAGTATAATCTTCTTTGAAAAATATTTTTGTGTACAGCCAATTTAACATGTTTTCTGGAAACGGAAAATTGCGTAATAGTCGCTTCAAGTCCATTTATTTCGAAAACGCGCAGGTTTGCGCAAAAAATCGACTATACCACATTAAAATATAGGCTTTTAGGAATACCAGCATGTGTTTGAAATTTTAAACAACTTTAAACAATTTAAGTTACGTAATTTTAAAGATTATGAATCCGTTAATTCTATATGTGTTGTTCATAATGTAGAAGGAGACATAAAATTCAATCAAAATGTAGTCAGTTGAGGTTTAAAATGTGTTTCAAGAAATTAATAATGATATTTTAAATGAATTATTAGTAGAGGTTAATTAGGTTTTATTTCTGAGCACAGCAAAAAGTCACTAAAATTCGCAGAAAAATTCCTCTGCTGAAAGGTGTATATTCCGAGCTATACAAATACGATATAATTTTGTATAATTTAAAAAATAAACATATATTCGTATTTTGTAGATATTCTTTTAAAATATTTCATCGCAAAAAATTAGTTTTTTAATGATTATTTTTTGGCTCTATGTTCGCATTTTCTTAAGGATTGATCCACTGTGCGGCGGTGACAGCGGTAGTTACTTTTTTTTAGAATAGAGAGATAATAAACGTCCAAGCTGGTATAATTAATATTTTATGCAGGGGGGATATGAAAGAATAGGGATAAATATAAAGGAGCAAAGTTTCTTTTAAATTATTTATATTTAGCTTTTTATGTTGGAAAGGATATAAACGTTTAATTCAGTTGTAGTGACTGAGAAGAATCGTCCGCACTTTATGGAAACGATTTTGTAATTTATTTTTCTCGTTTCCATTTTGAGATAAAAAATTGGCAACTTCAAAATAATCATGTGCTATCTTTTGATTGGAATGTAAAATAAAAGATTTATTTTGAAAATGGCTCCTAAAAATTCACAGGTGGCTCGAAGGTTACGTAACTGCGCTTCCGGAATAGAAAGATTCTTATCAACAAATTATAAAGCAGTGTAAATATCGCGGTTATTGCATTTCAAAACAAGGTATTTATAATATGTTAAATTTGTAAGGAAAAAAACAGGTCTAAAAGAAAGTAAAAATGAAAATATGACCGCGAAACCCCATCCTAAGATTGTTCGAACGGGGGTAAATATCAAGAAAGTGAAGTCTCTTATCCTAAAAGAAAATCCGCCGACTCGAAGATCTACTGCATATAAGCTATTAATGTCTTCTTGCACTCTGAGCAAAATCATTCATAAAGATTCGAAATTAAAAAAGATGTTTAATCTTATCTCTATTGCTGAAATAAAAACAAATTGTAGAAAATTATATGAAAGACAACAAGCTGCTGAAAAATGGAAATTTGTGGTAACACTCGATGAGGCATGCACTGAAAAAAAAAAAAATCTGTAATTCTACGATGTAAATCTACAAAATAGATTTTTGTAAAGCTACAGAAATTTGTAGCTTTACAAAGCATCTACTAAAAATTACAGTAGTCTTACTACAATTTTATCTGTAACCCGAGTTGCAGTGACATAAAAAGTTCTAGGAATCCCAGTTTCCTAAAAAAAATCTTGGTAACCTTACAGATTTTTTTTATTTATAGTGCAAACGTGTGTCCGTTATATGAATTTTTATTGTTGCCGTTACATAAAAAGTTCTTGGAATCCCAATTTCCTAGAAAAATTTTAGTAACTTCGCAGAATTTTTTTTACAGTGTGGGTATATTTAAATGACTGTGATAAAAAATATCAATTTTCTATTGCTCAAGTGATGGGAATAACCGTACGAAATGTCTTCGTCTGTGTAAAGAAAAAATCCCAAAGGGATTCATGATAGTTGCAGGATTTTGCTACAGTGACAAATTAGAAATAAAAAAGTCTCGAGTAAAGACAAAATTAATTCACCCTACTATCAGCAGAATATATTAGAAACAATTTTTGAGGAAGAAATTCCAACCTTATATGGAAAGGACGTTGACAAAGTTGAGCTTCATACGGACAAAGCCTCTAGTCACACGTTTAAATCAACTGCCTCTTATTTAACAAAGAAAGAATCAAACAGGAATAAAGTGTATCCTATTTAATGAAATATCTGTAAAATCACCTGATGTTTGCCCAATGGACTTTTGCGCTTACGGTTTATTAAAGAGAGCCTTTGGAAAATGGCATCCGGGGACGCTTATATCTACCCCCTGTATATCTGCCCCCATACGTCATTTTGACGTCACAGATAGAAGGGGGCACATATCCAGTACTGCAGAATTTCACTGTCGTCGAAGGTTGTATATCCGACCCCTGTATATATGTCCCCATAGCAGATGGGGGCAGATATCAAATAGAGAGCATTTTATTTTTGTCGATAGCTGTATATCCATCCCCTGTATATATGCCCCCATACGACGTCACAGCTGAAGGGGACACATATCCAGTCCTAGAGAATTTTCTCTTCTTCCAAGGGTGTATATCCAACCCCTGTATATCTGCCCCCATGCGTAATTTTGACGTCACAGCAGAAGGGGACACATATCAAGGGGGCAGATATCCAATGCTAGGACTTTTACTTTTGGAAAGAGATTTGGATATCCGACCCCTGTATATCTGCCCCAATACGTCATTTTGACGTCAGAGCAAAGGGGATACATATCAAGGGGTCAGATGTCCAATGCTAAGGCTTTTACTTTTGGTGAGAGAGTTGGATATCCGACCCCTGTATATATGCCCCCATACGTCATGTTGATGTCACAGCAGAGGGGTTACATATTCGATGGTATAAGAACATTTTTAGGTTCGTCGACAGCTGATTATCCGACTCCTGTATATGTGTCCCGCCCCCCTTTTACGTGCATATTTTGTTGTTGCTGTGAATTAGTATACGGCCTTGAAGAAATATGTAGGAGAGATTTAGTGTGTAATATAAAAAATAGTATCTCGCTTATTTTGCATACTCGGCTTTCAAGGACATACTATGTGGAAACAGGACCGTAGATAGAGACAGCCGGCCCCGTTAATAATTCGAATGCCACCACAAGTATTTTAGAGAAATATCTGCTAAGACGAAAAATTAATTTATCAATGAAGAATTCCGTTTTACACAGGTTTTTTACGTCTGAAGTGGTATAATTGTATGGTATTTTTTGGCATGATCATGATTTTTCCAGTTTAAAGTGAGATTCCGTTACAGACAGGCTTTACTGTATTAAAAAATAAATTTCTTGGCAAGTTTTTTTCTAACGTCCATAAATTTGCTTTTTTTTTTTTTTTTTACAGCATTATTGTTTATTATAACACTTTTCATCTAAAGATTTTAAATAGTAATATAAAATATTAAAATATAGGCAAACCATTTTCGATTTTCTTGTAGCAGCTCACTGTTACATCCCTTCTTTTCCCCTTCAGTAATGTATTATTTATATTATTAATTCGATTATCATGAAATTCAAATGTATTATTTGTGAGATACAGATATTTGTTGTCAAATAAAAATTGCAAGCTATATATTGCAAGCTATATATATATATATATATTTTTTTTTTCTGAAACGTTATTGTGTTAGCTCTGCTTCTGAATAATAATAATAATGTATTATTATTATTATCATTATTATTATTATTATTATTATTATTATTATTTAAATTTAAAAAAATGTGATTTTTATATTGTTTATTTATGTGAGCTGGAAACATTCTATTGTGCACAAACTATTGTAATGCAGCCGAGATCTTCTAGGGATAAATTTTGGTTAATGGTATGCGTTTCAAAATCAAAGAATTTGAGATCTGAATATCAGCACGCAAGTAAAGAAAAAAATCTTGATTATAATTCCGAAAGAAAAAAAAAATGAGATTGCGTAATGCATCTTAAAATTTCATTCAAAGGATTATACAGTTGTCAGGGTTTTTTTCGTAAACATTTGTCATAATCTATGTTTTTATGCTTTAATTAATAAAACTATTATTAGTACTAAAAGATTAAATCAGCAAATTAGTTATTTTATCAGTTAGTAATATCATTATGCATATTAAAATTTTGTAATAATTATGTAAATCTATATTAAATACTGCAGACATTTATATTTATTAAAATTATTAATAACTTAATTTAATATTAAATTGTTAATACTATTTAAATTAATAGTTATTAAACAATTATTTCTCTAGTTAGAACATTACACATTTTACGTTTTGATTAATAAAATTATAATTAATATAATTATAGAAATAATAAAAACTTCACATAAGTAATTTCATCAATTAACACAAATAACAAATCAAACAAATATCATGGCAAAAATTTTTACATTTCAACTTATAAAAATTCTGTTAACAGCATAAATTAAAGCTTACACGCATGTATGTGCTTGCTAATCAAAACAAACTATGAAAATGGGTGGAAACCATTAAATTGTGCACACAAAGTAAATATGAGAATGACCAATTTTATATCTGAAGTTATATTTGAAATATAGCAGCATTAGATTTAAATATCTTTTTTAAATTGAATGATTTTTACGCCAGATAAGAACTTGCTTTTTACAAACTTATCATATTTAATTTTTTATAAACATAATCATTTAAGCTAAAACATGTATTTAAAGCATTTTTCAGTTATTCATTAAGGCAAAGTATCCATAGAAACTTTACAAATTAGGTTCACTTTATATTTCAATGCTTTTTTAAACAGTTTTAAAAAATTTTAATTTTTAAACACGATTTAATCACTAATTTTAATTGTCTGATTAAAATCGTTGACATCCTTATTAAAAGTATTAAGATTAAATTTGGAGTTTATTTTTATTTTTTTAGTTGTACTGGTTGTTTTTCCAGTATGAAAAAATACTTTTTTTTCTATTTGAGGTTTTTTTTTTTTTCGATATAAAAAAAAAATTAATCTAGTATGAAAGTATTATAAAAATATAAGTATTTTATAAATTTAAAATTTATTAAATTTAATAATATTTTAATACCAGTTTATGTATATTTTATTATTTATAATATTTTGTCTTTGAATGTTGAACTCACGAAAAAGTAACTTTCAACTATTTTACATAATGAATACTTTTATCTTTCAAAGCATCCCGAAAAATCTATGTTTTTTATTTATATGAATTTATTTAATTTGTTTATATCGTTTTCCATCACAAATTTCAAAAGGTGATATTTATTAACTCTTTATCGCCTTATTTAATTGCAAAGTTTCTGCTATTAAATAAGACAATTTTTAGACATTGAATTAGTGGTAATTCGTAGGCTCTCGGTCTTCAGTTTAACCCCTTAACGGTCGCTTTAAATTACAGTTTAAAAATTCAAATTGCTTATTGGCACCTTTTTTTTTTTTTTTTTTTTTTTTTTTTTAAGAAATATTTACCTTATTTAATAGCAGGTTAAATGATGTCATAATAAAGCCAATTACATACAAAAGCCTTTATAAAAGTGGTGGGGATTAAACAAACTGAATAAAAGACACAGCCTGTGAATATCACGGGAGCGAGAATTAAGAGGTTAAAGACACCTTAGGAGCTACTACAAGCAAATCTGTAGAATTCTTATTTATTTAGCAAAGTTTTCGTCTCCAAATGTCCATAATTTTCAGAACTTTAGCACATTAAGATTCACAGACAGCATATTGTTTAAAGAAGTATGGTACTGATTGATGAGTTTAGACATTAAATTTTGACGTAATTAATGAAAATGTGCATCAACAAATTTTTCAGAAGGACATGTTTTTAAAAAATGGAATATATAAGTTAAAGTTTTTTTTAAAATTATTTTAATTAATTTGCCTTTTAAAGTTTTGTATGTAATGGTTTGCACAAAATAAAATCTAAAACTGAGTACAGTAGAGCGCCGATTATCCGAACAAGTTGGGACCGACCCTAGGTCGGATAAATGGACAGACAATTTAAGGGATGTTTCTGACTTTCCTAAAACCTTCACACCTTATCGAAGCTTAGGTCTGTCAGCACCAGTTAGTGCTGGCACGTTTATTTTATTATTATTATTTTTTTATATGTTTATCATTTAATTTTTTTTCTTTCTATATCAGATGAATATGATCAACGTTCTTCTGCCGTTCGAGCCATTTCATAGCTGTTTCCAAATATTCAAATGCTTCATTATGTGATGGACCTGGGTATTTCCAGAGCATTCGTTTTCATTTTCTATAATTTCTTTTTCATCATGAATCTCATCCACAATCTCATCATCATTTAAAATCTGATATCCAGGGTCATGTACTACTTCACTATTTAACCACTCGTTAATTTCATTTTCTTCATACCTTCTTCCCATCTCTTTTATTGTTTTACATTCCTCATTTTCTGATCCAGTATCAGTTTTTTCTTCATTTAAAATTTTATTTCAAGCCAATGGATAAGTGGGAGTTAGGTTACAATTTTTTTGAGGGAGAAATAGGCTGTTTGGATAGTTGGAAGCTCGGTTGATTGGAGTTCCGATAATCGGCGCTCTTCTGTACATGGATTAAAATCAACATATTATAACTATATATGTATATTATATATATATATTGTTTCCCGTGAAAATTCACTAGACTATTTAAAAAAAAGAGTATATTGTAGAGATTATATTACCTTAAAATGAGTAGATTCATATTTCATAAAGATTTGTATATATGTATATGTAATTTAAATATTTCTGATTATAAAAGAAAATTAAGGGGGCACAGGACCTTTGAGTTTGTCGAAACAATCAAAAACATCGCCTTCTTCAAAGTACCAAAACACAAACAATATGCAATTAAGATCTTTTTCTCCCCTTCATGCCTAAAGAATATATCCTTAAGTACATTATCTAGAAAAATAAAGGTTGTATGTACAAAATTAATATTTAAATTTTAAATTTAAAAATTAATCTCACTAATGCGTGATTAAGTGCTGCGCGCATGATAAAACTCTAAATTATGCATATAGGAAACAATTTTAGAGCAAAATAGAATCATAACATACCTACGTATAACTTAAAATCAAAATATACGCAAAAAGTTTTGTTTAAAATTTAATTTTAGCACAAAATAAAAAAAAAAGTTCAAAAATCTGAAATTTATTTCAAGTTTTTCAAGTGCAAAAAAATAAATAACCAAAATATCTGATTTTTTTTTTGTTGTACCCTGTAGACTATAAAGAAATGCATATTTGGTTATTTTTTTCTAAGCTGTAGCTTACATAGTTTAAAAATAGCAGTGCGCGCAAATTCCAAATTTACTAATATGAGAAAACGCTTTTCAAAATTTCAATGTCTACGGACCTTCTATTATACTCATCATCTAAAACTGATTATAATTCAAGAAATAATACAGATTTTTGAATGCAGTTTTTTGCATATGGTTGAGAAATCTTAAAAGTCCTGTGCCCCCTTAAGCATTTTTTTTTTTTTGTTAGCAACAAAATAATTCAAATCTTATTATCTTGAAATTTTAAGAGACTTAGAGCTGTTTAATCACCAAAATATTGATTTTTCGAAAAATTATATATGAAAGAACAATATAGTAGTATTTTGTTGCATTTTAAAACATTTTGCATAGAAATATTTCTAGTTTTACGTAAATTATGACTAAAAAAATGCGTCCATTCTTTTACTGCAAACAATGATTTAAAAGACACTTTAAAGTTATTTTTCTCAGAAAGATAAAAGCCATTTTTTTTTTTTTTTTTTTTTTTTTTTTTTTGGCTGCGCACAAAAGATGTATTTTACATTAGTTAATACTTTTGCATGCAATCTTTACGAATTTAGATATTATATCTACAACTTAGGATTAAATTTGGATTAAATTTGTACATATTTTAGTAAAATTTCTATTTAAAAATTATTGTTGAAAATATTGTATGCATTAAAATTATCTGTTTTTGTGCCTAGAATTACAAACAAACTTTAGTTCAGTTTTAATATAATTCTTGCGTTGCAGGTTTTATAGCGAGAACATAGCCAATAGTATTTATTTTGAATTTTTTTTATCTTGCTGGGATTCAGATCTGAAAATTGGCGCTATGCGACTCCTATATCATCCTTTACATTCCCCAGTCTAAATGATTTTCGGGCTCAGGTTCTTTCCTAACGGAAGTGTTTGATTGAGTACTTGATTGGTGAGTTTTTAGAGAATCCGGAAAATACGGTTTTGATAATCGCTTTTTTTTGGTATACATCATTAATTTCCCATTTCCCCACACTGTTTTGATGGAACGTTTATTGATCTATTGGTTATTAATCAGTAAAGGCTTAGCAAAGATTATAGCAAAAACCAAGGTTGCCAACAATTAATCTTTGATGTCTTTTAACTATAGCTCGTTTTTTATTGCGCATAGAAAAAGATAATATAATCTGGACAACATGGAGATTCAAAAAAGAGGTAAAAAGAGACATAGAGAGTTACAACATAAATTGTCTGTAATTTATCGCAGGTAATTCATATATATATATATAATTCAGAGACATAAAACTCAAAAGAGAAGAAAAGTTAGAAAAAAAATAAAATTTCACAAACGGGCTACAAACTTTGAAATATTTTCTTAAAATAAAAAATCTTCACAAAAAAAAGTCTAAATTCAGGGGATCACCACATTTTCAGAAGATATGCCTAAACAAATCCAAAAAAAAAAAAAAAAAAAAAAAAAAACTTATTTAAGATTATTTATTTCAATTAAATTATGATTTTGACATTTTTTAAACAATATTATTTTTCGTATTATTCTTGTTTATTAAGTTTATTTTAATTTAATGTCAAATTATTTAAATCTAAAAATTAGGCGTATCTGAAGTTTTTTCAGGTTTTCATATAAAAATATATATCGGTAAATAAGTTATATTTTAATCAGAAAAAGAAAAGTTAAGAAGAAAAATTACTAAAAAGACAAAGACTTTATAGGGGATATGAAGTTCGATTAACTTTGTCAAGTTAACTTATGGTATTTTTTATATAATAATTTTTATATAAAAGAAAATTTAGAAATATTTCCCTTAAGAGAAAAAATGCAAAATGCAATAAATTTTATAAAAAAAAAAAAAAAAAAAAAAAAAAAAAAAATTGAAATTACTTTGTTATATTTTTTTTTTAAATTCTGGATTAATCTTTATAATAAATGTACAGTCTTGAAAAAATAAATAAATAAATAAACAGCCCCCACTAATTCAGCAATAAGTTATCATAGAAGAAAGTTGTTGGTGCCAAATTATTGGAAATAAAGTCTACTGTTAAATAATGTGTATAAAATTTGCTTAGGGAGGTATATGTATGTATTGAAAACAAACTCAATATTTGTTGTTTTGTTTTTGTTTTGTTTTTGTTTTTTTAAGCAAGTCACAATTTTGACCCCATAAATAAATTCTACACCACTTGATTAGTCTAAAAACAAATTTTCATGAAATTCGCACTATAGTTTCAGACAAATTATTTATTTTACAATGAGCATATTTGGAAGGCTGTATCCAAATTTTAAATTACACATAATACAAGAGTAGTAATTATAATAATAATAATAATAACACACGTATACAAAAATGAAATTTTTAATATGAACACCCAACATTAACATTATATTAGTATTAATTAAAAAATTACCCTAGAATACCAAAAACAAAGTTAATGTTAAATTCATTTTTAACCACTTTCCAACAAAGTTGAAAAGTGTTTATGCATTCGGTTTATCTGTCCGTCTGTACGCGCTCTAACTCCCGTAAGTATACTCGGATCGTTCTGATATTTTTGGATGTTAGTGACCTCTACCATAGCACGAACTCTATTTCAAATGAAGTTTGTAGCATGTTTAGTTCATTTACAGGGACAGTCAGAATTTTTCCGTTACATTACGGGCCATGGGAAAAAATCGTTTAAAATGATTTTTAATGATGTTACATGCTTTCAAACATATTAAAATTGATATGCATTTATCAAGTGCACTAAAATATGCATTCCGCAGAATATGCGGTGCAAAGAATAATTATTATTCATTTACAGGGCCACACAAAAGATCTCCGTTACATAATAATATACGGGTGGAGGGAATTTTTTCCGGCGTACTTTAATTATGTTAAATTATTTCATGTGTAATGAAATTGATATATGTTGCTGAGGTTTACTATAACTTATTTCATGTATAATACGAAGTGCATAGCAATTACAGGGACACACAAAAGATTTCAGATACGATATTGTATTCGAAGTACTGTACGGTAGCAATGATTGCTGGAAATGCATTTTTAATTATGTCATGTGCTTTTATGTTTCACTATATCTAATGCATTGTATATGGTGTGTATAAATGCTGAAATTCATATACAGGGCTACACAAAAGATTTCGTAATGGTTACTGGGTATGATTGTAAATTGCTTAAAGGTGGTTTTTAAATTGTTTATGCAATTTTACGCTGAACTGCATTTTGTTTACTAAGAAATGTTTGTAGAACAAAGATAAAATTATATACAGTGTCACGCAAAGAATTGGATACATGACCGTCTATAAATGATAATTTCTGGAAATGTGATTCCAGTAGTTTTAAGAGTGTTTTACTTTGAATTAAACTTTAGCTAAATAGTGGCGTGTAATAAAGGTACTAGGTTAACTACAGGGTTGTACAAAAGTATAGAAGTATGTTTCCATATATTAGTATAAATTGCTGAAAGAGAAATTTCAACCTGTTATTCGTTTTCTTGCTAAACTAAATTTCCCCATTATATAGCATATATATCAACCTACAGATCAAATACAGAGCTGTTCAAAAGAATTGGAATACATATTTGCTATGGATGGTAACTGCTAAAATCAATTTTTCAAATGTTTTATGCGTTTTCTAAAATGTTTACTTAGTTCTCTTATATACCTTATTTCCCTAAATAACGAAGTTTTGTTAAAGCATTCAGGAAGTGTTGGAAAGTGTTTCATAATCTATGCTTAACGCATGATGTTTCTTTCTTGTTTATAATCAATGGGGAATCATTTAAAGTTGTATATTAATGTGTATACACGTGGCATATGAATTCTTAGATCATTTTCTATTTTATGCTTTTGAAGCAGCTTTAGTTTGATAACACCATGGCTATTGTAACCAAGAGTTGAAGTCCTTCCAATGTAGTGATTTATTTTTCGACTGCTTTATTGTACGTTGATTTATTTCCTGGTTGTTTATTGCGCTTCTTTTTTCCAGTGCTTTATTTTCCGGGATCTGGGAAAGGGCAATACACATTTTTTTTTTTTTTTTCTGATTTTGTTACTGGATTTATAGCGATCATATAGAAATTGTACATTCGGGAATAATTTTAAAAAACTGGACGAAAGGGAAAAAAATATATATATAAATGAAAGTAAATTAAGCGCATCATTTCTCTCGAATGTTAAAAGTAATGGAGACTACTTTTCTAGTAAAAGTGTTGTTTCATCGCACTTTTTTTTAATGTGATTTAAAGAGTAGATACAAACTATTATTATTATTATCATTATTTGAAGATTCATGGATTTGTTCAACATTTTTGCAAAAATACTATATACGTTTAAATAAAATACACAACCTTAATATTTAAAGGTTGTGTGCTTGATTTAAACCTATTCAGCAGTTTACAAATTGCAGAATTATTTTTAATTCTAATTGTATTTTCTATCGATTATAATATTCCGACATTCTATAAGCTATATCTATATAGTTATAAAATTTTACTGAGAATCAGTACAATTTTTCTAAATTGGAATCAATCACGTAGGCAACCTTAGTTATGATTTTTTTAAGTTATAGCACATAAAAACAATTAAAATATTTAATAATTATTATTTTTTTTTAAACTTCATATAACCTTTCTTTTCAGTTCTTTCTAAAATAAAAAAGAAGCTTAATGCTGTTCTCAAATCCAAAACTATGGTAATTGTACCTAACTGTATAAGGGTGTTTAAACTTTAAACTGGACATGTCTAAAGAGTTAAATTGACCCACCACTGACACCCATTTTAAACGCCGCTCTGAGGCAGCTCACGCCTTTTACACTTAGTCTCTTGTTTTTTGTTTTGAATGTATTGTATTTATGTGTTACTTTCATTGTGTGAAGATAGGGTGAGGGGTAGTCCATATTGTTGCACACCGACAGATAAGACCACTCTACACAAAGAAAGATTTCTGTATATGTATAGGAGCTTTAACAGAAAGGTGTCTGGCAATTACTTGTGACAAGTCCAACCCCCCCCCCCTTCTCCCAGAAAAAAAAAAAAAAGTTTTACGGATGCTTTGTAAGTGTCAAAGGAGAATAAGGGGTGTTACTATAAATTGGCGTCGCTGGTCGTGCCGGGAAAATAGCTTTGAGTTATTTAAAAATATTACAGTTCGCATGTAAAAAAATTACGTGCATAACCTTAATTTATTTATTTTTCAATCCCTTTAGAAATGTTAGATCTTTTTTAATTCTCTGTTCTCATTTTTTTTTGCGTCTTAGAGGTTATAAATCAGAAAATTCCTCTTAATAATCTTATTTTGTACAGAACGAATGTATATATATTAAAATTATTACAGGGCACTATTTTATAAGATGCCATTTATTCTTATAATTAAAAAAATATAAAAGTACCGGTTCATTTAAATAGAAGAAATTATATCCTTTAGCCTGAAGAAAAAAAGATTCATTACAACGAAGCACATAGCTTTTTCATCCCTCAAACGATGCAAACTATGGAACAATGAAACAATCTGATCCACGTTCTTGGAGTACCTAGTTGCGTTGCAACTGCACCTCCGGGCTATAGATGTTGCGTTTTACAGTGCATTAGGAACCATAAAAAAGAAAATTTAAACGCGGCCGAGACCACCGGTAAAAGTAAAAGTAGAGAAGAAAAACAATTAAGAAAATCGTTAGTACAATCAATAAGAGAAAAAAAAAAGTTCCATAAGATCCTACAAATGTGCATGACAGGCGATGCATGAATTTATCTTTTATATAAAATATATTCTTATTTTAAAACGTTTCCGGTGGTATCATATATGAGTTTACAATAATGATTTTTTCGAAGAAAATATGTCCCCTGATTCACAATATAAAATTTAAAACTTTTTGTTAACTTAAAAAGTGACAGATAATAATAACACAAATGTTACAAGTTTAAAATATACATTTTATTTAAATTACCTAGTACGTTCGGTCCGCAATTCCGCAGCTATCCTCTGGGAATATTTTCATTAATTGCCTTTCCCTGTCAATTGCTCAGGTACTAGTCACATCTGTATACAGGGCATCGCAAAGAGATGGTCACAACTTTAAGACAAAATCGTTATAGAAAAACAGTAGAAAATTTGATTCATTGGTTGACAGGAGTATTTGAAACCTTTTAATTTGCTTATCTACATATGTTATACGATGTCTAAAAGAAAATGCCCCCAGTGGGTCCCAAGTAATAGTTTTAACTAGCCTAGTTAGGAGGAAAATGTCAATAAAGAATTGATTTTAAAAACAATAGAAAACTAAGTTGTTATAATAAAATTTTAATCATTAGTTTTCTAATATAATTTATTTTTTGTGAAAGTGGAGAGGGTATGGGAAGCAGAGAGGGAGATCGCACTCCCTTCTTAAATGTCTGAAAATATATGAATTTTGATCACATTTGGCCGATTTTACCCATTTGTCACGTATTAATAAAAATAGTGGTTATTCCTATGCGGGCCTCCAGAAAAGGGCAGCCCAGCTCATCTATCCCGCACGCCCTTGTATGGGTCAGGCCCTGTTGCGGCTGTGTTTCAATAAAATAATTAATTTCGTAAATCCCTGCGCTAGAAAAGGTGTTGCAAAAATTAGGTAATAATTTATATATTTTTGAATAGTTCGAGTTTATATGTTGTTTTATAAATAAAATTTATTTTTCTAATTATTTTATTTTATTGAAGATAAAAATTAGAATTCACAAAACAAAATTTAGCTAGCATTTTACGAGGGCTGTACCTAGCCTTCACAAGAAAAATATCTTTTTATGTCTAAAATGTATTTTGTTTTTAACATAATGTCCTTTTAGCTCGATACACTTAGCCCAACGTTTTTCTTTTTCTTTTTTTTTTTTTTTTTTTTCATCCCCTCTAAAAAATACGATTTTTCCAACCCTTCAAAATACGCGTTTGTTCCAGCAATAATCTCGTCGTTAAAGCCAATTCTTTACCACTAAACCATTTTTTCATATTTGGAAATAGAAAATAATCTCTTGTACGAGGGGGGGGGGGGGGTGTAGGACGGGCTAAATTTTTATAGGGGGATTATTTTTTTATGTAGAGAGTCGGTTTCGGAGTGTGAAAAGAACAGTTCGATTGTGGAGGTGGCGCAGAGAACGGAATCATAATGTAGTATGATGAAGTTTGAGAGATATTTTTTTGTTATTTTCGATTGAAAAGAATGTTTTTTTATCTGATTATCCTATAGTTTGAGGGGGGGGGGGGGAGGAGGTGCTAAATTTTTAGAGGGGGCTTAATTTTTTTAATCGTCTTTTAGCTCAAATGAATGACTATTTAAGGTGATGCCATACTATAATACAAGAGGTTAGGTCTTTTCGAGAGGAAGTGTAAAGGGCTAAATTTTTAGAGGGGTTTATTTTATACATATATTTTTTTCGAATCGACTTAGAGTAGGAATAAATGACCTTTTAAGGCTGAGTCATACTATAACACAAGTGGTTAGTTCTTTTCAAAAGGGAGTTTGAGTGGCCTTAATTTTTTAGGGGGCTTAATTTTTAAGGAGGCTTATTTTTTTTTTCCGAACCGATTTAGAATAGGAATTGAAATTAGATGATAAACTCCTAATATAGACCGAATTATCAGTGTAAACATAAACAAAACCAGCTCAACCGGGATTGTCGCACGGCACTTCCGGTTCAGTGCAAAATATTGGCAAACTTCCCATTTTTTTCTTTTTTAATAATTTTTTAGGGGGCTTAATTTTTAAGGAGGCTTAATTTTTTTTTTCCGAACCGATTTAGAATATGAATGGAAATTAGATGATAAACTCCTACTATAGACCGAATTATCAGTGTAAACATAAACAAAACCAGCTCAACCGGAATTGTCGCACGGCACTTCCGGTTCAGTGCAAAATATTGGCAAACTTCCCATTTTTTTCTTTTTTACTAATAAATTTTGAATCGTTTTGCAACATTATTATTTTTTAAATGTTTTTCTCAAAACTATAAAATCTCGAAATGGTGAGCCAAGTATATGTTTTTTTACGTAATGAAGTTTAAATAAATATTTATTTTAGTCGTTTTGACAGCACGGGTGCCATAAAGAAGGTTTATTGCTTTTTTCTGGCGACCGCCAAAGTGCTAAATTCTTTCTACGATATAGCGATATGTTTTTGTTTATTTGCTAATGAATGAGAAGGATTCGTGTTGTATATTTGATGAATCTAAATTATTTAAAAAACGCTAGTAAAAATGAAAAGAGTAGAGGTTACTTATCTGTTCATAAAAGTCAATTTGTAAATGTACAGCGTGGAAAAAAAAAGTAAACACCCCCTACTAACTTCTCAACAAATTATCGTAGAAGAAAGTTACTGGTACCGAACGATTGTAAATAAAGTCTACTTTTAAATTATGTATATAAAAATTTTTAAGGGGCCATCTACATAATAAAACGAACCATAACTTTTTTTTTTCAATAGCAGTACACATTTCTGGCAGCATAAATGAACTCTACACCTTTCAATTAGCCTAAAAACAAATTTTTATGCAATTCGTGCCATAAGTTTCCGAGAAATTAATTATTTTAAAACGAGCGTATTTTAAGGGCTGTATCAAATTGAAGTTCCGAACTCGATTGTTAGCCGAGAGAGCCGCCTTCTTGATCATGGCACGTTTAAGCGTTAATGAAACCTGTTTGATTACAGGATAGCAGAATAAATTTCAAAACTTTACTCACTTCTATCATAGGCGGCCCCTTAAACCATCATTTTGCCGTTTTTTAAGCATAATTTGAAAACTACTTGGCAGAAAAATGTGAAATTTCGGATTTCCGTAAAGCAGGACGTAATAAATCTAAATCCATCAAAAAAATTGCATGTTGCAATTCATAATTTTTTCGAATATTAATTTCATAATTCATATCATAAAATTATAAAAATTGCAAATTCAACGTATTTATGTTTGGGTATATTAATATTATTGTTGCACAAAAAATTAGCTCATTAGGAGCATAATTTCAGGAGATATAAATAAAAATATGAAAATGTAATTTAACATTAGAAGTACTAAATTTTGAATGTCTATAATTCAAAAACTTATCATTCGAATGACTTGAAATTTGGTTTCTGGGCACATTTTGAACCGAAGATTTGAAATATCTCGTTAAATTTGGGTACTGCCATTGAAAAAAATGAAGTTTGGATTCGTTTAATATGTATATGGCCCCCTAAGAAAATTTTATACACAGCATTTAAAAGTAGAATTTATTTCCAATCGTCCGGTGCCAGTAACTTTCGTCTACGATAATTTGTTGAGGAGTTAGTAGGGGGTGTTGACTTTTTTTTTTTTCCACGACTGTACATGGCAGTTGTTCATTTTTTTTATTTTAAATATTACATATTTCTTTCGTTTTGTTTTTACACTTAAATGTTGCATCAGATTTTAACAACAACGGATGGAGTTGTTTTCAATGGTCATTGCACATATATATTGAATCAAGTTTTTTTATTACATTTATAAATTTTATTAATTACAGAAAAAATCAACAATTATTTATAAGTTTCAAAATACAATATTATTTTTAAATCATTGTTTAACGTCTGATATATGATTTAAAAAAAATATATATATATATTACGATTCATCAGACATTACAAGTAAAAATTGCATAAGTACATTTAATGCATTTAAAAATGCAAGCGTTTCGAACTAAATTTTAGCCTCACATTAGTGCAATAAATAACATTCAAATGACCAGAAAACTATATGTCTTGTTTACAGTTAATAATTATTAGCAGTTAAAATTAAAGAAAGTATAAAAATATCAATGCAATGATGTGTATTCAGGTGGAAGTGCACAAGATTTATTAATCGGCGAAGTTTGCTTACGAGTGAATACACCTTCCGGAAAAACTCTACTTTTAACTGCAACCGAATTTGATAAGTGTCATATTTGTGATATCTGGGATATGGTCGGAATCTAAAGAATGCTGTACAATTTTAGACTGCAGGTTTCCAGATTTGTAGGCACGTTTATGTTCGGCAAGGCGAATAGCGCAAGTACGACCAGTTTCGCCAATAAAAACCGAGTCGCAATCTTTACATGGGATACTGTAAATTGAACCAATTCTAGTAATAAAAGCTGCTATCAGATTCACCAACTTTTCAAGCAACCAACTTTTCAGCCGATTTTAACCCCACTTTTTCCAGTTCAAAGGGAGAAAAAGGTTACAATTGTCGTTGCTAAAGTTGGAGGAAAACCAATACTACTAGTACCAGCCGTCAATATTTATTGCCTTTTCGTAACTATCGCTTATCTCTGATTCGCTGAAATGTTGAAAGGTGGGAAGAAATGTTGCGGCTAGCGCAGACTTTTTTGAGATGCAGATAAAAAGTTGGGGATATTGCTGTTTGCTATCTTACTGGGTGTCGAAACAATATTTCGCGAAAAGTTGGAGGAAATCAGGAGTTGGCCCAAAAATTGCTCGAAAAGTTGATGAATCTGATAGTAGCTAGGGGGGATTTTAGGTTTAGATTTACAAAGTAGATTTTTCAAAACATTTTGCGACCTCAGTGATGTACTGATATTATGAGACTTCAAAAGACTAGAAATTTTTTCAGAAAGATATTTGTTGTTTGGTAGAGATACGTAAATAGTACTGCAGTTCATTGAATATGAAATAATGTGCCTTTTAGGCTCTAAGGTCAAAATGCATATGCTAATACACCATTTATTTCAATTCTGACCATACAAAGGATGTTTTTTGCAATCCGCACCTAACATTGTCACTTGCTATTTATTGAACGTTATTTATTTTATTATTACTTATTTGTAAACTCACAAAACATAATATTTTGCTGTTTTTCGAATAAAAAATATTTATTAATAAGTTATAACTTGCATTTATTAATGACTGTGAGATGTATTTTGATGGATGTCATCCTGTCTTATTGAGTTAATGAAATGTTTATTGTATAGCTATAAAAGAGCCTGTAGTTTTAATTTGTTTATTTTATTAAATATATTTTATTCTGTTTTAAGTATATATTTGTACTGATTTAATAAAACAGTTCGTAAACGTCTGTAATTTTTAAATTTTATATTTTTTAAATACTCATTTTCATAGCGACAATTTTTGTTCATGTATTAGGGGAATCGTCCCCCTACGCGTTACGCTAGCCAACCCCCGTTCAGACACCGCAGTTTATAAAAGCACGTTAATTTGATCGGCTTTAAAAAGATTTTGACAGATTGAATTATAATTTAAAAAACAGTGGCGATCTCCCTATAAACGGGTTTCTATTCATTTCTCATTGATTGGGGAATTTTAAGGAAAAATCAGCTGCTGTTAAACGATACTATGGCTGTTTTCCTCTTTGATTAAATAAAACCAGTTAAACATTTCAAAATAAGCTAATATAAAATGAATTAAGTAAACATAGTTTTTGTCTCCCGGTATTTTTTAACAAAGCGAAAGGAAAGTTCTTTTAAATAAGAGATTATAAGCGGACTCTCATGTCAAGCACACAAGTCGTATGTTTGTTGTTCAATAAGTAAATAAATAAATGAACGACATTTTAAATACATCGTTTTTAACAAAATCCCAACAAAAATGGTTGAAAAGTTCATCTCGAAATATCAAATAAATGTCTCGCGCAATTTTAAATTTAAACTATTTTGCAATATTATTTTTTGTTCATTTTACGTAATAAGTGTAATGTGACGTAAATGTGACGTAATTTCTCCTATTTAAGACTTCTAACGCATGTTAATGAATTTATAATTTTACAAAATCCTTTCTCTGTTAAAATTCACGTGTAACTATAGTTTTTATGAAGTAATTTTCAATAAGTTCCTGCTTTTTATACATAATTATTTAATTCTAATTTGAAAGTTTTTTTTCTGTGTTTAATAGTCACGTGTAAATAAATTTTTAATTTGAAGCAAACATTATTGTTTGCGCTGTTTATACAGTTGGAAACAGGTTAAATTAGTATAATTTTCTAAAATAAGTGAAAAATATCTCTCGAAATGCTGAAAATTTGAATTTAAAATAGAAATAAAAGCTCAAAAAATGTGTCAAATTAAAAAAATAAATTCATTCTGCACACCGGGAAATTATAACGTATAAAATGATCTAAAAATGATTAAATTCCGATGTATAGTTTTTGCTCCTATAAAACTTTTTTAATGGAACGACTTTGCCCAAATTTAGCATTAAATATCTCTTAAAATAATTCTTCGATTTGAAAACTGTCTGCATCAGCGTGTTTATCAAACATTTCTCAATAACACCGCCGATTTTCATATTTTTGTATGCAATATTTTTCTTAATATTAACGGAGAAATACCTCCGGTCACAAAAAATTCAGAACAGCGGTGACAGCGTAAGTTGCTGTTTTTTAGAATAGAGAGAAATTTCTTTTAGTGCCAACTATTATGCTTGGCAACAATGTTGTTGGTACAACAAAATAATACCAACGTCTAATTACAACACTGGGTGTGCAGATAGATATTTAACAAAGTTTGTTACCAGATAGTAAAATTTAACTTAAATAAGGACAGAAGTTTGAAGAAATAGCTCTTTATTTAGTCAGAAAAGGAGAAAATACAAATAACAATTATAAATATTTATCCGTGTAAAATCCCTAGAAAAATTAGCTTTGTTAAAATTACTTTTTTTTTACGCTGCTTGCTCTTAGACTATATGTTTTTGCGGAATTTCCAACACTTCACGACTTTTTTCTTGTAGAGTTTTTTCACTAAAAACCGTGATTTTTCCATCGCTTTTTGTGTAAATAACACACACACATATATATATATATATATATATTATTTCCATGATAAATATATATAAGTAACGCGTACTATATAAAAAGAAAAGTATTTTAAAATACAAAAAAATAGCACTTCTAAAGCTGCACATGTACTACGAATAAAAAAATTTGAACTACTCCAAAATTTTTCGAACAACTGCACGCTTGCTATGAGTCACGTAGTCTTGCGAGAGCCGTAGTCTTGCGCAGTTAGATTTGTTGTGATTGCGCACGCATCCAGTTGAAATTCATCTTAAGATAGCCATCTTAAGATAGTCTTAAGATAGTCATCTTAAGATACGAGCCGTTAATTCCCAAATTGGCTCAGCCGAGCTCAGCAATCTGATTGGCTAAAACTGATATTTGTATAGTAGAAAATTTTATTTATTTTCTTATGAAGTAGTGTAATGTAAAATAGAATGCAATTATAATGACTTAAATTGATTTATTTTGTTAAATTTGATCAAAATCACAGTAAAGTAATCCAAAATATTAATATTAACGAACAATCAGATTGCTGAGCTCGGCTGAGCCAATTTGGGAATTAACGGCTCGTTCTTAAGATATTCACCTTTCTACAGGTGCAACGCGGTTTACGCTTTTTTTGTATCATAAGTCAGTAAATGAATCTTCAGCGAGGCACCGCAAGTCCAGCTTTACTGACACTCGCGCTTAACATTCCCTATCATCTGGCAAGTAGAAAGTTCCACCAAAATCGTCTGTCCTTTTCAAAATATTTTTTCTAGGTATAAATATTATTCTGCCTCAATCTCAGCGGGCCTCAAATACTTTTTTTCGATAGTTATAAAATTCCACTTGAAACCACCTGGCACAGTTTTTGGTCACACTAAATAGTCTGGCTTTTATATTTTTTATTTCATTAAATACTAAATTTGAAGGTATTAAAATTTCAAAATGCCTCAAGGATTTTTTTTTTTTTTTTTTTTTTTTTTGCACGAAAGTTTTGGAAATTTAAAAATTCACGGGTTGGCTAAGTGCCACGATCCTTCAGCTTGACCTTCGATTTTGTATTCAGATATTACAAAAGTAGTGTTATACAAATTTTCAGGATGCCTCAAATACCTACCATAAAATGTTTAACACAATGTGTTGTTATTTATCTCGGACTATTTATTAAAATTCTAAATATCATAAAAATCTACTTGGAAAAACATTGAAGTCAAAAGGCTATTAAAATAGTGAAACAAAACAACAATTTAAAAATTGCATGATTCATAGTCCCAATGTTTTACGTTTCTTGTGTGCCTGTAAATGGATTGTAAAGTAATGCACACCCTTTTGAGTAGTGCTCTGTTATAGTGTATATTGTGTGTGTGTGTGTATATATATATATATACAGGGTGTTTCATAAAAGATGGGCAAAACTTTAAGAGGTGATAGTACACATCTAAACAAACAACTTTCATCAGATAATGCATTGTTGGAAATGAAACGCAAACATACTGGCGCATTTTGAAACTTGGTTCAATCAGCGGTTAAAACTCAATTCCTGTTGCAAGTTATGGGACACTAATAGCATACAAATGTGATATGGGGAAGAATAAGAACGCGTATGCAAAATTTCGCTTCGATTAATACACAAAAACCGCTGATCTGAGAGTGCAACTGTCAATCGTGGTAGGAATGTATCGCGTGATGTTACCCTTCACTAATAAGGAAAAGGCCGATATAAATTTTATCTACGAACCTCCAAAGGGAAAGGGATCAGAAGCTCAACGATTGTATGAAGAGCGGTTTCCCAACAGGCAGTTGCCACTTAATCGTTCTTTGTGTTTTTTTTTTTTTTTTTTTTTTTTACCTCGTATAACAACGTGACCTTCGGCGCCCTCTAACACATTTGCGTTTCATTTCCAACCATGCATTCTTTGATGAAAGTTGTTTGTTTGGATGTGTATTCACTGTAAAAAAAAATGGTAACTTTCCATGTAAAATCCAGGAACGTTTCGCCTTTTATCAGGTTTTCAGAATAATTTAGCTCTTTCCTGTGAAATTCTGGTTTTCTTATCTGAAACGTTCCTGAACAAAAGTTGGAAACAGCAAAACGCTGCGGCCGCCATTTATTATTTTTTTTTCCAATAATCCGTTGCTCGCGCGCGAGTGTCGAAAACGAATTCCTTAAATGAATGTAAAAAAATCAATATGGAATGCAAATAAATCAATAGACGACATAATCCTTTACGTCTCTATTGTCAAGATAATTCAGATGAAAATACAATACCTCTGTGACATCACTAAGAGATTATCTCTCGTACTTGTCTGTGAAATCTTTAACGAGCAGACTGTGTAAAAAAAAAATACACCTATTATTTGGATCTGCATTAACCAGGGGACAATCAAATATGATTCTCACCGATTTTGATTAATTTAAAGTAGTTTTAGAGTTCTTATCTCTAATTATTCTTGTGAAAGGATTTCTTCAAATGGGCCTTAGATTTTCAGAAATTAGATGCCGAGTTTTAGCATACGTTTCAAATACCCATTAGTTTGCAGCTTTCAACGTGTCTTTCGTGGTGTGGGCGCAGAAAGCTTGCACGCCACCCGTACGGCCCGGGTTCGATGCTACCTCTTGACTTTTTTTTTTCTTTTTTAATTAATTTTATATTTTAACACTTTATTACAATTTGATTTAAATTTGACATATATTTGACACTTTGAATTGCTGCAAATTTGAATTTTTTTTTTCGGAAAAAATATACAATTACGTTTAGGTTTTTTTTTTCATGAAAATTTATATGTATTTTATCTAACTTGTAAACTAACATAATCACTGACGAAAATCCAAAATATTTTATGTCTAGATTTTTTTTCTAATTATTATTTACATTTATATATTTTTATATTTTAAGCAAAGTTCAGAAACAATATATCACATATATACTTACTTTATTGAATTTTAACTGAAAATTTATTTTTTCGTGTAAATTATAAATAATAATTTTGATGTCAATTTCAAAATATTTTTTCATTCTAACAAATAATGATAATAAAGCGAAAATTGTCAACTGGAAATGTAAAAATCGTCTGCGGATCCCGCATGCTGTGAAATGTCAGTAATGTCATAATGAAGGGAACGAACATCCAGAGTGAGTTATGTCAGCCAGGTATCGGTCCGGATAGCCTAACAGGTAAGGCATTGGCACGGCACGCCAAGTATCCAGGTTCGATCCCTGGTCTGGACATTTTTCGCTCTTGTGCTACTCCAGCCTTGAATATGTCAGTAATGTTTTGCTGTCAACAGAAATATTCCTGGTATTTCGCAGGAAACTTACTGGCATTTCTGTAGAAAGTTTTTAACATATACAGTAAAGTACCAGTCATTTTCAAGAAATGTTTCTTGGAAATAATGGGCAACTCAGCTGCCCATTTTTTCCCAGGAACGTTGCGGAATTTTTTTTACAGTGTTATCACCTCTGAAAGTTTTGCCCATCTTTTATGAAACACCCGTATATATATAAAAACTTTCATTTCATTCTAAATAAACGGTCAAGCGCGAGTATTACTCGCGCTCAGAGGCTTCTATACAATAAATATATGAATTATTAACTGCATTATTCAAAAAATGTTTGTAAACAAATAATAAGTCTTTTTAAAAAACTATATAACGCAGACTTGGGTATAGCTGTATATACTAGAAAAGTATGAGTGGTTATACCATAAAAGTTCAAAGAGATATGAAGCCTAAATAATATCAAATATTGCTATTGTGTATAACCCTTTTTACTTTCTTCTATCTTTACAAGAAGAAAGTATTGGATTCATGAAAATTTTCGAATTCCGGTTTTCGACGGATTTACACGTTTTAGGGGTCAGAGATTCCAAAAAACATGTTTTTACAAAATGTCTGTCTGTGACTCTGTGAGTCCGTCTGTCTGTCTGTCTGTGTGTATGTGACACAAATTTTGTGGGCGCTCTATCTCAAGAACTAATGCACGGAATTTAATAAAAAATTATATTCTGTTAGTCCCTAATACAAATTGAATCTGATTAGTTTTTGGTGTAAATCGCTCAACAGGTGGCGCTGCTATGCTGCATTTTTCACGATTTTTGCAATAGCTCTATCTCACGAACTAATGCACGGATTTTGATCAAACTTCGGATTTTGTTAGTCCTTCATATGAAATGATGCTGATTACGTTTTGGTGTAAATCGCCTAACAGGTGGCGCTGTTATGATGAATTTTGCAGGATTTACACGATTTTCCCAATAGCTCTATCTTAAAAACTAACGCACGGATTTTCATCAAACTTCAGATTCAGTTAGTCCTTGATATGACTTGAAACTGATTATGTGTTGGTGTAAATCGCCTAACAGGTGGCGCTTCGGTGCTGCCTTTTTCAGGATTGCCTCAATAGCTTTATCTATAGAACTAATGGACGAATTTTCATCTAACTTCAGATTTAGTTGTATGTTGACACAAGTTGTTGTTACTTAGGTTTTGGTGTTAATCACCCAATAGGTGGCACTGCTATGCAGGAATTTTCACGATTTTCGCTATAGCTCTACCTCAAAAACTAATGCACGGATTTTCTCCAAACTTCAGATTCAGTCAGACTTTGACATAAATTGTTGCTGATTAGGATTTGGTATAAATAACCCAATAGGTGGCGCTGCTAGGCAGCATTTTGCTGGATTTAGACGATTTCAGCGATAGTCATATCTCAAGAACTAATGCACGGAATTTCATATCTATAGAATCCTCATGAGATGCATAGATTGCCATTTAATTTTGGCAAGTGTGATAGCGAATTTTGAAATATTAACATGTATGAGATAGAAGAAAGTTTTGGGATTGATACATCCGACTAGTTTTAATCTTATCCTAACCTGTTTATGATGAACTAAATTCGGTACTCACAATAAAACTAGTGCATATTTAAACTTCATTTGGCATTTCCTAAAACTAAATTCAGCGTCGTAATAATCTTTTCTTTTTACGGTTTAGCTAAAACAAAACCCTTGTTCAAAGTTTAAACTTGACATTGTTCTAAGCACGCTCCGAAAGGAGGTCACAAAGATGCAACTCCGCCTTGGTCCGTGCCGCGTTTTCCCATATAGGTTTTTAATTAACTTTTAAAGACACGGGATGCGTATTGAGAGATCTACTCAATCCAAACTAGTGACGAATCCCAAAGTATTTATGTGATTAATTATAATTAAATTAGTCGGTTTTTAACAATTTGACTTTTATTGCTTTGATGGTATATAGAGTACGCCGTCCCTGTCATTATGTTTGTATAAACCGTCCATGTCTTTAAGAGGGCTGGTCACTCAGATTCGGAATTCTCCTCCGTAATGTTAAGTCTATGGACTTTTGATGCATTCGTATATTTAAAATATCTTCTCGGGAAATTCATATTTTCAAAATCTTTTTTCTGTGTATTCTCCTTAAAGGATGTCTCTTTTTTTCTTAGTTTTCACAATATTTCTAAAATCTATGCAGAATTTAATATTTTATGCATTAAAAGCGGGCGAACTGTGAGTAAGATTTTAACGCTTCATATAAAATTAAGTTTATACTTTAGAAATATTTTGAGAACTAAGATAAAACGAAACATCTTTTAAGAAGTGTACATAAAAAATAGAAGTTAAAAAAATTAATTTCCCGAGAAGATATTTTAAATATACGAATGCATCAAATGCCCATAGACTTAACATTACGGAGGAGAATTCCGAATCTGAGTGACCAGCCCTCTTAAGGGTTAATATCTTGGCTAATTACTGACGATTTTTTTCGAAAATCATTATCAACAATGCTTTTATACTTCTGCTACGATAGGTATCTCCAGCTCTCCTCAACACATTAGATGAATGCGTGCAAATCGAAATATGTGTGTAACGGAAAAATGCACTCTTTTAAAAAACAATGTGACCTAGGGTAATTCCTATAATTTTCCTGCAAGTTATAAATTAACATCTACTACCTCTAATTTTTTCACAATTTTAGATTCAGTAGATTCGGAAATAGAGGGAGGGGGACGTATTTTTACACTACATTTTCGACGATATCTTTAAACATATGATGCCTAAAATTAATAAATGTATTTTTGAATTCAGCGTTACGAAAGCTTTAACCTGATACCCCACACGATATACAAAGAAAAGATTTTGTTTTCAAGTCACTTAATTAGCCTCTCTACATTTTCCCTAAATATATTTGTGAATAAACATTCTGTAAATATGTGGGTCAAAAGTCTTTATTACTTCCCACAAATTAGAACTTTCCACGTTCCATAGTTTACGAGTAAAATGGCTATGACAGACGGATAGACAGACACATGAGTGATCTTATAATTGTTCCGTTTTTACTTTTTAAGTGCGGAACCCTAAAAATGGAGGGAAAAAAACATGCTATTCAAACAATTACCATACGTAAGTCGAAATGTATGAGAATTCGTTTGTGTGTCTCAGTAAAAATATACAAATACTACTCGCACTATTTTCAATAGAAAACATATTGTCGTAAATTTTTTAAATATATATAAATATCATTGCAATTGAACGATACTTATGATTCTGTGAAAGTAAAATTGCAGGAAAGCTTGACAGATGGACAGATATAGATAAATTATATAATAGCTTTTGGAAAATTGTAAAGTTAATTATTTTTCGTAAAATTTATTATCTTAATTAAAATTTAATATTACAAGAAAATTTAAAATTATTAAGAAAAATATAAATTACTTTCTGTAGATATTTTAAAAAGCGAATTTATTTTTTCATAATAACTTTAGAAAATTAAGATATAAGCAATTTACAATTAAAATTAGTGTAAAATACAAATAAAATTGTTTTTATGAGCATATATGTAATATAAAATTATTTAACGTACTTTAAAATACCTCAAAAATACATTAAAAACCAAATTAGAATTCCAAAACGTTTTCGGCCAAATTCGCCAATTCCACGCGTTTCTTTAAAAAAAAAAAAAAAAAAAAAAAAAAAAAAAAAAAAATTCAGAAATGTATCAGAAAGTACCTCTTTTTTATGAAAGAATTGTCTTATTCTGCAGCATGTTCCTCCAAAAAAAAAAAATTTATATCTAACAATTATAGTTGTTATAGGGGGCACAAAAAAGAATTCGGATACATTAGGGTATACTACAGCAATTTATTTGAATTCCATTTTGATGATGTTTACTCGAACAAATTCAACGAAATTTATTTGATGTTAAAATTTGCATGAAAGTACAGATTATTTCGATAAACTAAAGGCGGGCAAAAGCAGTTGGGAAGTGTTTCATAATCTATACAACCAGCATCATTTTTCTTCATTGTTTTGTTCGTATATCAGCAGGAATGAACCTCAGATGGAAAACCAGCAATAATATTTCTTTTTCATTTGGAAATAATTTCTAATCATCTGTCTATAACATTTTAAAACGGAAACAAAATGATTAAACATTTTTTTAACGTTATAAATTTTCAATATAAATTTTGTATGCATATATGAGGACGTGAGTTTAAAACCTCGCTTTATCCAGAAAACCAAATTAAAACCCATTCTATTTCACTGTAAACCAAGATTTTACATTGCCAGAAATACACGATAAAACTTTTTTTTCTTCAGATTATAGTGCTTTTTTTTTTTTTTTTTTTTTTAATGCAGGTTTACCCCCTATAGAATAGATTCATAGAGGAAACTCGATTTTCTAAAGTTTAGATAAGGTGAGTTTTGAAACTCACGTCGTCATATATATCTATATAATTCGTGAGTTACATTCTAAATGTCGTCTACAGATTTCTAGATAAATAAAGCCGTATGATAGTTCGCGGCCACAATAAAAACTATACGTAGAAAGGAACATATATTCAGAATATCCAACTCTCGACGAGCGTAAAAATGTTTTAGCAATGTATATGTGTCCCCTCTACTGTGACACATCAAAATGACGTATGGGGGCATATATACAGGGGTCGGATATCCAACGTTTTCGCCAAAAGTAAAAGTCCTAGCATTGGATATCTGCCCCCTTGACATGTGTCCCCTTCTGTTGTGACGTCAAGATGACGTATGGGGGCATATGTACAGGGGTCGGATATCCAACGTTTTCGCCAAAAGTAAAAGTCCTAGCATTGGATATCTGCCCCCTTGATATGTGTCCCCTTTTGCTATGACGTAAAAATGACGTATGGGGGCATATATACAGGGGTCGGATATACACCCTCGACGAAAGGAAAATTCTGTAGGACTGGATATGTGACCGCTTCAACTGTGACGTCAAAATGACGTATGGGGGCATATATACAGGGGGTGGATATACAGCTCTTGAGAAAAATAAAATGCTCTGTATTGGATATGTGCCCCCTTCTGATATGGGGGCATATATACAGGGGTCGGATATACAATTCTCGAATAAAGTGAAATTGTGTAGCACTGGATATGTGTCCCCTTCTACTGTGACGTCAAAATGACGTATGGGGGCAGATATACAAGGGGTAGATATCAGGCACCTCTGGCATCCAAGAACACTGAGCGGACTTTCGAAAACGGTCCAAGAGGAATAGGGTAAAATTGACAGGACAGTACTAAGAAAACGTTTACGTTCATGGAACATTCGAGCTAGAGTTATTGTCAAGAACAATGTCTATCAGATAGAAGAAAATCGCCGCAAAAAATAAGGTCTTTGTACATAAAACTTAACTATCAAAATCGTTTCCATAAAGTGAGAACGACCTTTGACCTAAAGCTCAGGATTACAACCACAACAGCCGCTGTGGATGCCGACACGCTTGCCGGTATACCTGGCGTGAAATCGAATACTGTAAAAAGAAAAAAAAAAGGACTAAAATACGGAAATTGTACTGGTAATCGAGACGCCAGTGCCATTTCCGTATTTTAACGGAACCTCGAAATTTTCTGAGACATTTTCAGACTCATTTTTAAAAGTAAAAAGATGAAACTTGCTGGGGGTGATTTTTGAAGACATGTTTAGCATGCCGTGTGATTTCATTTTCAGCTCAATTAATTAGAATTTGATTTTTAAACAATTATTTTCTCAGTATGGCCATTTTTTTCATTCCCAGATCGCCCGCTTCGGAAAATTCGGTTCAAAACGCCAACTTTGACAGCATTTAATACAGTATTTTCTACATTTATCAAAAAATCGAGAAACACGGCACATTATGTAGTTTCTAAATAAGAGAATTTCCCAGTTTGATGCGTTTGAGAGCAAAAACGAACTTTAAAATGAATCAGAAAATAAGCAGTTTGGATCGGAATACACCCTTAAAATACGGAAATAGTACTGGCGTCTTGATTACCAGTACAATTTCCGTATTTGAGTCCGTTTTTTAACAGTGAAGACCGTCTTGATATTCTCCGTACGATGAAGGCGCACTTGTGGAAATTCATTGATAAGGAACATAAGAATTTTTGAATCTATACCTAACCATTAATATTATTAATTTAAATCTTTCTTCATTATTTTATGAATTATTAAACATCAAAATGTGCCAAACCTTTTTTAGAAACCTTGTATATACAATTTTTCTAAACCATTTTTTTTTAACGTTAATTGGAATATAATGTATTTAATTTTAAGACAAAGATTTCCGCATTTGTTTTTAATATGTTTTTATATTTTTTTCAGCAATCCGTGCTTATCCTCCTTTGCATATTTATTTCCGCTTTTATAATTATTTTACACTTAATGTTATAGATAAATGCTATGAAGTTACTTGTATGTTATAAATAAATGCTCAAACTGGTGAATGAAAAGGAATATTAAATATTTTATTCTTGATGAAATAAAAGAAAGGGGATAGTCATTTAACTTCTTTTTTTTTTCATTTATTAAAGTTGCACTTATATATATCTATATATAAATGTTTGTGTGTGTGTGCCTATGTTTTCGTCTGCGAACGCTTGCGTGTCTGTACACCTATTTTTACAAACATACATTTATATATTATTTTTATTAAATGCGAATTTTTTTTTAACCAGACAAAAGTGCTTATCCCGCTTAAGGAGTTTCGCTGTTAAGCCAATAAAATTAAGTGCGCTCGAAATATCTTGATTAGCTAGGCGAATTGGAAAACAAAAAAGTTTGACAAAGAATTAGATTTATAAAAAGTTATTCGAGTGCTATTTGGAAAAAACAGTCCTGTATAAATATTCCAAACGTTGAATTCAGATTAATTTTCTTATTTGAATAGCCATGCAATTTTTACTAAAACCAATGTATAATAAAATAAAGGATGCGCGTGTACATCTGACTTTTAGGATATCAAAACTCCATAATATTTTTGTTAGCTTCTTGGCGATTTTGCTCAGAGACAGAAAAAAATCTATTTGAACAATTTCTAATTAGGAGAAGACACTCATGCGAATATTCATTTGCAGCTTCATTTTCCTCACTGAATGTTTCAGGGAAATCCAATTTATGATCTATGTTCAAGTGTACAGAAATATATTTTGAGTAAATATTTTAACAGGTGTAATTCAATGTGAAAAAGTTAAAGATCATTCTTTAAAATGTTGATTAGTGTTCGGAAACTGATAAACTTTTTTCCCCAAATCTTACATCTCCAATGCTAAAGATTAAAAATAGTACATGGATATGTATGTAGAGATAATCAATAACAATAATAATAATACTTCTGCATGGCGCAATATAAATAAAATAATGATATCAAGATTTAAAAAAAAAAAAACTTTTCTCAGAAAAAATATGCTACTTAATGTAGCAATTAAAGCACGATATTTGGAATATGAAGATTGCCAATTATAAAACACAAACTTTGAAAACATGGAATGTTTTGTTGGCTAAATTTAGTTGACATCTAGCAATTAAACTTACTCCATATATTTGCCATATATTTGTTTTGAATAATGAATATTTTTATACAAGTTTTGCTCAAAGTATTTTATAGATTTCTTTTTATAATTTATACAGAACTTTTTAAAAATATATATGTGAATCTTTTAATAATTTCCCATTAAGATTATATATCACCTTGCAAAGTTAGATAAAAGATCAACTATTTCCTATCGTATTAAATATTAATTTTGATTTGATGGGACACTTTGAATAATAGTATAAATCAGTGTTTTTCAACAAGTATGTCTCGTCACAGTGGTGTGTCATGAGAGGACCTCAGGTGAGTCGTGAAAATTTTAAGTGAAGTTGCATCAAGTACGATGGTAACACTGACATTTTTCAGACAGGAGCAGACAATATGGCTCAAAAAGATTATTGGTCGGATACTTAACTTTTAACTCGATTATGGGCGTTGACGATAATGTGGGACAAAAACTGCAATTTAACTATCATAGAAAAGTTTTCAGAAAAGAAAAAATGGCATAATCGATTTATGATTTTCTATGATTTTAAAGTGGGGCTAGGTTAACAAGAATGGCTCCAATGTCTACAATTAGCATATGGTAATGAAGATCACTCTCGTGCCATTTGTATTGAGACGGTTTAGAGATTTTAGAAGAGATCAAAATTGAAGAGATGAGTGGATGAACATGTTATGCCACATTTTCTAAAAAAAAAAATTATCTTTTGGATGAAAGCGTTATGAGGTATCCTATCACATGGCGAAGCTAAAATACTAAGATTCAATTTATTCTTGAAGATTTAAGACATTATTCATTAATATTTAATATTTTAATGTTTAATAATGTCAATAGTATTAATAATTTTTAATATTTGAAAATTAAATATGAATAAGTTTTTCTGAGAGAGTTTAGTACCATGCCTGTTAATATTTTAAAACATAGTATCAAATAGAAAATAAATCATTAAAATTTACAGCAAAAACTTTCACTTCAAATTTCTTCAAATGTAATTTTTGTTACGTTACATGTTCTTCCACTTAGCTCTTCAATTCTCTCCTGGATGAAGAACACATAGGAAGCCCTTTCTCAGCTGTTAATCCTAGAAAATGTGCCAGCCGTACTAAAAATGTTAATCGATGATAATTCATGTTTCTACCAAATGGTACATAATGAATTAGCATTGGATCCGCAGCTATACATAGAATATTGATGAAGAACTACATATGAAAAAGAATTAGTTTGTCGTTGATTTCCCCATAATTTAAAAGAATACCAAAGCACAGAGCATATCAGAATCAATAAAAAACCCCCTAAAATTACCTAATGATGGTAGGAACCACGTTATTTCTAAAATCATAATTGTTAAAAAAACGTACATACTTTTTTTTGGCTTTCCTATACACCAAGGAAGTAAAGTACGGCTCTCTGAAGATGGCCCCAATCCAAGAGTGGTGAAAAGACAACGAGAAGTGAAAAAAAATGCATTCCGTGTTCTTTAGAAATTTGGGGCTGGTCAAATTCACAAATCTAGAGGCATAAAAGACAGTTATAGCTAACTGGTACTAAGTGTCTTCCAGAAATTCTTCAAGAGGTGAATGTTAGGGGACTTGTGGTTCACCATGACAACGCATTTTTCTCATTCAGCAAAGGTTACAGCAGAATTTCTTGAACAAAAACAAACACTCCAAAGAGTATCCAGCCTATTTTCCTGGTCTTGCTATGTGTGCCTTTTGGCAATTTTTTAATTTATAAACATTAAGCGGGCGCCGCTTACATTCCGAAGATGAGATTTATGAGGCTATAAAAGCATATATTTCATCCACTTCAAGAAATGAATTGCTTGAGAATTTTAATCTTTGGAAAATTCACCTATAAAAGTACATTGATTTTGGACAGAACTACTTTAAACACCCTTAACAGTATATGAGAGATACTACACTAATGAAAAAAACTTTAAAAGTTGAAAAACTGTTTCGTTATTTGAAGTATCATTTCTACCAGCTTTATATTATGTAGTCAAAGCAAATTTCTAATTTAATCATAAATCAAAGCTGTTCTAATAGTTTCTTCTCTCTAGAGATGGGAAATTTAGTTACTTTCAGTTAACAGGTTACATCGTTCCACACTTGTACAGGTAACAGGTTCCAACAACCTGTTATTTTTATAACATATAACTAATCGTGCGTATCCGGTCAACGTATGTTTTAATTAGAAGGGCTTTTAAACAAAATGTTTGGAATAATTTTTTGACATAATTATAAATGCTGTTTTCTATTGAGATGAATCAAAATGAGTTTGTGATTAAAAACGTAATTTTTGCAAGACGAAAACTTACCTAGTCATGATGCTTTGAATTTCATGCATTTTTGGCGATTTCTAACACTAAAAACGTGTTTTCCATTTATGGTGATTAAAAAATTGAAAATTCATAAAATTCTAAGTATCATAACTCAGTAAGTTTTGTCCATAAAAGAATACATTTTTGCTGTTTTACTTGTTAGAACATGGAAAAAAGTTTTCTTAATAAAACTTATAGGGCAGAGGCATTGTATAAAATTTTTAATTTCTTATGCATTTGAAAAGTAATTATTGTAATGTAAATCGATTTTTATGTGATGCGTAACAAATTGCAATTGGAAATATACCTTTAAAACTAACGGTTTAGAAATTAGTTATTGGAGATACCCTGTATAATAATTAACACAGTTTTAACAACACGATTTCTAATCATACTCCCCCCAAACAAAAAACAGAATCATGCATACAGCATAGATTATGAAGCACTTTCCAACACATTCAGAATACCATAACAAAACATCACAATTGACAAAGGTGGAAGATGACGTTTTAATGAAAAATTTGGAAAACACATAATGCATTTGAAAACACGATTTCTGCCATTACCATGAAGAGTCATTAAAATATACGGTTTTTTTGCAGCCCTGTATAGGATCTACAGATATGTATGTATACTACATAGTATGCAAAAAGTTAGTTCAGTTAAACGCATAATACATTTTTAAAATTTCCGCTCAACAATTTCAACCAATAAACGAATGTTGTTGAGAATTGTTGTTCGACCTTGTATATGATCTGGAATTAATATACACTAAGTAATATTTAAAAAATAGTTAAATTTAAAAACGCATACCACAATTGAAAACACTCTTCCTAGCAATTATCGTTCGTGGCTTTAAAAGTTGACTTATTGTTCATTTTCTTCGATATCCAAATACTTTTGTGTGTTCCTGTAAATAAACGATAAGCTCTATGCACACCCTATTCTATAGTAAGAACCTTGTAGTACACCTCAGTGATTTATATCAATTTCAATATGTTTTAAATACTGTAATATCATTAAAATACACAGCAAACGATTTTTCCCCTTACCGTAATGTAACGGAATTCTTTTGAGTGACCTTTTAAATGAACCAAATATGCTATATACACTTCCTTTACAATACCAAACATGCCATACTAAATCCAAATAAGATATATCCATTTCATGGTAGTCGGCCTAATATTTACACGAGTTAAAGAAAGGACAGACAGACGGGCAGACAATCTGAATTCATAAACACTTTTCAACTACGCGAAAGTATTAAAAAATAGAAATTTGATCCTCGATTTCATAGCAGTCATATCTACCGACGCATATTCAAAGCTAATTTCACAAGAACACAAAAATATTATTTATATACTTTTAATCAAATGCAATTCATCCAAACAAATTTCGTTTGTACAAGTATGTTTTTTTAAATTAATTACAACTGTACTAAAATTAAATTTTCTCACAAATTATAAGAGGCTATTTTCTTTCTTTTTTTTTTCAGCACATTAGAAAAATGACAAAACAAAAATAATAAAAACTTTGCCAAAAAACAAAATTTATAGTGCTGGAATCCCCCTCGCACCCACCCTATCCCCTAAAAAAAGAAGAAAAAACTCCATGAGTACTTAGTAAAAACCCTTTAAATATTCAAATAAACCGCCAACGCAAAACGCTCCATTCTTTCAAACACATGAAGAGTAAATAAAAACTCTTAGTCAAATGTCATTTCACTCCGAAAAAATTACCCATTTAGATAAATTTATCCTCCAGCGTATTTTTTAATTTAAAAGACTGTTGTACCAAATGTTTCGAAATAAGTAAATGTTATATTGACCGCAGAAAATTTTAACAGATAAATAATTGCAAAGATGTCCTTTATCTCTCTTTATTCAAAAGCTTATTAAGCAATAAAAGAACATTTTATATGTCAAGAACTACATTTACTGATGGCGTGATTCAGAATGAATTAAGGAATTATTTGTGGTTAGTTTCAGCTGCTCTCAGTTGAAATCAATTGAAGTTTTAATGAACCCGTTTTAAATTTGCTAATCATTTAAAAAATTATAAATTCATGGATTTTATTTGAATGTAGCTAAACAATGTTTTGTTATTTTTGGAAATAGATTTCCTATTCAAAATCGAGAATTAAAATTTTTAAGAGATAAAATTATAAATAAATGTATTTTACTTAAATATTGCAAAAAGGTACTTTTTATAAATTTAATGATTCTGAACTCCTGTTTCGCCGCATTTTTTTAAAAGGGGGTGGGGGGAGGAATCAATGCTTTTTTCATTTACATAACATAAATGAAATATATTGCAAAATTCAATAAAAATCACTCGTTGAAAATAAGAAGAACCCCCCCCCCCCCCAAAAAAAAAAGCACGAAAATATATTTTTAGTTGAAAAGAAATTACTCAGATCAAAAATTAGACAAAACTTTCATGGGTTTTATAAGTCAAACTTGACTTTTTGATATGGAAATACTAAATGAAGACAATATATACGATTCATGAGTACAAAACATGTCAAGCATGAGCTTTTTTCTTAGAAATTTTCAGATGTTTTCCCGATTTGCTATTTGTGCCAGTGTTTCGTTTATGCTCTAATTTGTGCCATCAGATTTGGTGAAAGTATGTGATGATGCTGATGACCCAGCACCAGGCACCCAGCCGAAAAAGCGTTTAATTAGTGCTGCAAGTCATTACTATTCATGCATTAAGGATTGGTGAAATACAAAATAAATTTTTAACACAACACACCTAACAGAGTTGCCCATAACTAGAGGGTTAAAATGGGCCAAACTAGGGGCGCATGTCTGAAAAGAAACGATCGAGGACGTTTTTTGTTAATATACTATTTTAAAGGCACGAAATTGAATTCTTGATTAAGACAAATGAATAAAGATGCTGCCATTTAAAACCATATGTTATTTAATTAACAGGGACTTTTCGGTAACATAATAATTCAATATTAGGTTCCAGCATAGTAACAGGGTTTTTTATCCTAATACGTTAAATAATGCGCATCCCCACTTCTCTCAAATGCAATAAAAGCATATATTTCATCCACTTCAAGAAATGAATTACTTGAGAATTTTAATCTCTGGAAAATTCGCCTATAAAAGTGCATTGATCTTGGAGAGAACTACTTTAAACACCCTTAACAGTATATGAGAGATACTACACTAATGAAAAAAACTTTAAAAGTTGAAAAACTGTTTCGTTATTTGAAGTATTATTTCTACCAGCTTTATATTGTGTAGTCAAAGCAAATTTTTAATTTAATCATAAATCAAAGCTGTTCTAACAGTTTCTTCTCTCAAATGCAATATTCATCAGCCTGCGACAGTTACCTCAAGACCAATAGAAAAAGATGAAACTAAACCTTTTTAGGTGGTAGTTTCTGGCGTTATTGACACAAAAAAAACATTTTTATTACTGAAAGACAAATAAACTATACTTTTGGCGTACAATAAATATTAGCAAAAGGTATCAAAACATAACTCTTTACTTTAATATTGTTATTTTGTAAAGTTTCAATTGCTCTCTTCTCTGTGCATTTTCAAAATTTCATTTTTATTTTCTAATTATAAATCCCTTTTCCCTATTTTAAGGCAAAATTACTTTCTAACATTCGTATATCATTAATGAATGCCCCGACGTTTTGACAATAATTGAGTTAGCAACATTCAACAACTTTAAATTTATTAGATTTTAAAAACTTACTATTAAGCTCATTATTCATAAAACGTGTCCGCAAGCCTTCCTTGCGTTGTCGTCGTCGCGTTTAAATTAGACAAAACGCAGTCCTCATACGCCAACTCAAAACAAACAACACGAGAAAGAAAACTTTAGAAAATGTTCTGGGGCCATTGTTTGAGAAAATTCTGCTTTGTTCCATTATTCATTTTACTCTCTCTCTCTTTGCACGGCGTTATTCAAATAAAACAGAAGTAAAAAATTGAAAGTCATCGGCTAAATAACCCGAGGAAAAGCAGAGTTCAGTTCACAAAAATTTGACACTCGGTGGGAATCCTTGCGTTCATTAAACGGGGATTATTAGCAAGCTAGCGACCCGGCCTCAACAATCCCAGAGGACGATTTGCAAGTTTGAGGTGCCCGCAGGACGTTAACAACACAACCCGAACTCGTCGAATTCTCCTGAGAAAAACTGCAGTAATACAAGTGGTGGAATTTTCTAAAAGGAGAAAGTCTAAAACCTCCTCAAATTTTAGAAAACTCTCTTCGCCAGTAGTAATTACTAAACATTTGCCCGCCTACAGGCGAAGTTGTAAACCAGACGCTGGGGACACTATTGGGAATATAATATTTTTGCTTTTTTAAAACAAAGACATCGAATCTTGAAAAAGGAGTATAAATAAATAAATAAGAATATACCGCTAGATTTTTTTTGTGTGTGTATTTTTATTATTATAGTTGAGTTCTTTTGTGTTAGGAAATGATGTGTCTGTCTAGGGCGTTTACAGCTGAGCTCCTTAGAGTAAATGATTAATTTGAAAGGAGTTTTGCGGCTTGAGCTCTATAGATTTTTCATTGGAATTATTCTCCATAGACTTTGTTTTACACAAAAGGAAATTTTAACAACTTTTCAGAACAGAGAGGGAAAAAAAGTGAAAAGCGATTGTTGTCTTTTTAATCTTGTTGCTTTAACGATTTTCTCTACATTTTTGACTTGTTTCGCTGCTTTTTTATTATTTTTTTTTTCTTACGCAGTCTTTATTTATTTAGCAGTATTTTGCATTCATCACTTCATAAAACAATCCTCGGTTGAGTGTTTGTTGTTCTCTCCAAGGGGATATTTTTGCTGCCGTTCTTTTGCAATGTAAATTTTATTTTTAAAGTCCGCAATTTGTTTGAAGTGATTTTCTTTCGAAAAGCAAGATTCTTCTTTTTTCTATATGTTATAAATCAGTGAAATTTTTTTTAGTGCTTTTGAAAGTCAAATAATGTTTAAACATTTCTTATAAATGAAAGAAAAAAGAAGGAGTAGAATGAAAGATAATTACAGAATTTAGAAAGAAAAAGATATATAAGTAAAATAATTAAACATTTAACTGCATTCTTTTAATCACGTTTTTCCTTTCCTTGTTTTTCTTTTTTCCCTTTTTTATGGTAAGTTAAATTCCAAAGTAAAAAATCATTGCGTACATTCAAAATTTTCTTCGTCTTTTATTAAACATCTTTTACTTTAAAAAAAAAAAAAAACTTTGATTTTGATGTAAATATTTAGCTATTTTATTTTATAAAACATTATTTTAATGAATTTTTTATTTTATTTTATTTTGCATGAATATTCTCCAAGTTTCAGAAATCCTTATTAACTTGTATTTTCCGTTAAGACTCTGCGTTATGTATAGATAATATGAAAATTACATAGCTTTTAAAAACTGTTTTAAGCAATTATTGATTATACAACAAACAGTTTTTTATCTGCTTTGAATTTTTCCTAATTGTTGAAAACTACCCGAATGTACGTATAAATGTAAATTACATCATTGCACGGCTAATACAATTTTGCAATTTAAGCACATCTTGGGAAATACCGTATTTTTCGGTGTATAAGTCGACCATATTTATTTGATCTTGAAATGACATACTTTGGATGTATACAGTCTATAAGTCGATACGGTATTCATTTAACCCTGAAATGGCGTATTTTTAGTATATACGGTGTATTAGTCGACCCTATTTATTTAACCCTGAAATGGTGTATTTTGGGTGTATATAGTTTGTAAATCGATCCAATATATAAGTCAGCCTTATTTATTTAACCCTGAAATGGCATATTTTGAGTGTATATACTGTGTATAAATCGGTCCAATATATAAGCCGTATTTAACCCTTAAATGCATGAATTTTTCATTTAAAATTGTGTTTTTTTATACTTATATTAAGGATGAGACACCAGAAATTTTTTAAAAGAATTTTTAACTTTATGTAGTAGCATATTTATGTGATTTTTACAGGGTTAATATTTCTATATAAATATAGTGGTTGCAAAGAACTTGGTTTATTTATTAAAAGTTGAATAAAAAGTGTTGCAAATTCGATACACTATGCATTTAAGGGTTAAATCTGAAATGGCGTATTTTCGGGGTATATGAGTTATAAGTCATAAGTCCCTTCAGGTAGACAAGAACGGTCTCCGTACGGCAATTTTCTAAATGTTGGACATTTCGTAGAACTTTGTGAGTTTAACAGTAATGAAGATTATTTAGATTTTCTAGATGATTTGCAAGATCAATATTGTATGTTAGAACTAAATGTTATTGATATTTTTTTACTTAAGATATTTCAAAATACAACAATTTATACGTTTTTTTTTCTTTTTAACAGAATTTTTTATTTTATTTTATTTTATTTTTTTTTTGCTTAGTTTATTTCATAATTATAAATTTTCCTCTAAGTCGACCTTTTTTTTTTTTCTTTTTTTTTCTTTTTTTTTAATAGAAATCGATGTTTTTATAATAATGATTATAGAAAATTATAAATTTTTAGTTACTGTGAAAAATATGTCTAAAAATAATAAATTTTGTGGATTGTAATAGTATGGAAAAAATCGGCGCTTATCTCGTAACTATTGCGGTACAGCTACAAATCGTGATCATCGGATGTCTGATTTTATATCCGGTGTATAAGTCGGCCCTGAATTTTCTTTGCACTTTAACGGTTTAAAAAGTCGATTTATACACAGAAAAATACAGAAGGTGCTTTGCGGACAATGTCTTTTACATATACCCATTTAAGAATAAAAATAAGTAAATAAAACATTTTATGAAAACATGCTGAGATTAATGTAGATGGGTTTGACGTGTGTTGATGTGGTATAACAACGGGCTATCTCAGAGCTATAACACTGAACGTTTGTGAGTTAATTTTACGGTAACCGTTGCCATTTACACGTGGTCTGTTATACTACATAACATGTTAAATTATATATTGTTTTCGGAGTTTATAAAAAAAATACAATGAGTTGAAATTGGTCACACTATTTTGAAATAAGCTATTAAAATAATTATAATGATGAAGATGATGTTAATAATAATAGAATATACTAAATCTATACTTATATAAAAGAGCTTGTCCTGACTGACTCACAATCAACGCTGATCCTCAACAATTGCTCCAAGGACAATGAAATTTGAAAGACATGTTTCTTATGCTGTGTAGTGTGTAGGTACCCGCTAAAAGAAAGGATTTTTGAAAATCCTCCCCCCACCCCCCTCAAGAAGATTAAGGCGGGGGGCGGAGCGAAAGTTTAAGGTCATTTTGTCATATCTAAACAGCAGTTTTAGAAAGAAGAACGAAATTCGGGATCATAAATCTACTAAAAAATAATTATATGGGTCATTATTAAAAAAAAAAAAAAAGAAAAAAAAAAACGTACAATATGCAGTTACTACCAATTTGTGTTCACTCAGTGTAATTTTAACGCAAAATTCAAATGAAAGGAGTAAAAAACAAACTTTTTAGATATATTTCCTTGTAAAAAGAAAAAAAAATACACATGTCATACAGACTGTGATATCTCATGTCTGTGGACTGTCACCATTCTGGTTTTACACGTATATGTGTAAAAATATCCATTTTAAAGTCAACTATCCAGTTAGTGTTTTTATTAATATAAATAAGAGGTATATTTTCCGCTTTTCAATAATATTTTTTACTTTCTTTTAGCAAAATAATCAATTTTTTCCTTAATTTATTATTGTCACTAACTTTTATGTCCTGTCTGCGGACAGAATAAAATTTTCTACAAAAACTGACCAAATGGCAAGACAATACAATTTGAATGCTAATATAAACTCTTTTACAGCCATTTTGTACAAAGAAGTAAGAAGTAAATGTTTGGTTTAAGTATATGTAGCTGTTTGAATTCCTGGTTTTGCAATAACTGTAGATTGTCCAGATCATAGGATCACATATGTGCTTTCTGAAAAAAAGGATAAAATAATGTATATTCCTGTCAATACTTGCAAATAATGTAAATTTGAATTATATAGAATAGCACACGTCAACTTTATAAAGTTTTGCTCAAAATTAGTTCATTCAAAAGAAGAAATGCTTGAAATTGTCATGTCTGTTGACATCACATCTGTGGACAGGACATGTACACAGATATGAGAACTAGTCTACAGATATTACTATAAACAAAATGTGGTTCATAAGTTACATTATTTTGCATAAAATTAGAATTTTAACAAGCAAATGATAAAATTTATAGATAAAGTTAATAAGCAGTGGTAATACAGACTTGCTAAATTAACTTTTTCCCTTCATTAAATTCTCTACTGTTTTAAATTCTTTAGGTGGTAGTTATCTACATTCTAGCTCTTCTAAATAAGACAGGCAAAATCCAACTTTAATTGTTATACATTAACTTTATTGCTATATAATAAGTTAAATTGTAATACAGATGAAAATACAGATACGAACCGCTGATTGCATCTGTAACATCTTGGAAAGTACTTGTAAATGTAAAAATACAACATTTAAAAAGAGAAAAACTATTGACAGAAAAAATGCTGGTGTTAGATTCCTCGAACAAGACATAATTACAGGAATGCGTCCAGAAAAAAAAGAAACAATTACAAGGGATAAATTAAAAAGAGTAAGGTAAAAAGGGTAAAAGGGTAAAGTAAAAAGCGCAGAAGGGTCTTCTGTATGACTCTAGGTTAAATCTTCATAGGGAATTTAACGCAGATTTTCCACAATTGGAAATGATGAATTATTTAAAACATTGCCATTTTAGACTTTTCTGGGTGGTACAAACTAACTGTTAAGAGAGATATACATATTTATGTTCAGTGCGTTCAAACTTTCAACTTCATGTGATAAAAGTCAATCCAGTAACAGTAATAATTGTTGCAAACTTACCAAAAGAAGTTATTTACTTGTATTACTTATTTATTCGGTTGACAGGAAGGCAAAAGAAATATGTCTATGACCAAACTGATAAAATGTTCACAAAAATCATTAAAATGGAATGAATTCGAAGATGAAATTGTAAGCTAAGCAGTGGATTAAACAAAAAGTGAACTAAACATTAAAGGAACGCTTCAAGTTATAAAAAATTATTTTAAATGCTTAATTTAGTTATTATTAGTCAGGCTTCAGTTCATTTCATTTTATTTAGCTGTGATGGAAATTTTTTTCTCTTAACCCTTAAATGCCGGGTTATGCTTTTCGGCAACATACCCAATTTAGGCTTCTAAAATACTACTAGAATAATATTGAAGCTATAATGCCTAATGTTGCCAATAAAATACATTCTGAAAATATTATTAAATCGATTTTCAACATGTAGATGGCAACACTTGTGCTGTTTGAGAATAAAGATAGATTTACTTTTTCAATTGTTGCTACTTGTTCTTTTTGCTATGTTTGGAAGCTTGCGAAATACCCTATTTTGTTTTGCAGTGAGCAAGTAAAATTTATTTCTTATTATAGTTTCTAAAATTCTTGTGTGTTTAATATTATAGAATTTTATCAAGGAAAATTATTTTTTCAATTAAAGACCAGTATTGCCGATTAGTAACAAACTGTTTATTAGTCGTAAACCATACTTAAAACAAAATATGATTTTTTAAAGTATTTTTCCCATGATTTATTTTAAAAATGAAAGCCGAAAAACATTATTACAATGGTTTTTAAAAATTCAGGCATTTAAGGGTTAAATACATTTTAGTTTATTTTCTTGTAAGCTTTCTTCATATCATTTATTTCAGTGTTCATGTATTTTGAATATTAAAAGTTTATTACTTTTCAATAATGCTTTTCTGTGTTATTACATCTTTAAATAGTTTGTTGGATTCAAAGCAAGCAACTGTAGTTAACAAAAATTTCACTAATAAACAAAAGAGCTATTTAAATCACATCTGTGAAGTTCACAATCACGTCTGTGGATCTTTATTTTGAAACTGACATTGAAATTGAAATGTATGATCTTGACTACTGTATAGGTATAATTGGTAAAGGTAAGGGTTACCACAGAAAGTAATATAGAATTTTTCGGAGAAACTTTCAAAATTAACATATATGTTGATCAAATTATACATTTTGTTGATAATGACCCATACATGCATTTCAGCGAATTTAGAAAAGTCCTCCTCCCTAAGCGAGTTAAATGGGGTGGTCGAAAATTACAGGTCATTTCGCCATATATCAGCAGCAGTTTTAGATAGGAGCATGAAATCCAGGGGAAAAAAAAAATCTACTAAAATTAATTAAACATGCATTTCAGCGATTTTAGCCCAGCGACCAAAACCCATGTTTGCGCCGGGTGCAAAAAAAGGCTAGTTTCGGCCCTGCCTTGAGAGGCTCCGTATCAACACGTTGCCGATATAAATTTGCAAATATCACTAGAATAGAAAAACTAGATTTCTGATCAAAACCTTCATTCTGATCAAAATAGCATTAAAATGATTTGAAATAGAATATAATACGTAATTTTGAAGAAGGGAAGTTTTTTTTTCTATGCATGACTAAATACAATTTTGAATGTAAGACAGATTGAGCTTGTGTCAGTCCAAGCCCAAAACCTGATATAAAGGTTCATCTCCACCTCCAACACATGTGCGACGCATTAATTACGCCACATATAAGTGTTTTGATAAAAAAGAATGCAAAAGCGTGAAGATGGGAAGGAAAGGGAAAGGGAATTTAGGATTCTGTTTTTTGGTAGCGCTATTGCACTGGGCTCCGGAGCCCTGTATTTATGAGCTCCGGTGAATTCCGACCAGTATTTAAATATGTACTAAAAGTAGAGAAATACCTGAAATGGGTTCCGGTGGGCTCCGGCGCAAATTAAGCAATGGAGGGAAAAATTATCTTGCTTTCATTGAAATTTATTTGGATGATTTCTTCTTGATTTAATCTTGCCAGGGATATAGTTTTTCTTTAATATTTAATATCAGCTACATGCTCCTTTTTTCTGTACTTAAATTTCCGGTTAGTCATCCCAATATAGTAATTCTTTGATCCGTCTGCTCTAATTAATGAGATTTCTTATCCTCCCGAATAATTCTCAAAATTAATTGGATAAATTTTAGTGCAAATGATATTCTTCAATTTCGGAGGTGTTTTGGCTACTAAGCAGATATTGAAACGCTTAAGACTGTATTTTAATTTCTCAAAAAAGCTTGAATAATATTGAATAGAATAAAGCTTGTATTTTTGCAAACCAAATTTATGTTCAGGCTTCTTATTATTGGCAATATTCGTGTTTAATTTATTAATATATTGAACTAAAAAACCATTATTATAAGGGGCATTCTCACAATCTTTTGACTTTCATGTCCATGAATAATAATTTTTTATTTAATAAACTTTTTTGTGTTTTTTTTTAATTTCATATACTGGGGAACATCCCATTGCATGATTGCATAACAATATTAACTAGATAAATAAGTTTTGGACGATTTTGGGGGTCCAAATACCAGGAAAACTCATCTATCGTCCCGTGTCCCTGATGCTGATTTTTAAGTTTGGAGCTGTCCGCATAAAATTGTTTCAATAAAAATAATTCGATGTAATTTTTTTCTGAAACTGAACTATTGTTTTAAATACATGTGTAGCTAAAAATTAACCTGCGCACATTTTTAGGGTTGTCATTACTTTTTAAACTCTGTCCCTGGGTTTTAGAATCCTTACCATACCTCTTCTGAAATTATACAGAAAATCATGTCAGATGCCGCCACAGAATTTTTTTCAAGCTTTTTCTCATGCAGAAGTATGCTAGAGAAATAATGTCTAAAATTATTTGGCAGGAAATTGACTGTAGTATTTAAATCAGCATTTAAATATCAACTTCAAGCATCGTGGCTTTATTGGTAGTCTCACCGTCCCGAAGGTTTATTCCTGCACTTTTCGAGGTAAATTAAAAAAATAATAATAATAATTTAATCCAATGTTAACAACTGTTTCTAAATATCAATTAACATTGTGGCTATCACTTAGTCTTAACATGATTTTTCTAAAAATAGGTGGTAATTTTCCTTACCGTCCCTTTTTTTCAATACCATCCCCTTTTTTTTACCTTACCGTCCCTTCTTTAACACCCCTTTAAGACAATGTTATGCAAAAATTCTGTATTAAAAGTACTACATTGTTATTATTTCTTATTTGAATGCCCTGTGGGTACTATGCAAATTCATTATAAGTAAAAATTTAGAAGAAAATAAAAAGTTATAGGGGTAAAACGGTAAGGAAAATTAAACTCGCTAGTTTAGCTTAAACCTCAGTTAAATAAAAAAAATTTTCGCTGCTGACCATTTTTTCTTTATTTTGAATCATTAAGGCATTCGTTTATCAGATTAAAATGTTATTTTAGCAAGTTTAATTTTGCCAGATTTTTTCCCCTAAAAGTCAAAAGATTGTGAGAATGTCCCATAAGCAATTCTACAAATGTTATCTAATTCATTATTTAAATTATTTTCAGTACATACTGAAAAAGCCCGTCTAATGAAAAATCTGTTGATGGAAATTTCATATGTAAATGGAGAGCTTGGATAGCCATGCTTTTCCTGTAAGCAACCCTTTCTACACATTGATTAGTTCTTGTTAATATTACATCAAGGAACGGAAGACTATTATTATGTTCTATTTCAATAGTGAATTTAATGTTATTGTCTAATGAATTTAGATTATTTGTAAATATTTTGAGTTCTTCAAGACTGTACTCCCAAATAGTATCTAATAACATTATCCAATAAGATCAATTATCCGTTTCAGAATATAGATTTTTTTCGTATAATAGACATTATTATTAATAATATTTAATGTTATTATTATTATCATCATCTAATGAATTTTTTAATGTGTATTGCAAGAAAAAAAATGGGTTTTGACAAAGAGGTCTTTGAGATCACATATTTTTTTTTGTAAAATCCAGAAAAAACTCTCGTGCGTCATACTGTAAAAAATAAACAGTCAATTGACATATATTTTCCTGTTAACACTAAATATATCAAAAAAGGTCATTTGGCCGATACTAAGTGAAAAGATTCCGATTTGAACCAGAAATTTCTTCATAAAATAAGTAAAATATAAATCACATAGAAATAAATTAAATAAAAATGTTAAATACAGTCGAACTCAGTTAATACGAGGAGCAAGGGAATTATAAAAATCCTCGTATGGTTAACGGTTAACCGTTACTCGTAATATTCGGGAAGATATGAAAAATCTTAAAACACATTCATAATTAAATTAATAACTATTATTAATTGCTCTAATATTGTAGTCCTATAATGAATTAGATATTATTAATTACATTAGATGTTAGTAGCTGGGACACTCGGGTCACGAGCAATCAATCACCATATACCAGCGAAAAGGATTTGCCAACGAGCCGTGCCTAACGATCTCTGATTGGATGTTTGAAAGCCGAACTTCCCAGCTGCTAACGTCTAGAAGAGCATGAATGACATACAGTAATGCAACTATAAGTCAGAAATCGTAAGTGTAGAAGACGGGTTCCATTGTTCGGAAGGGAATAGAGTGACGTCAACGTTCCGAAAGTGAAAGTACCTTTATTAAAATCTGCAACCAAAATCGAAAAAGTAAAATATAGACATGTTAGAGATCGACCTCAGCTATCCTATGCAAAAAAAAAAAAAAAAAAAAAAAAAAAAAAAAAAAAAAAAAAAAAAATTGTTTAAAATATTAAAATTTAAACGAGAAACTCGAAAACAGCTTGTCCATTGGTTTAGCCTTAGCGAACGGGTGTTTTCAAGTGAGTGAAGAGTTCCCTTAAATCTATACAGAAATAGAAAATTAATTAAATAATAAATCAGTCGCAAATGATACAGTAAATCATACAAAATTTTTTGTTGTAATCTTGCCCTAATTATACTCATTTATTGTTCATCTTTAAGTATTCATTTATTTTATTTTCTAGATGTGTAGATGTTAACTAAATTATACAGGGTGTCCACTCTCAATGGTGTCCAATGGCTAATTCCTGAACCCTTTGTGATAGATATATAGTTCCAATTACAAAAATGTTTTAAATGAGGAAAAAAAGTATTTTTAAACGGATTTGGGTCAAGAAATATATTTATTAAAAAGTTACGAAATTTAATTTCTTATACGGTCCCCTGGTCCTATAAGTGGTATTTAGTAAAAAATTCTCTGTTACACTAAAATGAATGAGAAAAAAAGTCCTGTTCATCTAACACTAAAATTAACCAAGTTATGAAACTTTGAAATTCATGACTTATACCCCTTTTCTGCAATACAGATCAGTTCGACCATGCTTCGAGGGGTCGTATTCAAAGTGCTTCAAGTATTCGATGGAATTATTTCAGGTGCAATTCCGCTTTGAAAGAACTTGTACAAGAATTACGATAGAGTTAACTTTTATTAATTAAGTTTTAGACTAGTTAAAATAATTGTATTTTAATATATGTTTCATTTCGTACGGATTTGAGGCTGATTCTTTTCATGATTTCTTTTAGCACAAATTATGTTATTTTAAAAGCTTTTATTTAACTTGAAACGGTCGTATGTATATCTTTCCATTTCAAAATTTGTATTCCAACTTTAACTCACTTTAAAATACCCAATCGAGATTAAATTTTACATACTTACGTAAGTTTGGTGACAATGAAATATTGCTTACCATTTTACAGGATAACACAAGAAATTTCGGACAGATTACCACCAACAAGTTTAAGAAAAAGTTTTAGATTAGATAACACAAGCCTGCGATGGTTGTGTTTTTTAACTTTTGATAATTGTTTTTTATGTACTTTTTTGCACTGAATCAGAAAATGACCTTCATTTTTAACCAACACGTTAGACATTTTCGCAAATCGTAATTTTCAAAGTTTAAAAATAGAGAAAATGTGACACTATAAAATAGGTATAAAACTTCTTTTATTCAATTTTATTTTATTTTATTCAGTAATTTATTGATTTTTTGTCTTACACTGGGATTCTTACAGCTAAACAGCTCAGGGATCTGATGAGATGGTGGTGATGGTGAAGGTGGTGGTGGTGGTGGTGGGGGGGGGGGTCAATTTTAACTTTGAAATTTTAAACTTTGAAATTTACGATTTGCGAAAAATCCTGAAGTGATGGTTAAAAATGAAAGTCATTTTCGGATTCAGCGTTACAAAATACACAAGAATCAATTATCAAAAGCTAAAAAACATGATACAACTCAAATTTTGCAGTCTAGTGTAATCTAATATAGCATTTTAAAATATGTATAATTTTGTGAAGAATTAAGGCTGTTGCTTTTCATCATTTTATTTAAGGAAAATTCTGTTATTTTTTCCTCTTATTTATTTAGTGCAAGCTGTATATTTTGCATTAATACTTCAGACTGATTTTATATTTCAAATTTATATTGCACTGTTAATTTTAGTCTCAAACATATACAGGGGAGACTAGGGAGTGTTGACCCACTTTTTACGAAATGATTTTTTATTTTTTAAATATTGATAGTAGAATAAAGTTTTATATATCCTTTTATTCCTTATACAATGAGTTATCAAAATAAAATTGCTACATAAGTGTAACATGTAAGAAATTTGAAAAATGACTGATTTCAATCATGAAAAAATAATGGGTCAAGGCTCCCTACATATGGGAGGGTTAACCCACTATATGGGAGGCTTGACCCACTTTGTTTTATATTGCACTATTTGTAAAGAGAAATAAAATCAGTTTAAACAAAGCAAAATAACTTTATTCTACATGCTTTAATTATTATAAAAAAATATTTTTTTTAATGTGAGGCTTAAGCAAACCTGTTAAGACGCAATCGCAAATCAGAGGAGAAAAAATTTGTTTTAAACAGGATTTTGTCCGAGCATGTATAATTGTGCAGCAAGGAAAATGAAATTTTAAGATTTGAGGCAGTATTCTGTTAGAGACAGGTTCCGTTTTCATAGTGTTTCATGTTATTATGTGCGGATTTAGGAGCCACTGATCCGCTTTTTTTATTTCCTTGTTCTATTTTTTGTGACACTCGATGTGACAACTCTAGTTGTCACGTAATTTGGCCTCATCTCACTGTATACACCCTGGTGAAATTTTTCTACATACCTTCCTAAAGTTTTTCGATCGATGCTATTTACTTTTGCAATCGTGTGAGTACTTAACGTATCATTAACATGATTTAAACCTTTAAGGGGCAAAGTATTTTCAGTACTAAAATGTTGAAATAAATGACTGGCACCGGAATTTACGAACAAATTTATTTGGAAATAAGAAAAGGCTATTTTTCACATACTTATTAAATGGAAAAGAGTTTATCAAACTTCTGGTGCCATTGTGCCGTTTGGGAATTAAAATTAAGTGGTTTCATAAACGTACCACTGCCCCTGAAAGGTTTAAGACTACTGCTTTCATACTTTCTAGTACTTATTAGTCTTTTTTACTGTTTCTCTTTACCTATTGTAAGTAATATTTAAATGGAAAAAAGTTCCTATCAACTTCCTTATTTATATTTCATTACATTTTTTCTTGCAGTGGATACTATAGCAATTTTTCACATCTTTCTTTAATCAGTTTTAAACATATTTTTTTCCACCACCCCATTTTACTGTTGCTTTACATATAAATTTCCATTCTTTTATGTATGATCCATTAACTTTTCACTATGCACAGTGTATAATAAAAAGATTTCCAAAACCACTTAATTAAGGGAGCCTTAAATATCTGGTCAACCCTCCCTCACATTGACTGGTTCAAACCTCCCTACATGGACCTTTTCTAAAGAATACCACATTGTTATACTATAAAGCATAACTTACCGTACAGTCTTTATGCCTGGAATGAAAGCTCAATATTTCTGCGTTACTTTAAACCTACTTACTTAAATTTCTATGATATATTTTATCTGAAAAAAGCTTACAAAATATTTCTAAAAAACACAACTTTTTGGTTGAAAACGCCTCACAATTGATTTTTTCCACACCTATTTCGATTATCTGTATTAACCCTAGATCTACCGGGAATTTTATTCAAGTTTTAATAAAACGTTCTACACCAGAATTTTTATTTAAAACTATTTAACTTATTTATTTACCTTATTTTTGTCTGGTTTATATACTTAGTTTATTTTAAAGAAATTTCTGGTTTGAATGAATATTTTGTATGTACCTGTCGGGTCCAATGGACCCGTCTGGTAGACGGAGGGTTAAACGAAGACTGTTATTTGAGCATTCCAGTAGCTTTGGTTGACACCTATTGATAACACTCTGAAATTCTTTTAAATATGAAAATTGATGGGTGGGTCAAGTCTCCCGTATGGTCAACCGTCCCTAGTCTCCCTTATTTTTAATATATCTGACGATTATTTATATTTCTACTAAATTTGTTAATTATTTCGTAGCAAAAAATATGCTCCAACTTTAAACAGCTATTACACGGCCAGTTTTAATCGTAGAATAATGGGACTTTTTTTTTTTTTTGTCTTACTTGTCAGTGTAATAGGGAAATATTACTAAATATAACATATTGAACCCGGGACCGTATAAAAATTTAAATTTCGTAATTTTTTGAGAAATGCTTTTAGTGATCAAAATTTGATAAAAGAAAAATAATGGTCATAATTTTTAAAAAAAATTATGGCCATTTTTTTCTCCCACATTCTGACCAGAAAATCAGAGTTCTAACTTTTTACGACTGCTCTTCCATCTTCACCTAACACTTCATTTATAATGGCTGTTTCATAATAATAGAAGCCACCAGTCCATCAAAAGAAAATGGTCCATTCCAAAGGTATAAGTTCGATTGAAAATAAACTATTTAATACTTTGAGCAGAAAGAAGAGGCTACACCTGCAATTTTCATGACACTATTAGAATCACATAGCTGCCAATGTGTACGGTTTTGTTACCTCTAAAATTGAATACAAATTTTTGTCATATTTAATCGTTGACAATTGTTAGACTTTTTAAACTGAATTTTCGGAAGTGACAGCCAATTGTTCCTTGTGACGATATTTCTGTGGCTGTCAACTCGTAAAACTTGGCTAAAAATGCTAACTTTGACAACATTTTGAATGAATCTTTACTTTTATTTTTTAAATGGAAAACTCTTTAATTTCTTGGTATCTGAACAAAATCGGTATATTTTATATTTTTACGAATATTAAATGGAGCTTCGTTCCTATTTACCTGATTTTATGGTACTATACATACAGAATTATAGTCCATTTTTGTTTATTAAATGCTCAAGAGGAAGTACTATTTTAGACAACATGAGAATTAATTTGATTTGTATACTTCCGTGTGAAGCTGACAAAGATTCTTTGCTGAATTGCATTATTCATTAGATCCATTTTCAATCAAGTTTCAGCAAAATTAATATGCTGCCGTATTGACCTATCAGTATATCAGGTGCTTTTGAATTGGAAATAATCACCAATCAATACATATCAGGTCATGTTTTTCACCCATCAACGCTGATTATGACGAATCGACACCAATTTCCAGTCTGCGGTCTTAAACTCATAATTACATGTTTTATTGGAACGTTGTTTCGGAGAAAACACTTCTCGGTCATTAATATAAGCAGATAAATGAAGACCATTCTGAACTGCTAAATTGCTGTTGAGCTCCATAATAGTGTGTCATAAAAAGGTATTTAATGCTAAATCAGGTAAAAGCGATGATAAATTACGTGACATCAGTGTGAAACGAAAAGAACCGCTTTGATCAAATCAGAATGGCTCGCTTCCTAATCGGTGAGAGATTGAGAAGATAATTAGATGTAGAACTAATTCTTTATCGATGATACCTTTAGTAGGAAATAGGGACATTGAAAAATGTGAAAATAAATTTTAAAATTACTTTTGAATATCTAATGTCTTTGAATCTATTTTTTTAATGAATTTAAAATATTTATTATATTTTTTTTTCGTCATTTGCTAGCATGCCTGAGGTCTTCAAAACCATGACCAAATCGTGAAAGCAACTTATTTACACGAAAACATTCTAAAAAAAGGAGGGAAGCTGTGATAAAAATAAGTGATGTTACTCTTAATTGCACGATTTTTTCTATTTTTAAGAAAAAAATTATTTGAAATCCATATCTCGGCTAATGGGAAAAATAGTAAAAAAAAAAAAGATTAAATTTCGAATTTTCAGCTAAAATTTGATATTTTATGGCGTGTACCCTATGTACACAGTTAGGGTTTTAAAACATTGTATAAGTACATTTTGCAACTGAATGAGCTTAAATTAATTAATTTTATCTGCTTAACACTCTGCAACATTTTTTTTTATATTAATATGTTTAAGTATTCAGTAAAAATAATGAAAGTAAATTTTACCTGAATAGCTTGATCGAAGACTTTTCCAAAGAACAAATTCTAGTTTTTTTTTGTTTTTTTTTTTTGTCAAATGTAGCCATCTGACGTGGACAAAATAAGTATTATTCCATTCTTTGGACTGCTCTTGATCAGGGATAGAGATCATATTGGTCAAATTCATGGCACATAATGAGAATTATAGTGTTTTTAAATATGTGCCAGATATGACACGTGGTGCAGTGAAGGATTAAAAAGATTAACTGTATATAATTTAGTAAATATACATTTTAAATCTGACAGATTGTGTTTGCAGTCATACAGAGATGTCGAGTAATTAACGCAATGCGTAAAAAATGTTTTTTTTCCGCAGTTATAAACATTTGCATTTGTACTATAAATGTCAACCATCAGGATTTTCCAAGTAAAAAAAAACATATTTTGAACCAGAAAATTTATTTAAGGTATCCTTCTTCTTTGCGGCACTTACTTGATTGCATTTATTAAATACAATTTCTGGTTCAAAATGTATTTTTTATATGAAAAAATTTGAAGGTTTGGGAGCTGCGCATTTATTTCAACTGAACTTTTGTTTTACAAATTGTTTTCGTTCAATTACCCATTTTCTTACAAGATTAAATTAAAGCAGCAAGAGAGCTTATTGAAAATAACACACTATTAAAAAAAAAAAAAAAAAAAAAAAAAAAAAAACTTAATAATAAAATTGTCAGTATTACGTAAACCCTAAAGTAAACTTTATTCAAATGTATATTACACAAATGTATATACAAACTTTTGCCATGCATTGATCAATCTGCAATGCTTAAAAATAAGTAAATAATAATTTAAAAAAAAAAGCGTAAAGTAAAAAGCAATAAAACAAAATAATTTTATCATACATAGCTATTTCAAAACTGGTTGACAAGTGAAACTGGCCTCTGCAATAATGCATTTGTTGCTATTGCTATTTCAGATTAACTCTTTTTCCTTTGAATAAATTTATCATACCTTCAAATACTGTAAAAACACTTATTTTCGCGAGGCTTTAATTTTCGCGATTTTCGCGAGCCCGTCGTAATCGCGAAAATTTAAGCCTCGCGAAATATATATATATTTTTCCGCCTCAAATAATAATAAAAAATCAGAAATTTTTCACTTATCCAAAATTTAATTATTACGGTTACTTAAGGCTGTTCTTAACTGCTCTGTTCAACAAGCGCAAAACGTTTTGACACATTTACAAATTCATTTTTTAACGGAAAGCTATGAAATTGGAAAGCCTGGCCTTGGAAGTGATTTGGAATTGAACTGTTTTTTTTTTTCCATTTTTTGATCAATCAATTACCTATTGAGTTATAAGGAATTTTGATCACGTGACAAAGACGTTTTTCGCCCGCTCTTGAGTGCTCTTCCTTCCTCCGCGCGGAAATTCGGTTCAAAACGCCCACTTTGACGATATTTTCTGAAAGATCTATTGCGCTTGCAAAAAAAGGGAAAAAACAGCTCAATGACACAGTTTCTGAACAACAACACCAGCTAGTTTCATGCATTTTCGAACAAAAATAAATTAAAACTTATGTCAGAAAGTTGCATTTTTGGATTTGAGAACTCCCTTAAATAAGAAATAAGTACAAAAATTTCTTGAATACTTACAACTATTTCTTGAATACGATGTAACTACTTCTTGAATAAAAACAATGATGCAACTACTTCTTGAACAAAAACAATAATGCAACTAATAGAATGCAGCTCATTCACTTACAATATTTATACCAGCTTCTTTGAAGCCATTCATTTTTAGAGCGAAGGGGAGAGGAGGGGAAGGGAGGGCGAAGAACTTTTCGGACAAAAGGAAGTTTCTTAAATTGCCTTATGTAAAAGGGGTTCTATTTAGGTAATTTCGGAATTTTTTAACTTTCGGTTCAGTTCGCATAAAATTCGCGAAATTTTCAGCTCGCGAAATCACCGATATCTTCATTTTCGCGAAAATAAGTGATTTTACAGTAGTCGTTGCTGAATTTATTCTAGTTATTTTTGCTTTTCGTTAAGTTTATTTATTAGCCCACAATATGCTATTGCTTTCTCCCACAAATAAATTGTCGTCTCTAAAAAATAACGTTCAGTTGTATAAGCCAGCCATAAAACAGAGCAGATGTATCATTGTACTATTGAATGCTCTATTGCAATTTTTTAACTTCTAAGCATCGCACATTTTCGATTTTTATACCGCCGTATTGAAAAAAAACAGTACTTTTTATTCAATTTGTTTGAAAACTGCATCTCTATTTATTTTTTAGATATTCATTTTTTTGTAGTTTTTAGCGACATTTGTTTAATTTTGGCAATTCAAGTGCTCCATTTCTGTAGAAAGTAAAGAAAAAATAGTTCGAAAATATTAATTATATCTTTTTGTTGCCATTTTCCCATAACTACGGAAAAAAAAGTAATTAATATATGTGGTACTTTGAAAAAATATAAATGAATGATTTTTGATAAAACATGGAGCTGTTATAAACTATATTTAATGTAATTATCTATATTACAAACAAATGAAGGCATAGGAATCATTAGATAGCCGATTATTTTTATGTCGAGCTTCTTGAGTGACATCTGTTTTTGTTTGTTTTTTCCCCTTTGATTTGTGTATTATTCAGCGATAGTGACGTCATATAAATACTTTACTGTAGATGTTTAAGGCTTTATAGTAAATGAGGAATTTTTCAGAGGATGCGAATGACGTCATTTTATATAAAATAAACTCTTTTATTTTATATAAAAGTGTTTTAAGTCTTAAAAATGAAATATGTTTTATATTATCCATATTTATATACATATATATTTTTTTTCTCGGGGGCGACACTAAATTTTGAAAAAGCAGAATTCCTGTTTTCTAGTTTATTTATTTATTTATTTATATTTTACGCATCAAACATATCGATATAGATTTAATTTTAATCATTATGAAGAGCTCAGACGATAAAGGTGGTAAGTGACAGGATCATCATTTTGAGTAAATGAGCTGAAAAGTTCCAAATATCTATTTGCTTTTATTGCCAAATGCCTCGTTTATCAATCAAAATCTCTATGAGTATTAGGTTTTTTCATACAGTAATTTAAGAGATGGTAGAGGATCATCGTGATTATCTTCAATCACATGATTAGCTAATTTTCTTTAAATTGTATCACATACCACCTTTTTCATCTGAACTCTAAAAAATTGTGTAAAATAAAAAAAAAAAGAAAACTCATACGCCAAGCATAGATTATTAAATACTTTTCATCACTATTATATATTGTCACAAAATTTCCTCTTTTGATTGGGTGAAACGAAATGTCTACGTAAAGAATTTAGAAAACATTCAAAATTCACTTTTGAGCAACTGCTACCATAGACGGTAATGCATTTGAAATATTTTAGGCTGTCTATATATGATGTATAATTTTTTGTATACACCACATAGTAACAATAAAATTTAATTCAGCTGAAAAACGTATAATACAACTTAAAACGCTGGCTGCTTGGATTTTTACTATTTTTAGACAGCAATGTAATTAAATGTAACTCTGTATATAAAGGACCGCGCACGAATTTTATAGAAAAGTAGGACCGGTGGAACTGCCTGAAATTTTAATATGTTGTAATTCATACGATACTTATCAAATGTCTCAATGGGTTTAGTTCTGAGAAAGGGCTAGGTTTAATCCTATGACCGTTGAAATATATCTTAACTCATATCATGCAAATTTTCCTTTTTTTCTTTTGTTATTACTTAAATAAGCATAATTTGAATCAGGAAAATTAATTAAAGAAATGTTTTCTGCTTCCTTATAATTACTAATTAAACTTTATTATTCAATAACATTTGTGCTTTTATTTGATTTGGGGAGAAAAAAAACCCAGAAGGTTAGCAACTATGAAATTCTGATGCAAATATATTTTTTTAATCGATTTAAACCAGTATTTTTTTAAATAATAAAAGCTAATAAAAAACAAAATAGAAACAGGAAATATTTCGTCAGATAATTTTTATTTTATTCTATCTTCACAAGAAAGTATTGGATTCATGAAAATTTTCGAATTGCGGTTTTCTACGGATTTACACGTTTTAGGGGTCAGAGAACCATAAAAACATGTTTTTACAAAATTTCTGTTTGTGAGTCTGTCTGTCTGTCTCTGTGTGTGTGACACAAATTTTGCGGGCGCTCTATCTCAAGAACTAATGAACGGAATTTAATAAAACTTTAGATTCAGTTAGTCCCTGATATAAACTGGTGCCGATTACTTTTTTATGTAAATAGCTCAACAGGTTGCACTGCTATGCTGCATTTTTAACAATTTCTGCAATAGCTATATCACAAGAACTACTACACGAATTTTGATAAAACTTCAGATTCCGTTAGTCTTTGGTATAATTTGGTACTGATTACTTTTTAGTATAAATCGCTCAAAAGGTGGTCCTGCTATGCGGCATTATTCATGGTTATCGCAATAGCTCTAGCTTAAGAACTAATGCCCGAATTTTCACCAAACTCCAGATTCAGTTAGTCCCTGATATAAATTAATGCTGTTTGGTTTTTAGTGTAAATCGCCTAACAGGTGGTGCTAATAGACTGCATTTATCACGATTTTCGCAATAACTGTATCTTAAGGACTGATGCATGAATTTTCATTAAACTTCAGATTCAGTTTGTCCCTCATATAAATTGGTCCTGATTAGTTTTTGGAGTAAATCGACTAACATGTGGCGCTGCTATGTAGATTTTTTTACGATTTCCGCAATAGTTTTATCTCAAAAACGAATGCACGGATTTTCATCAAACTTCAGATTCAACTACAACTTGACCCAAGTTGTTGCTGATTAGATATTGGTGTAAATCCTCTAACCGGGGTCACTGATATGCTTTATTTTTCAGGAAATATTAACATGTATGAGATAGAAGAAAGTTTTGGGATTGACACATCCGACTAGTTCTAGTCAATTAAGATTTTCTGATGGTCATAGCATCAAAAACAACCATTTTTCAAGGTTGCGCTCATTGAGATATTTGATCAGCATCACAACATTATCAAAAATTTAGCCAATTCTAACGAGGTCAGATTTCCATATAATTTATGGATGCTCCTGTATTTGCATTACACATACATCAGGTAATGTACTAAAATTATAATTCAACTAAAACACAAGCGTAATGCAACTGAAAACAACATTTCAACAATCCTCGCCCACAGACGATAATTCGAATTCTTTTGTGCAGTCATGTGTATGATCTGTAGAATTTAGGCACATCACACATTATAGTAAAATTTAATTAAGCTTGAAAGCGCATGACATAACTGAAAATGTATGATATGCACTACCAGTAATTACCATTCGTAGACGATAATGTATCTAAATTATTCTGTGCGGCCCTATAAATGGACGATAAATGCCACGTCCAACATTTTTATGGGAAATGTGTTATCTTGTTAATCAATAATGCCTATAAATTTTAAAATGTTTCAAGTAGTTTATCACCATTAAAATGTACTTCAAACAATTACCGCCCACACATCACAATGTAAAAAAATTATTTTGACTGTCTCTGTAAACGAAATATAATTTTTCTACTCACTTCATTTTCAGTTCAAAACAAGCTGTATTGAGCCTCAATAAAGTCAATTTCACAGAATCTAAGCATATGTTAAAGGTTATAGAAGAAGGAGGGTATTCAGACATGCAGAAGTCATAAGGATTATATAGTAACCTCCAGATTGTAACACACTCGGATTATAAGAAATTCTCGATCAACCGACATCCTCACATATTTCCTCATAAATGTTAACTTTTTAAGCTTATATCAGTTATACAAAGCGAGTGTTGAATTGAGGCGGTGGCCCGGGTGGGGGTAAATCCTCCCAGAGCAATGAGATGTTACCCCAGGAAGATTTGAGATTTTGTGTTTTCAATGGTCAAAAAGTGCAATCCCCCCCCCCCCCCCCCGGAACTCTGTAATGTCTCCCCCGGAGCCACAAAAATCTCTCCCGGAGAAAAGTGTCTGAATTCAACACAATACAAAGCTTTAAACAAACTAAAAATGTTAATAAATGATATAGGGCTATTATTATTTCGCTACTTTGTAAATTTTAATAAGTATGCAGAAGTTTGTCATAATAATCATTAAAATATAAACAATTTAAAAGATCGAAGAATTTCGAAACTACGGGGATATTCTCATACCAACAAATGCCGCTGGACGTTCTATTTTCCCTATGTCACAAACATGGTTTGAAAACAAAGAATAAACAGCATTAAGTGCTTTTACATTAGAATCCAAAATCAGATTGTAAGCAAAACGCAGTTAAAAAGACTAGTTGCATGGCAACCAAATGTGTTGCTTTTGAATTGCATGAGATCATTCGATTCTTTTTGGGAAAATGAAATCATTAAAATGTAAACAATTTAAAAGATCGAAGAACTTCGAAACTACGGGGATATTCTCATACCAACAAATGCCGGTGGGCGTTCTATTGTGTTTATTGTAACGTTATTGTAAATTTATTAAATACAATATTTCAAATAATAAATTATATTTACAATTTAAGTCAAAAGCTCAATAAAAATGCACATATTCTATAACTTTATTTGCCAAAAACTTTTCGTTCTTTCAAGATTTGGCTTTTAATTTCGGAGCTGATAAGCAATGACGTCATTTGAAAATGACTTCCTTTTGGCGAATTTATTCAAAAGCATTTTATATTTATGAATTAAAATAAATGCTTAGATAATATAATTTTTCACGCTTAAACATTTTGTTTTTAACGTCCTTGTGAAAAGTTTTAATCGCCATCTTAAGGAAATAATTGAAAATCTGTTCTAATACTTTAAATTAAATTTAAAAATCTACGATGGATTTTTTTTTTTTTTTTTTTTTAGGTCAATGGAATTTATCTCAATGTCCCAGTCAACAGACGGTTTTTTGCTTTAAATAAACTGATTACGGAAGCCTGAATATGTGAAAATAAGTTTGTATTTCTTGAAAAATATAATTCAATTACAATATTACTTTCACTATCTATTTAAATAAAAGTTAATTTAAATTTGAAAATGATGTCAAACAAAGAAATCTAATAATCCCTATCGTTTTCCCTTTTATGCACAAAAATGGAGCAATTTAGTTGTCATCATTACATAAATGCGATAAAAATTACAAAAAAATTAAAATCTCGAAAATTAATTAAATTTTAAAATTTTAAGACCACTTTTGATATCCTCGGATCCATGCAGATAACTGGTGGTAATTTGATGGTTCAACGTTCCATATTCTAGGAGGAGTAGCTGTTCAATACAAACGGATAGTCACTTATTAATATAGTAGATAAAGTTTTAGTTTCGTTATGAAAAATTAGATAGAGACAAATACTGAACTATTTTAAGTGCAAATGGGTTATTTCGTAATGGAGATTGCACGCGAAGGAGATTGACTGAAAAAATTCATGCTTGAAAATTATTTTCAAAGCCATAATAAATCAGTCAAATAAGATACAGTTTTAAAAATAAATTGCATTTGAAAGTAGGGTAAAGTGCCCATATTTCGTCCCCCTAGTCACTTTTAGGCCCTAAATGTTGTAATTTTCTTTGAAAACCAGCCAAATTTGGATTTTACATAGACTAACTACCCGCGTATATAGAAACATAGGCAAATATAGTACAAAAAAATTTTAACAATGCGAAAAATTGTTTTTTTTTTCAAAAGTATCTAAAAAATGCAAAAGAAAAAAAATGGTCCCAATTTCGTCCCCCCAAAAAATCCAATACGCCGAGGCTTAACTTATAACTAAATCAAAATGTATTTCTAAATGAGTAAGTAATTTAATTTACATTAAAGTAAGGCACAAAGAAATGTACTAATTATCAGTGGAAAAATAACATAACGAAACATTAGCCATCCAAATATGAGGAGAAAATTGAAAAAAATGTCATGAAAAAGCATTCCTAATTTCGCCCCCGGGACGAAAATAAGAACTGTAAGAGAGACGAAATTGGGACCACGCTACTTACCAATATGGCGGAGCTTCAGTTCCCGTAAGATGAACTGGGCGTCCTAAAACTCACTGTATGCTACTGTCAGCACCTTACCTACGCAAAATATATGCAACGAATAAGAAATAAATACTTGCAGTACAGTAAATAACGTTCTACAAACGACGTAATAAGAACTTGGGTCTTCTAAAAATAGGAAATTCGGTGTCTTTAATTTATGTATACGTTTTGGCGAACGAAACTTTCAATACTGATCCCTTTTACCTTCCATCCCCTGTGCCTTACGTCATAAGTTGCGCCACTTTCGCAGAAGCGGAGAAGTTAAGGGGGACGAAATATAGGCACTTTACCCTATATGTGTTTCCTATATGTCGGTGTAAAAATTGAAAATGTGCAATGTTTAATATTTTAAAAAATTGTATAGAAAAAATTTCAAAGCCGAAATTTCATCGTCAGATGTTGCCATTTGCAAAATGACGCCAGCGTTACACACAGACACGTTTGTACTTTATAATATAGATATAGATAACAAAAGTTTATATATATTTTTTTATGAAGTTGTCTTTCGTTTACTTATGGCAAAAGATAAATAGTATGAAATTACCACACTTTTTCTCGTAAATTTTCCTTATTTTTAAAATAATATTTCTGTTATGATGTTATTTTAGTTTATGATTGTACGTATTTGTTTCCTTTGTAAGTAATTTTAAACGTAGTTCAAGATTTTTAAATTAAAAAAAATGCATTTGATAATGTCCTCCCGATTATACGACGACTTCGATTCTTAGCCTTCGTTTTTATAACAACCATAATACATTATCTGTGATTTGCACAATGTTTAGTTTGAAAAATATTTTTAAAGGAATTTTACAAACGAATAATATTGCAGTTGAATCCAGCCAACTCTTGAAAGTCATAATAAGCAGTTTTGTAGGGAAAAAGTAAAATAAACAATTCCAAGAAAAGACCATTATGCATCAGTATTGTATACTTAATAGAGCAGGTGAATTGTCCTCGCAAGTTTATTTTGCCATTCAGATAGTCGGTAAATTACAACCTGCATCCTGATACTATTTTTTTTCAAACCAATTCGCTCATTAAAAGAACAGAACTTTATTTATTTAAAACAAAGTTCCTTGATGTGTGTCATGTTTTTGAACTTGATTTTCTTATCGAAAATGCCATTGGAAAAACATTTTGGTTAGACATTATTTACAAATACATTCCTGTACTACGTTAAGTATTTAATAGAAATTTTTAAAGCAAATAGAAGAACATTGACTAAAAATTTGAAAAAAAAAAAAAAAATTAGATTTTTCAAAGGTATGAGAATTGAAAGTAAAATAATTCTTGCTGTCTGTCATGCTAATATATTTTATAATAATTTAGATCATAATTTAATATCTTTTGTACGAAAAAACAGATTTTTTTTTAACAGAAAGGGTTAATGTATTTTAGAAAAAGAAATTAAATAGCAAATAATAATAGAATGTTTTTTGACGCATTACAAACTTTATAGTTAAATTATTTTCTAGCTAAGTGGAATGTCATGAAAATCTAGTTTTAAGGAGCAAAATGAAAAGAAATTCGAAATCAAACATAAAAACACATTGCCAGAAGCTCGGCTGTAACGATGGAAATTTTTATATAACGAAAAAAATTGCGTCCAAACTCTGAAATACACTGGCCTCCAATAGTTAAGGTACAGGGACTGGATGCTTTCGATTGCGCACGGCTTGTCCAATATCTACCAAAATTATTGACGAATTGTTCTTGAACTTCTGGGATTTAAAGAACATGTTTGATTTCATATTTCTGGGTGAAGATTTAGTCGGGAGGACCATTAGGGAGCTAATAATAAATTTAATAATAAAATAATATTTGCGATCACCTATGTAACAGAAAATGCTGAAAATGGTTCGTCACTGTGTTAAATGACTTTTGTGTCCTGTTCAATGTTTGTGTGCATTTGTGTAAGCTTAGAACTCATATTCCTGAAGATGTTATTCTGTCTGTGAAAAATTAAAAAGTTTTTTGTTTATAGCATACAAAGTTTTCAACTAAATTTAACACCACTTTCCGAAAACTTGCATGCGCAGTTAAAAATCATTTCATACAAATGCCCATATCTCATCAAATGTTCAATATATTGATGTTTTAATTGCAGTATGCAGTAGCTACTGTTCTTTGAGTAGTTTTTCGGAAAGTTGTGTTAAATATGGTTGAAAACTCTGTATACTATAAACGAAAAACTCTTGAATTTTTCACAAACACTATAACATCTTCACGAATATGAGTGCTATGCTTGCAGAAATGCACACAAACGTTGAACAGGACCCAAATAGTCATTTAACACAGTGACAAACCATTTTCAGCATTTTCAGTTACATAGGTGATCGCAAACATTATTTTATTATTAAATTGATTATTAGCCCCTTAATTCTCCTCCTGACTAAATCTTCACCGAGAAATATAAAATCAAACATGTTTCTTACATCCCAGAATTTCAAGAACAAATCGCTAATAATTTTGGTGGATATTCGACAAACCGTGTACAATCGAAAGCACCCAGTCCCTGTACCTTAACGTTTGGAGGCCAGTGTAAATTACCAATTTTTGTCAGTTTCACCAAACAAAAAAATAATTTAATATAAAATCATGAGACGAAATGCAATATTCCACCTTGATTAAATCACAAAATACACAATATGAACTTTAAAAAACTCACTCTTTACTTAAAGGCGACACTAATAATAATAATAATAATAATAATAATAATAATAATAATAATAATAATATAGAGTTAAAAATATAAATTTTATTTTCTTAATACTTTCAGCCTGCAATTCCCGCGGCCATTGTCAGATAATATTTTTATCATTAATTGCTGTTCCATTCATACAAAGGCGTCACTTCGTTTGAAGTGGGAGAGTTGACAGTAGAAGCAGCAGTGTCTTGGATTGAACTTATGTAGAGAAAAATTATATTTGACTGCCGTTCCATTTATTTTAATACATCACTTTCAATTTAAGTGCACAGCTGGATAGTAGTAGAAGTAGCAGTGTGTCGGATTAAACTTGAGGGAAATATTTCATTGCCATACCATTAATTTTAATGCTTCATTTTTTGCTGAAGTTTTCAGGATTTATTTTCAGGATATTTAACCATATATTGGAGGTATTGTGTGATAGGGCGTTGTTACATATTTGATTGCTTTTACACATAATTTCAATGGATTCTCTGAGAGTGGATGCGTAGTAATTAGACGTTAGGTATATATAATCTTTGCTTGATCAAAATCTATTGCTATATTCTGATTGAAATTTAAGAGTGACAGAGCTGTGGATTGACTACAAATTTTTATATCTGCTTTATGCTCTTTGATTCCTTCTTTGAGTTTTCTTTTTGTCATTCCTATGTATTCCATTATGCTACTGCTACCAGTTCTAAATGTAATAGCATATACACCAGCCAATTCATCTTTCGGTGTGGGCCTATTTTCGTACAAATTAACTCTTTTAATTTTCTTGGTGAACAGGCTATTAAATTTATATTGTGTTTCAGTAGAGCATATCTTAAATTCTCGTACAGACCAAGAAAATAGTTAAACTATGAATTCAGATATCATGAAAAAGCAAGAAAGTAAACTATAAAGAAATTATATACAAAAAGTTTAACTATTTTCCTGATCTGTACGAGAATTTAAGATATGCTCTACTGAAATAGAAGTCAGTGTCAGTTACATTTGTAAATTTAGATTGCAAATGGCGATACACTTATTACTAGCTTTGCTGCTTTATCAACTACAAAATGTTTACGTAACTCGCTCCAAACCTGAGTAAATGCAGAAAAGTATTGTTCGATTGAAGCAGAGGTAGATGGTACTGCATGTAAAGAAAAGAAATACTGACAAAATCCAGGAGGAAACTTATCTGTTTCACTCTTTTTTGCCATAATCTAAACCATTTTTGTGTTGAAAACTCCTATATAACACTTTCAGTGAACATTGAAGAAGGATAACAGTAAATGGGATGAAAAAACCCACAGTGGGTTTTTTCAAGTGGGCGTGCCCGAAAAAACCTGGGCTGGGCCTACTTGGTCAAACCCTGTCTAACAGCCACTGACTACTAACACAATTTTTCAGTTTTCACCTATTCTCATACCTTAGATTAAATAATGCTACAGTTGTGAAAACATGAGAAAATTTGAAAAAACCCACAATGGGTTTTTTTAAGTGGGACCGCCCGAAAAAACCCGCCCGGGTTTTCTCGGGCGGGCCCACTTGGGCAAACCCTGACTGTAACAGTAAACAAGTTAAATTATCAAAATAAATAAAAAAAGAAATCAGCCGCACTCAATTTATCATTGTGTTTTTCAGTTATACAAAAATATTATACATCTACCAGACCTAAATTTCTCTACTCCTGTCCATCAATAGCTGACTATCCAGTTCTTTTATTTCCTCCAAAACTTTGTTCCTTTCTCAAAAATTTCAACCTACCTCACCTTCTCCTCTTAAAACAGAATCCAGCTATTTTAATCCAAAGTGATCGCATCTTCTTTTGAATATTGGAGATCACTTGTAGCACAACAGAAAGGAATGTAGTCACCTACTTGAAACACAGCTGGGTAAGAAGATTTGATGAGTTTTCACAAATTGCAATAATTTTTTTTAACTAATTTCCCGATTTTTGGACAATATTTTACTCATTCTCGTGATTTTTTGCCACAAAAATTAGTTAACCCTTCGCAGTCAAGAAAAGGGCGTTATATGAGCAAATGTGAATAAAGAAGTCGTTGGTTCTGATAAATTTGTCACATTTTACTTTTATATGTGTGTGTGCGAAATATATATTAGTCCTGTTCGTTTATATTTATGGGTGTTTGTGAAATTTTAAACCAAAAGTCCAGTGTTGTGTGTTTAAAGCTGTTCTAAAAAATGACTATAAATATCAGAACGAAAGAACCCTTCATAATACGAAAAGAGTTTTCGTGGAAGATTTTGGAGCATCTAAAAATCCATTCGAGGATGATAAAGGTAAAAAAAGAACGATATGAATTTGGAAAGAAACATGAATATGAAAGCTGTCCATCATCTGAAGAAAAAATCGACATGCACGGTAACGCTGACATGTTGCACTTGAATAAAATTTTGAAAAAATAAAGATTTCTTTATAGACAAGTTCACAAACAATTATGAATATTAGGATATGACTGAAGAAGCTGACTTCCGAAAGCGCGGTAGGAAAACGGTTTCACCAAAGAGAATAGATAAAAATAATAGCACAGCAATGAACATTGATACACATAAGTTTTACAGGAAATAATTATAAAAAATACAAAAAAATTTCGGCAATTTAGTAATGAGCTTAAATGACAATGTTCCCTATATCTGGAGAATATTGCACCAATACATTTCATTTCACACATATTTAAATTTCAATTGTGCAAGGCAAATTTGAGTATCACTAACTTAGAAAAGTTAATAATGTTTCCACCTGTATATGAGAAACGGATGTACATGACTTGCAGAGTCAAACAGAAATAAACCAAATCCTAACGGACTAGCTGCTATCCGATTCACCAACTTTTCAGCCGATTTTAAACCCAACTTTTTCCCGTTCAAAGGGAGAAAAAGGTTGTCGTTGCTAAAGTTGGAGGAAAACCACTACTACTAGTACCAGCCGTTAATATTTATCGCCTATTCGTATCAATCGCTTATCTCTGATTGGCTGAAATGTTGAAAGTTGGGGGGAAAAGGCGCGGCTAGCGCATACTTTTTTAGAGCTGTGGATAAAAAGTTGGGGATATTGCTGTTTGCTATCACACTCGGTGTTGAGACAATATTTCACGAAAAGTTGGAGAAAATCAAGAGTTGGCTCAAAAATTGCTCGAAAAGTTGGTGAATCTGAGCTTTAAACAAACCTTTTACTCATGCCATGAAATTCAAAGATTATTTGGGTCATGCCGTCAAACTATATACTCATATCTTAAAATTCACAGAAGCTTATCTTTATGGCGTTGCATCTAATGAAAGAATCTTTAGTCAAATAAAAATTAAAAAATATATATATATTACAAACTACAATGAGGGATGACAGGCTTGACAGCCTAATGCTTTTAAAATGTGAAAGTCAAATAGTGGATTTTATTAAACTGGATGATGTTATCATCAGGTTGGCTTCTTTGAAGACAAAAAGAATTAATGTTAAATGAAAACAATTCGGATGTGCCAATCCCAAAACTTTATTCTATCCCTTATACAGGGCTCACAAATGGTCCGCCAACTAAATATCAATAAATTTTAAAAGAAAATTTTATGGTAGGTTTGCGCTAGAATTAACTTTCAAAGGTGTTTCCGGGGCGGTTTGAAAGAAAAATCTAAAAAGAAAATTTTTCTAAAATAATATTGGTATTCAGTTGGCGGACCATTTGGGAGTCCTGATTATATGTTAATACCTCAAAATTTGCAACCACAATGCTAAAATTAAATAATAATTCTATGCCCATAATAATGAATTCTAAAGGTATATATTCGTTTAATTGTGTTCATTTAAAAAGGAGATAGAAGCCTCGCATTTTTCAAACAAATCATTGAATTTCGGCACACACCCTGTTAGATGCAACCAAAATTCCAAACCCAAGGAACACAAAAGTGATACCCAGTAAACACCGAAGCCCAATAAGGAAGTGAAACCGAATATGAAGTTTGACTAAATTCCGTGCATTAGTTTTTCAGATATAGCTAACGCGAAAATCGTGAAAAATGCTGCACAGCAGTGCCACCTTCATATAATGTACACAAAATCCTAATAAGCACCAAATTATGCCAAGGTTTAACAGAATATGAAGTTTGATCAAATTCCGTGCAACAATTTTTGAGAGATAACTATCGCTAAAATCATGTAAATCGTGAAAAATGCAGCTTAGCAGCGCCACCTTTCGGGCGATTTACACCAAAAACTAATCAGCATTAATTCTTATCAAGATGTAACTGAATCTAAAGTTTTACTAAATTCCTCACATTAGTTCATGAGATAGAGCAACCACAAAGTTTGTGTCACATACACACAGACAGACATTTTCTAAAAACAGTCAAATCGTGTTCAGGACCTGCATGTTTATTTTTTATTAAACAAACCAATAATTAGAATTTTTATGTTTCCAGTTTCAAAATTTTTCTTTGGAAAGGAATTTTTTATGCATTATCATTATTCTATTCATTATCATTATTTTACACATTGTGGTACACGTATTGTACACACTATTAATTGAAAGTTGGAAGAATTTGTTTCAAGTTGGGAAATTTTCGAATTATCCCCCCCCCCCCACCGAAAAAAATTCTATAGCTACGCCCCTAGATATATCACACATATTCTTGGGGATTGAGATCAGGGAAAAAGGGCAGGTCATTCCATGACATGCACCCGATTCTCCAAAAACCATTCCCGGGACGATTTTGTAGCGTGAATGGAGGTTTTTCCTGCTGGAAAATCCAACTTAGTCTACCAATTCTGTTTAGAAATGGCAGTAAATAGTTTTCTAGCATTTCTTGGTAATTGGTAGCCTTCATGCGTCCTGAGAGAACAGCCAGGTTATGTTTACCACTGTCAGGTTCTGAGAAACATCTGCTATTAGAACTATGGTTCTATATCATTTTTGTCTTACTATATTATATATTGTATGGTCTGTGTACTGAAAATTTCAGAGTAACATTCTTTCCTTATCTGAAACTGGATCTGAGCAGGTAAGTTGTACAGCTTGGATAGAGGGGTTTGCCCGACCTTTTGAGATGTCTGTTGGAGATGGGGAGACAAAAAAATTCCCCGAACGAGAGAAGAGAAGAATGTGGTCAGGGTGGAAACCCCGGGTTTTACGTGGAAAAAAAGCAGAGGGTTGCTAGAGAGGGAGTCGCTTCTGCTGGGAGAAGGTGAGTTGGAGCCTAGAACGCAAAGTAGTAGGTGGTTCCTGTGTATAGCTCTTAGATAGAGCGCAGGGTTGAGTGAAGCTCGCCGAGCTTAGAGCCCATGTGTTGGGAGATTAAGAGTAATCTCCGGTAGCGCTAATTCAACGAGTGTAGAGTGAGAGTGATATAGCGTAGTTTAACAGTATACAGCCAGCATTTACTGTATTTAGTTTAATGTTGAACCGGATCACCTACATCCGAGTTGTTAAGTGAAAATAGTGTTTTGTGTTTTGTAAATAGTGTGTAAATAAACTGTTAATTTAGTTAATTGAAAGAGTTGGTTTTCATTTAAACAATCTTCTCAGAGCGTGACCGATATCACGTAATCATATCGGTGGTGGCAGCATATAAATAGCAAATGATTTTTTCAAAGTTGTGCGGACTAAGAGGAAACTCCGACAACCTCCATATCCGAAGCCTTCCAACACCATTAATGAGCCTCCACCTTGCTGTCTTTTGAAGAAAATTTCCTCATGCCATACCAATAGAAAGCAAGGCCGTCTGGCCCATCCAAATTAATTTTTTTTCTCATCTGGGACTATAACGCGATATCACTGGTCCTTCCAGGTTTGATTATATTTGACCTAGTGGATTCTCCTTTGCATGTGTATAGCTTTCAACATGTGCTGCTGTTTTCGTTTCTTATATCGCAAGTTGCTTGTACGTTTTTCAACTCGTGACTTTGTCACAGGGATTTTATCCTCTTTGGCCAACGATTTTAGGGAAATACCACCTCCTGAAAGACGATGTAAAACTGCTCTTGCTTGCCTGGAAGTCATTTTTCTGCAGTTACACCTCCATTTTTTATACCCGTACGCATTGCCCTGATTTACAAAATTGTCTATTACGGTTTTAGATCGTTTGATTTGTTTAGATATTGGTCTATGTGAATGACCTTGTTCTTTAAAAGCTGTTATTTGTCCTTTCTCGAACTTTGATAGCTGGATTTTCTTTCCCATTGCAATACAGCAGGAGAAATAGAAAGTACAACCTTCTAAAGTCCGCACAAAGTTCGATTGGCACAGAACATGTACTTGACAACTTCCTGACGTCATAAACATGTTGATCGCAGCAGCTCGAATGTCGGTAGTTACGAATAAATACTAATATTGGCAGTGGCTTTATTTCGGCGGGACACTTCCCCCCCCCCCTCTTTTTTTACACATTCACCTTTTTCTCTTGCCCAGGTGGGCAGGAAGTGAGTGACTCCTTGTAAATATGTATTTCTATATAGAGTTTCTTAATATATTTGTTTCGTCCTGATTTGTTTGTTTCGTCTCCAGCTTCCGCCATGCTTCCGATCAAATCCCGAGCGATACCTTTGGACAACTTTTAGAGAAAACCTCTCTCCGAGGTTCTGAAACCTGTAGAGATCTAAGCTCTGAATGTATATCTCCTTAATCAAGGATGCTGATCTTCTCTCGATCCTCTGATTAAGACAATGGTTTCTTCTTAGCCACTTAGAACCTTGGGCCCATGAGGTCCTCCTCAAGTTTTAATATTATAGGTTCTCTATGTTCCGCCTCTCTTTGAGGGAAATAAGTTTCGCTTTCACCTTAGCTCATGGGAATATTTTCCCTTCTCCAAGGTTGTTTCAATTTCGAGGGATTATATGGATTCCTCGACCACTCTGGTATTCATCTGCTTGTCTCTATAATGTCATCTCAGATGATGAGTTAAGATCGATCTGTTTCTTTTGATCCCTTCCGGCAAAGCACTGGACTTAGCTAAAATCTTGAGCTATTTCTCTAATACATTATCGTGCCTATGCAAGCTTTTACCTTAATATTTAAGAGTTTTTTCTTGGGAATCAGTTCGATTTGTTACACCGTCTGTTATTGTTTTGCCAAGTTTTAACAATTTTTGTGTTAAGATGGAGAATAGTCAGAAAAATCAAAAGGGAGGCCCTATCTGTGTCCATTATATAAAATATGAATCTGAAAAACAAGTCGGAAATTGTACGCCAAACGTGGCAAATGTGTTGCGTTCGTGCTATAACTAGTTTTATAACTATTTAGATCTTAGTGCAATAGCTTTAGCACTCTTATGCAAAAATGCATGAATACAAAATTTATTACGATTACGTATATTAAATTCAATAATACGGAAATAATATAACTTCATCTTAAATAGGACGCAATAACCATGGCAGCCTAGAATAATTACATATCATGGGATATCATTGAAATGATTACTTTCGATAGTATTTAATAGAATTAATAAAACTTTTATTAATATCTTTTTAGGTTTTGATTCGATTTTGATAAAATTTGAAATGACTCGACAAAATTCGCTGTTATATGCGGACTGACGGACAGACAGACGGACACACCAGAAGACGATTATAAATGCTATGTACACTATATTGCCATTAATGACCGGCAACTTTCAATTTTAGACATTTTGTCGAATATTTAGAAATATACTTGACAGATTCTTCTGGAATTTCAGGATTGAAAAGAACAGGTATGACCTCATATTTAGCAATGTCGATTTGATAAGGGGGGCAATTAGGGGGCCAACAAAAAATCAAAGAAAAAAAAATAATAGTTGGGATCACCCTGTAAAATAAAATGCACGAAATGATCTACCGCTACCTAATATAAATAAACAGACATTGTGCAATATGTGTATTCTTTTATGTAAGAATAGTACGTATATTAATAGAGATACAGCGATTTATTTTTAAAAAATAGAAAATTCTTGCATATTTTTTGCTTATAACATGCAGGGTTTTCAACCAAATTTAACGCCGGTTTCAGAAAAATTGACAAAATATAGTAGAAACAATATAGTGTAATTGGAATAAATATTTTAGGAAATATGAGCAGTTGTATGAAATAATTTTTATCTGCGCATGCGCGAACGATAACATGAATCATTTTACATAATTTAATAGTCAACTCTATGGAGCAACTTATTAAAAAAAAATCTAGTCAAATATCGTAAAAATTCAGAAAGATATCGGCGTTAAAGTGAGCAAATCTTTAGTTGTTCTCTAAAAGCAGCTGAATGATAAGGGATTTTACACAAATTGTCATTTTTTATTGACTGCCTTTCAGAAAATAGTTAGTATTTAGTGAGTATCAACGAGTAGATTTGGAAAAAATGCTTCGATTTTTATACTTCTTTTGATCATGGTATAGGCTCGTTCTGGTGGTTATCCAAGAAGAACTAAAGCATCAATAAAAAATTAAAATAAAAAAAAATTAAAAATTAAAAATTACAATTTGTGGAAAATCCCTTATCATTTAGCTGCTTTTAGAGAACAACTAAAAATTTGCTCACTCTAGTGCCGATATCTTTCTGAATTTTTACGATATTTGACTAGATTTTTTTTTTAATAAGTTGTTCAATAGAGTTGACTATTAAATTATGTAAAATGATCTTTGTTATCGTTCGCGCATGCGCATATAAAAATTATTTAATACAACTGTTCATATTTCCTAAAATATTTAATATATTTATATTCCAATTGCACTATATAGTTTCTACTATATTTTGTCAATTTTTCTGAAACCGGAGTTAAATTTGGTTGAAAACCCTGCATGTTATAAGCAAAAAACATGCAAGAATTTTTTAATTTTTTTAAATAAATCGCTATATCTCTATTAATATACATGCTATTCTTACACAAAAGAATACACATATTGCACAATGTCTGTTTATTTATATTCGGTAGCAATAGATCATTTCGTGCATTTTATTTTGCAGGGTGATCCCAAGTATTATTTTTTTCTTTGATTTTTTGTTGGCCCCTAATTGCCCCCCTTATCACATCGACATTGCTAAATATGAGGTCATGCCTGTTCTTTTCAATCCTGAAATTCCAGAAAAATCTGTCAAGTATATTTCTAAATATTCGACAAAATGTCTAAAATTGAAAGTTGCCGGTCATTAATGGCAATATAGTGTATATACAGGGTGCAATATGTTATCTATCGCCGACCTTTAATTTCTCAACCGTTGGTCGTACACATATAGTTCCAATTACAAAAATCTTTAAAATGAGCTAAGTATTCATGTTGTGGCATTATTTAAAGTCAAAAATCAATTTTATAAAAATTACGAAAACTAACTTTTTATACGGTCCCCCAGTCCCTATAGTTATATTTTGTAAAAGTTTACTCATATCATAACAAATATAACACAAAAAGTTTGACATCTGTACTACAAAAATTGACCCAGTTATTAAATTTCAAAGTTTGAGATTTTTGCACATGATTTTGTCTTTCATTAAGGGATCTGTTAAAAGATGAATTAAAGTAATTCGCGATCAAAATCAGAGTGCTATGTCCTTTTTACGGCGAATCCACCTTTAGCCGGTATCACCAAATCGGGGAATCACCAAATAGGGTTATTTCATCTAAAAATTTGAGCTAACTTTTATGGGTCGAACAATATTCAAAAGTACCGACGATACCGGTTAAAAGTGGCTTCACTGTAAAAAGGACATTGCACCCAGATTTTGATCCCGAATTACTTTAATTCATCTTTTAACTGATCCCTCAATGAAAGACAAAATCATGTTCAAAACTCTCAAACTTTGAAATTAAATAACTGTGTCAATTTTTGTAGTACAGATGTCAAATTTTTTGTGTTATATCTGTTATGATATGTGTAAACTTTTACTAAATATAACCATAGGGACTGGTGGACCGTATAAAAAGTTAGTTTTCATAATTTTTATCAAATTTATTTTTGAATTTAAAAAATGCCACAGTATAAATATTTACCTCATTTGAAACGTTTTTGTAATTGGAACTATATGTCTAAGACCAACGATTGAGAAATTAAAGGTCGGCGATAGTTAACATATTGTACCCTGTATATAATTACGAACGCAACTAAAAAATGCTCAAAATTAATAAAACAAGATTATGTATCATGTTAAACAATCAAGACACTATTGACAATATTGAAATAAATATAAGATGATATTGATTATATGATTACTCATTAACACTACTAAAACTGAGTTGCTCTGGAAAGATGTAATGTTTTTGATTCGCATTAAAAAAAATTAGATTACCTGGAAAATTATTTTTTCTGGGTTTATTTTTGGTTGTAAACGTCTTAATTGGCAATGAGTTATATTTGAATCTATATTTTTTTCGGTTATTATTTCAGTCGGCCCTATCAAAACATAACTTGAATAAAGTTAAATTTTAATCTAAATATTCGTAAAAGGAACAATTTTAGACTATAAAAATATAAATTAAATCTCTAAAGTTTATTTAGACGTTTAGATGTGTCAATAAGATCAGTTCCTGCAACATTATGAAAATCTCGTTTAATTCATGTTCCCGCTTAATACGCAACTTTTGTCCAATCCCTTGAAACGCGTGCGTTCGGCTGTCTATAATAAGCATATTAGAGATCTACACAGACCCGGATCTGACCCGAGGCCCGTACCCGGCCTGGCAAACTGAGAGCAATTTTTCAAATGGGCCAGGCCGGAAAAATGAAGGCTATTTTTTTAACAGGCCGGACCGAGAAAAAAATTAATCGGGCCTATCGGCCAAGTTGGATTTATTTATGAATGATAGCTTGGCAACATCAATACACACTGGTTATCAAAAATTAAGGAAAAGTCACAAAATACTAATTTTCAAATACGCGAACACTCAAAAGGAAATAATATAATTAGAGTAATTACTATCTCTACAACACAGCTAGTCCATATAACATCTCATTCATGTCACACATGGTCACAAATGTCACAGTCACTACGGTGAAACAAAAAAATAGGAAATTCCATACATTTCATTATGAGGCTCAAATGATCACTATATGTGACTCCACTGAGATGTCACTGTGACTGCTGCTTTGGGATGAGTCACCATGTGACTTTACAATGTAGTTACATTGTGACTCTCGTGTGACTGTCAATTGTAGGCTCAATTTCAAAATCATCGTGAACGCTGATTGTGATAAGTTAACAAATAATGTCACATTAAAGTCACATGATGACTTTCACGTGACTGAGAGACTACTGTGAAGTCACTATTGTGCTCTTTTGGGAAAAGTCTCCATGTGACTAGAATATGATATTATTTCGTGACTTGTCATAATGCAACGTTCATGATGACTATGAAATTGAGTCTCAAAATGACAGTCACATGAGAGTCACAATTTAACTACATTGTAAAGTCACCTGGTGACTCGTCACAAAGCAGTAGTCACATTGACTTCTCAGTGGAGTCACATATAGTGATCATTTGAGACTCATAATGAGATGTATGGAATTTCCTTTTTTTTTTGCTTCACCATAGTGACTGTGACACTTGTGACCATGTGTGACGTGAATGAGATGTTATATGGGCTAGCTGTGTTGTAGATAGTAATTACTCGAATTATATTATTTCCTTTTGAGTCTTCGCGTATTTGAAAATTAGCATTTTGTGACTTTTCCTTATTTTTTGATAACCAGTGTAGCAGAAATATATGTCCTTCAGAGAGATCGGCATCGGACCGTTGCATCGTGTCTGAGCCCGGGCTTAATTTGTTTCGGCAGACTCAAGCCGGGACATGATCTGGCCTACATTTCATTCTATACTCGGGTTTGGCCAAAACTGGACATAATTGTTCCCAGGGCACGTCGGGAAAACAATTTGTTTTGTAAAAATTGTAATATCAGTAATAGATTTCTGTTAACGGAATCTCTTTGGAAGCATACTTAGGGTGTCCATAAAAGAACGTCCCAGTTTCAATGGTATATTATAACGGTGTAATTTAGACTATTTACAGCATATCACACATCAAATTGAAGGTAAACTAAACTAGTTTTTCTTTAAAATGTTCAATATGTGCACCTTAGGTTGTACGACACACATCCACGGGGCGACCACAAGTGACTGTACAGGATGTTCACCGTGTCAGAGCATCTTACCTGCGCAGTAGGGTGGGTCGAAAAAAACCGAAATATTTATAATCGAAATGTAATAGAGCGGAAAAGTTGCCTTTTGTAATAAAGAATAAATTCTTAAAATATTACACCTATCGGTTAAATCTTTTACCGCCGCAACGGGACCAAAATTTCCAAAAATCGCAAAAAACATGTTTTTTTCAGTATTTTTTTTAAATTATACAAACGTACTAATACAATTTCTAATGGGACGCGATAGCTACATGAAGATATAAGAAATGTCCTGGTAAATGTTCATTATGATAAAGTAATATCTTTTACTGCCGCAAAAAGACCATATTTTAAAAAAAAATTGTAAAAATTTCAAATTTTTATTTTTTTTTAATTTTTATAATTTCTATAATATTTAGAAGTAAATAAATTTACTTCATATCTATTCATGTTGTCGTAAATTTTCTTAACTATTTGTTATAGACTGGAAAAAAAAACGGTAATCATTCATTATTTTTGACGATCGTTTTATGTATTACAGTTTTACTGCATATCAGCAGTTCATATACCACAAATCACAAAAATGATATAAAATGAACAAAATATTTTAGTATTTTATTAATTTAAATACAGAAATATTTAACCGAAACGGATTAAATAAACATAAAATGAAGAAGTATTTAAAGTAATTGAATTTTATAATATGACTTTCTTTCAAATAAAGCCATTGTTCCTCGAGAGGCCAAAATTTATCATATGTGATCCTCCGTCTGTTCTGGTCCACAAACTTTACCAGCACTTCAGATACTAATTTCACGCATCTTTCTATTGATTGAGTGGGAAAGGAAAATTATAATAGCTGGTATGTTTAATCGAACATTCTAAATTCACCAGCGTCGTTAGATCGTCAGTCCATGGACAAACCGTAACAGGTGGTTTCGTTAGTTTACAATTTTGCCACTCGACTAAATACATACAATATTAAGCTTCAAAGTTCGATTCTGGAATGACGAAGTGACGAAAGGCACTATTCGTGCCCACAGAACTTCGTGCTTTGGCAATTTTCTGTATGGCTGGGGTTCTGATGCCCTCTCCTTCATATGCTATCATTCCAATGAGGCTATTTTCATGATTTGCGAAAAAGGCAATTCGTGAAATTACAGGTACTATAATATTTTGTAGATGATATGGCAAGTAACGAGGGTTACTAAATATAGTCCACAAAATCTGAAAAACATGATGGATTCATTTTAATTGTGAACCATCTGATGCAGTACACTTTCAGGATGTACACAATGAGTACATCCTGATCAGCCGATTGCCAAAATTAAAAATTGCCAAAGCACGAAGTTCTGTGGACACGAATAGCGCCATCCGTCATTTCGTCATTCCAGACTTGAACTTAAAGCTTAAAATTGTATGGCTTTAGTCGAAAGGCAAAACTGTAAATTAACGAAACCACCTGCTACGGTTTGTCTATCGATTGACGATCTAACAACGCTGGTGAGTTTAGAATGTTCGATTAAAGATGCCAGCTATTATAACTTTCTTTGTACCACTCAATCAGTAGAAAGATGCGTGAAATTAGTCGCTGAAGTGCTGGTAAAGTTTGTGGACCAGAACGGAGTGAGGATCACATATGATCAATTTCGGCCTCTCGAGGAACAATCGCTTTATTTGAAAGCAAGTCATTTTATAAAATTCATTTACTTTAAATATTTCTTCATTTTAAGTTTATTTAATCCGTTTCGGTTAAACATTTCTGTATTTTAATTAATAAAATACTAAAATATTTTGTTCATTTTATATCATTTTTGTGATTTGTGGTATATGAACTGCTGATATGCAGTAAAACAGCAGTAGATGAAGCGATCGTAAAGAACAATGAATGATTACCTTTTTTATTTTCCAGTCTATGACAAATAGTTAACAAAATTTATGACATATTAATAGATATAAAGTAAATTTATTTACTTCTAGGCATATTATTAAAATTATAAAAATATAGAAAAAATGAAAATTTGAAATTTTTTACAATTCGTTTTTTAAATATGGTCCCTTTGCGGCAGTAAAATATATTATTTTATCATAATGAACATTTGCCGGGACATTTCTTATATCTTCATGTAGCCATAGCGTCCTATTAGAAATTGTATTCGTACGTTTTGATAATTAAAAAAAATATTGGAAAAAACAAGTTTTTTTGCGATTTTTTGAAATTTTGGCCCCCTTGCGGCGGTAAAAGATATTATCCGATCGATATAATATTTTACGAATTCATTCTTTATTACAAAAGGAAACTTTTCCGCTCTATTACATTTCGATTGTAAATATTTCGGTTTTTTTCGACCCACCCTACTGCGCAGTTCTAAGAAATCTGTTCGGTAAGTTGGTGTTGGTGTTATTTATGACGGCCGATTATATGCACGAGGGACATAGACCCTAGGGGGAGTGCCCTCCGTGGGGGGTCTAACTAAGGGAACCTAACCCGAATTTACGCAAGGTTTCCCAAGGTTCGAAGAAAACCACGGTAAAATTCGAAGAGTTGGGTCGACGGGCGCGATTGTGTTCGAACCCAGCACCTCCCGTCTACCAGCTTCGAAAGCAGAACCTCTCAGCCACTGGTGGGGCAGAAATCTGTTCAGAAAGCAAGTGTTGAACTTCATTAGTCTCACCGTGTGTACGTTCCGCCGCTACCAAATAATTTGCCAAAGTTGCGACACAGAATTGACGAAGTTATTGCTTCCATTAGTCCGGACTTGTTACCTTGAAGTGTGGGAAGAATTGGACTGTAAGTTAGATGTGTGCCGTATAACTAAAGGTGCACATATTGAACATTTGTAAGAAAACTAGGTTAGTTTGCCTTCAATTTGATGTATGATTTGATGTAAATAGTCTAAATTAAACTGTTGAATTAGGTTGAGCAAAAAGTTCTGGGAAATTTTTAATCTAAGAATTACCAGAATTTGTATCGTACATGGTGTGTTCGAAAAGTTTCAAGACTGGTCTGATAATTCAAAATTTATTAAACATTTTTGTACCACGAACTAAAATTCTTTGAAATATGACCTTTGGGCATCAACACACCGCTGCCAGCGTTTTTTCCATTGTTCATAGGACCCATAGAAGTCTCCGCACGAAAGGCTGTTAAGGAACCTCGTCGAAGCTGCCTGGATCGCTGGAATCGTGTTGAATCGCTTCCCTTTCAGGTCTTTCTTGACTCGGGGGAACAAAAAAAAGTTGCTGGGACCGAGGTCGGGCCTGTAGGTGATTTGCAGCAGTATTGCCACGTTAAGCCAAAACTTCGGCGGCGGCGAGCGACGTGTGACAGGATGCATTGTCGTGGGGAACAATCCAAACGTTTCTGATGTCTGGGTGGACGGGACGGGACGGGTCAGGTCAGTTTTTCTCTGGAGTGCTCCATCAGTTTTGGCTATATATAACATAGCAATACTGCTGCAAGCCCCTTACAGCCCCGACCTGGGTCCCAGGACTTTTTTTTGTTACCCCGGTACAAGAAAGACTTGAAAGGGAAGCGATTCAACACAATTCCAGCGATCCTTGCAGCTTCGACGACGTCCCTTAACAGCCTTTCGTGCGAAGACTTTTATGGGGCCTATGAACAATGGAAAAAACGCTGGCAGCGGTGTGTTGATGCCCAAGGGTAATATTTTGAAGAATTTTAGTTCACGGTACAAAAATGTTTAAAAAATTTTGAACTATCAGCCCAGTCTTGAAACTTTGTGAACACACCATGTATATAGGAGTACTAGTGGTATATCTATAGGAGTTAGGAATGCGATTATGGGCTCTTTTTATACCAATGCAACACTTTTTCAAGGGCCGTCGATTTGAATCCTTTAATGAAGTTGAAGAAGCAGGTCAAGAGTTTTTCGATTCCAAGGAGTCGCCATGGTACTTCCAGCAAATCCGGAATCTGGCAAGAACAATGGCAGAAAGTCGTGGACAATGATGGTTTTCTTTGAAGAATAGTCCTTGTTGCTTTTGTTGTTAATTTGCGCACAACTTTCACAAATTTCCCAGAACTTTTTGCTCAACCTAGTAATATAACCATTGAAATTGGGACATTCTTTTATGGACACCCTGTATCGTTATAGAAAAATATTTTCAAAAATCTACTTTTTTTTATTACACTGTTAAAACACTATTCTTAAAAATAAGTAAATTGTACTAATTATTGAGCACTTCCCGATCTTAAAATAGCTCCGAGTATTTAACTCTTAAATTTGAAAAAACGCATGTACTCATTTTTTTGAGCACATACAAAGACTCGAAAATAAGTATGTATCCCCCGTATGTATGTATGTATGTATGTAGTACACACATACACTATAAGGAAAAAAAAGCGAAATTACAGAGAACCGACAAATCACCATTTTTAATTACGGTAATTTTGAATTGCGAAGAGCTACAATCTTTGGAGCAAAGAGCAACGAATTTACTACTTTTAATTCTTGAAATTTTGTGTATGAGCCGCCCCGTGATTTGAACCCGAGTCCTCTAAATGGGTTGGGTTCATTTTTGACGGCCGATTATCTACACGAGGGATATAGGCCCGGGGGTGGTGCCCTCCGTGGGGGTCTTTCTAAGGGAACCTAATTCGTATTTACGCATGGAAAATCCACGGCTCGAAAAAAAAACACGAAAACTCCGAACGATTAGGCCGACGGGCGCGATTGGGTTCGAACCCAGCACTTCCCGTCTACCAGCTTCGAGAGCAGAACCTCTCGGCCACTGGTGGGGCCCTCTAAATGGGAGATCAGTATTGTACTGACTGTGCTAAAAGAGTAGTTACCTGTTGCTTCCAAATGACATCTTTTATGAATCAGCGACGGAAGATCGCTGACAGCAGAGATGAATTTTTCCTTTCTTAAATATTCTAATTTCTAATAAAACAATTTTTAAACTAAATTTTCTTCTTTAACATTTCTAATGAAATTGTCAATAAATTTGAAAAGTGTGTATTATAAATTAAAAATTATAACAAAGATAGACATATCTTTAAATAAAAGCTTAGAAATCCCTACTGTCAATTCGGTATAAGAAAAGGGTTTATCACAAAACTCATATTTTTGAGCACATAGGATTTAAACATGAATATTAAGATCTTAAAATACAAAATATATGTATTCATTTCTGCATACATTTATAAATCAAGTATAAGTATACACAACTTCAAAATATCATGTACTCGTTTCTGAATTAATTGTACTTAAAAAAATCGAGTACAAAGAAATTTTCATTTTTAAGTAGATTAATGCTCCTTTTTGAAGCAATTGTACTTAAAAAATATGAGTACATAGAAATGCTCATTTTTAAGTAGATTATTTTTAACAATGTACTTCTTTTTGAAACAATTGTACTTAAAAAAATACGAGTACATGGAAGTTCTCATTTTTAAGTAAATTATTTTTGAGAGTGTATACAGCTTCAAAAGTTATGATTCTTTTAACTATCATTTTTCTTTTATTCTAAACTACATTAATTTTTTTAGTGTAATAGTTTAAAAGTCTAAGTGATCATATGTTGCCTTTTCTGTGTTCTATATCTCGCGAACATAATCTAAAATATGTTGTAGAATTTCTCATAAATTTGTATGTAGTATTCGATTCACCTTAATTGTATTTTAAGGAAAGTCTGAATTTTTTTGTAGAAATTGAGTCCGGACGACACGGGTCTGATTTCATTGATTTTTTCAAGGGGCCGTGAACTGCAAAAGTATAAATGGGTCAGGTCAGGCCAAGACATTTTGGCCCATGCAGACCTCTAAAGCATATACATACTGTAAAACAAAATCTGTTGATTTTGCAGAAAAAAATGTCATCCAGGACGTCAGTACTTAAAATATAATTAAATCTTTAACGACCTGAAAAATACTTAGGTGAAGTCTTTTATGATTTTCCGACTGCTAGATATATTTTGTAAAACATTATATTTTCCTCACAAGCCAAGATAAAATAAATGATCTGTTTCTCAGTACACAATGCAAACATTTGCTGATTTTACACAAAAAGACTATCAACCGGGACACTAGTAAGAAATATATATAAAGGGTGCAAACTTAAAAAACTTCGTAATAAAAAAAGTAATGCTCGGAAAAAATTTTGATTTGCGCGAACATGATCAGAGGGACATTGGATTTTATTCCATGTATAAAAAAAATTCCAGTAGTTACCGAAAGAGGGCACAACTTCATTCACCAAGCCACTACATTGTCCAGGTGTGATTATTTGGTGTGGGCTTACCACATCTGTCATTCTGGGCCCCCTTTTTTTTTTGAAAAGCCTTGTCCTGAATCCGGTTGGAAAACTTGCACAGTCACTGCAGAACGGTATGTTATGCTTTTGCGTGACCACGCTGTGAAAAGTATCATTCGACGGACCATCGGTGGCATCGATGCCGACATGCTACACTCAGCTGTAATAGGCGTATTGACGCACCACGCACCTCACGTGCCCAATACCTGGTGGTGGTGGTTATGTTGAACATCTTTTACTTTAAAATAAATGCACATGCACAGTGTCATGTTATTGTAATTTGTTTCATCGTCTGTTTGTGTTTGCCTGATTTCATAAAAGTCTCGATAAAACGTGTGAGCGCACTCTTTCGATTACTTTTGGAATCATTCTTTTTAATACATGGAGGAAAAAAACATTGTCCTTCTGATCATATTCGTGGAAACTGAAACATTTTCCGAGCATTATTTCTTTTATTATGATTTTTTTTTAATTTGCACCAATTTATGACACACCCAGTATATATATATGTTGGTGGTCGGTGATGTTTATTTAATGGTTATATATATATATATATATATATATATATATATATACAGTGGCGGTCAAAAGTTTCCGGCCAGCATAAAATTTTTGGTTAATCTGTAAGTATACCCATATGAAGAGGAATCTCAAAGTGATACTTATACACTTTATTGACATAACAGTTAAGAACTTATTTATGGAATAAAAATTAAACATTAATAAATTTAATTAACAAAATTAATTGCAAAAGAAAACGCATGTTCTCAAAAGTTTCCGGCCACCTTGGCAAGTTTGGAAAAAAATGGTGTTATAAAAGAAAATAACAGTGATTAACAACATTTACAATTAGTATTTTGTATTCATACATTTAGCAATAAGTACTGCGGCGCAACAACGTGACATCGATTCAATGAACAGTTTTAGATCATCAATGTTAAGTTTTGTCCACGGTTCTTGCAATTTTTGTGTAAATGCTGCTAAATTGGAATATTTATAATTCCACAAACGTTTTCAAGTTAGTTTCAAAATTTTCTATTGCATTCAGATCTGTTGATTGGGCTGGCCAGTTCAAAAGGGGAATTTTTTTGCTCAAAAGCCACTGCTTGACGAGCTTGCATGTATGCTTTTGGTCGTTATCATGATGAAACAAATAGTTGCGACCACAATTTTTCTTCCAATAAGGCAGCAAATGATCTTGCAAGATATCCTTATGCATTGCAGTATTCATCTTGCCGCGGATTTCAAATAACGGACATGCGCATTTTCCAGAAAATGCTCCCCACAGCATAACGTGTCCTCCGCCGTGCTTCATTGTAGGAATAATATATCTCGTACCTTATCTTTTGTTTTTAGGTCGTCGGTTATAATCCTCCAGTCTTTGTATTCCTTGGCAAACGCCAGTCGGGCCCTCTGAATGTTTTTACTTATGAAAGGTTTTTTAACACCGACCGTTCCATAAAGTTCTACGTCACATAAGCGTCTTGACACTGTAGATAGACTTGTTTTAGAAATAAACATAGCACCATAAATGGCGTGGAATTGCAGCGGCATTTTTACGCGGGTCATCAACTGCTTTTCTTCTGATAATTCTGCGCACAAGAATAGTCGTTTTCCGGGGTCCCCCGGTCCGTGGCAAGTTCCGAAGGCCATGACCATCTTTATATTTTTTTAAAATATCGTTTAGAGCAAATTTTCCGATCAACAACTTTGCCGCAAACTCACGAGAGGATTGTCCCTTTAGCGACAAAGAAATCACACATTTAGGAACAATAAATTGTTAAACTTTTCATTTTTGAATTTCAAATACATTATTCACCTTGATTAATTAGCAAACATGGTCAAAAAAACACTTTAGCGATAGCAAAAAGTAATGAATGACGAATGGCCGGAAACTTTTGCACGCGCGAAATTTGAATTCCTCCCCTTTGCATCAAGTATCTTTGGTAACCAATCAAAATGATCACGTGGTCAGAGGTAATTTGCTTATTCCTAACTTTTGGAGCAATTGAACTTCTTCTTCGCTGAAACGTTCTGTCAAACAAATAAAAAAAACTAACTGGCCGGAAACTTTTGACCGCCACTGTATATATCCTTTACTGTTTGAATATGATCCATTGTGCTAAACCCACTTCGGAATCCTGCTTGTTCTCTAGGTTGAGCTGAGTCTAGAGCTGATTCAAACCTTGTTGTTAAAACTTTGGTGGAAATTTTACAAATTACTGACAGTAAACTGATTGGATGATAGCTTTTAACGATCTCATTCTCACTTTTCTTGTAAAGCAGCACCATCTCAGCATTATTCCAGTATTATGGTACATCTGACTTCTTTAGACGTTTGGAAAACAGCAAGGCTAGCATTTTTGCAAATTCTTCGCCTGATTCTTTGATGAGGTCAATAATTCCATCTTAGCCAGAGTATTTACCTTTTTTCATACACTTAATAGGTCGTAAAGCTTCATCTGTCATCACTGGGATTATCTCTTCAGTTTCTGTTATGTTCTCTCTTAGATCATCATCACGTAGGTTGATTTCTCTTTTATCTTCACTTTTATATAGATCGTTATAGAATTTTTCGACAATAATGAAATAGTAAATATTGTCGAAAAATTCTATAACGATCTATATAAATGGGAAGATAAAACAGAAATCAACCTAAGTGATGGTGATCTAGGAGGGAACATGACAGAAACTGTTTTTCTAATAATGTTTCTTGACATACAAATATTTTTGCCACATGAGTACACTAATATATTCCTAAACCAGTTTTTTGCGCTCATTTCAAATCTGGTATTTGTTTTCTTCTATCATATCATGTTTTTGAAAAAAGTGAGATTTTATTTTTTTTGGTCAAAAAGTCAGAAATCGCTTTTTATGCTACTATGTTATGTACTACAACTAGTTAGGATGGATTTTAATTTTAACTTTTTAAATTTTTGTTTTCGATTATATAAACTGTTGTTTATGTTCCTGATTAGTAATCTGATACTGTTCTCCCTTTTGACAATGAGATACATACCCCTAAAAAGCATCTTAGGGGAGACTAGGGAGGGTTGACCATAGGGGAGGCTTGACCCACCCACCAGTTTTCATATTTAAAAGAATTTCAGAGTTGTATCAATAGGTGTCAAGCAAAGTTACTGGAATGCTCAAACAAGTCTTTGTTTCATACAGATAATCGAAAAGGGTGTGGAAAAATCAATTGTAATGTGTTTTCAACCTAAAAGTTGTGTTTTTTAGAAATAATTTGTAAGCTTTTTTCAGATAAAATATATCATAGAAATTTAAGTAAATAGGTTTTAAGTAATGCAGTAATATCGAGCTTTCATTCCTGACATAAAGATTGTGCAGTAAGTTAGGCTTAATATAACAATGTGGTATTCTTTAGAAAAGGGCTATGTGGGGAGGCTTGGTCCAGTCAATGTGAGGGAGGGTTGACCAGATATACAAGGCTCTCTTAATTAAGTGGTTTTGGAAATCTTTTTATTATACATTGAGCATAAGGAAAGGTTATATATAAAAAAGAATGTAAATTTATTCTGTAAAGCTACAGTAAAATGGAGTGATGAAAAGAAAATGTTTGAAATTGATTAAAGAAAGATGTGAAAAATTATTATAGTATACACTGCAAGGAAAAATTTAATGGAATATAAATGGGAAAGTTGATAGGAACTTTCTTCCATTTAAATATTACTTACAGTAGGTAAATAGTAACAGTGAAAAAAACTAGAAAGTATGAAAGCGGTACTCGTACCCCTTTCAGGGGTAGTGGTATGTTTATGAAACCACTTAATTATAATTCCCAAACGCCACAAGGGTACTAGAACTTTGCTAAAATCTTTTCCATTTAATATGTATGTGAAATATAGCCTTTTTCCTGTTTCCAAATAAATTTGTTTATAAATTTCGGTGCCAGTCATTTATTTCAACATTTTAGTACTGAAAGTACTTTGACCCTGAAAGGGTTAAAATATGTTAATGATAAGTTAAGTGCTCATGCAGCTGCAAAAGAACATAGCACTGATCGAAAAACTTTAGAAAGGTATGTAGGCAAATTTCACCAGGATTAATACAGTGAGATAAAGCCAAACTATGTGGCAACTAGAGTTGTCAGGTCGAGTTTCACAAAAAGTAGGACAAGGAGGCAAAATATATGTGGGACAGTGACTCCTAAATCCGGACATAATAATACGTGCAACCCTATGAAAACTTGTGGTGGTGGTGTATTTATGATGACCAATTATCTACACGAGAGATATGGGCCCGAATGGAGTTGGGGTGCCCTCCGAGGGTGTCTTTCTAAGGGAACCTAATCCGTATTTACGCAAGGAAATCCAAGGTTCGAAGAAAACCACGGAAAACTCCGAACGATTAGGCCGACGGGCACGATTGGGTTCGAACCCAGCACCACCCGTCAACCAACTCTGAGTGTAGATCCTCTCGGACACTGGTGGAGACCTATGAAAACGGAACCTGTCTCTAATGAAATACTGTCTTAAATGTTAAAATTTCATTTTCCCTGCTGTAATACCTGCTCAGACAAATCCTGTTTAAAATAAAATTTTTCTCCTCTAACTTGCAATTGTGTCTAAACAGGTTTATTTAAGAATCCTATTTTCAAATATGTTTTCTTATAATAATTAAAGCATGTAGCATAAAGTTATTTTGATTTTTAAAAATTGATTTTATTTCTCTTCACAAGCATTTAAATATAAAACAAAGTGGGTCAAGCCTCCCATATAGTGGGTCAACCTTCCCACGTGTGGGGAGCCTTGACCCATTATTTTTTCATGATTAAAATCAATCATTTTTCAAATTTCTTATATATTACACTTATGAAAAAATTTTATTTTGATAATTGATTGTATAGCGAATAAAATGATATATAAAACTTTATTCTCGTTCAATATAAAGAAAAAAAAAATATTTTGTAAAAAGTGGGTCAACCCTCCCTAGTCTTTCCTATATCAAACTTGTGTCAATACCGTACAAAAGCAGAAATTCATTTTATCCAAAAACTAGACGTGATGTAAGGACACAGGTTGCAGATGTAAAATCAGCATAACAATCTAGTCTAGAAAAACATTACGTTAATTCTGTGGCAAGTACTTTAAAGCCAATAGTAATGTAAACGTTACACCATTGAAAAATATGCAAATTAGGCTTTAAAACTGCCAGATAAATGTTAAGCATATGCAGATCGTGACATTCATCCGAAGCAAATACTCCAGTAGTTAATATCTAGAAAAGGTAATTCAATCTGACATTTATAGTATCTAAAATTTGCACAAAAAAGCCTAAATTTGCATAAACTTAAATAATACAATTTTTTCAAAAACTGGATTATCTAGATATAAACGGAAAGCATATTCGGAATCAGTAAAGAAAACTGATCTAAAATCAACTAATTTCAGCTCTGTGACAGACCCATCGTTGCCCAGTGCGTAATTTAAAGTAAATGTCAAGTAGCCATTACTGATTTAATTTAGTCCTGCTAATTCAGATATATAAAGCTACATTTACGTGCCCACAGTTTATGGGTTTTAGCTGAACTTTTACATATTTCTATACACATAAGATCTTAACTGTGTTTACAGACCTCCACGGATCCTGACCCCAGCACAAAAATTTGGAGTCAGCTTGAAAGCAAATCTGAATCAGACAAAACAGTTGCCGTCGACTAGACATTCGATACAAACCATGTACATTTCATACCAAAACCGACCCAAAAACAGAATTGAAAAAAAAGATTAATATTTTATGGCAAATATGGAAGTAGTTTCTAAAGTTAGATCTTTAATATCAATCTTATCTTTTATGTAGAAATGTGATCATACATGCCCATCCATATTAAAATATAGTTTCTCACCAGTAACGATATTACAAATTTTCTTTAGAAAAATTGGGTCAAATCGAAACGGCACCTCCCCTGCAAAAAAGAAAGATAAAAATCAACTCGACTCGAACAAGCGGCCCGGGTCAGGTTCGAGTAAAATCGGTGGTTATTGTGAGATTTTCTGATCCTACGTTTTTATCGTGACGGAATTCGACTGTTTTATGATGAAGACAGACATTATATGGTTAAAACTAGAGATGTAACAAATAGTGATTTGGTCAAATAACTGAACACGGAATATTCTTCAAAATTTATGATAAAAAACGAATATGCGACGGTCGAATACAAACTTTTTTCTTTTTTTCGAAAATAATTTTCAAAAAAAGAAAATACTTTTGATTATATATAATACATATATATTAATTTTAAAATAAATAAAAAATTATGTTTTATTTTGTGTTTTAAAATTTTAATAGCTTAATGTATTTCTTGCAATATTTCGATAACCTTGATACTAATATAATAAAACAACTTTTAATAAATCTAAATTATAATAGCATCATTTTATCTCCAGTAAAGTAATTCATAAACATATATTGTCTAAAATAGGAACTCAGTTATTACTTCTGTGAAATGTACTTTTAATTTTCTTTTTATTTATTTATTTATTTAGAAAATCTGTTTTAGCACAAAAAAGTAAGAAATTGCATTTTATATCCCTTTATTCTTAGATATATCAAATTGATTTTCTGTAAGTCAGGATGGCAATTTAAATTATTTATATTAAAATACAAAGAATGTACTTCGCTTTTACTATCCAATGATACTTTTTCCCTTTCATACATTCAAAATCAATGATAATATTCTCTCTCCCATAATTCATAGTAAGATAATATGCACTTTTGTGTAGAACTTAAACAACTTGATAATAAAAGCTAAACTTATAAACAAAATAAAAATGAGTTTGTGTAATGGAATTTTTTAGTAATATACCCAAATATAATATTGCAATATTTTATATTAAATATATTTTAAATGTTCCTTTAAAAATGTTAAAAATTGCAAATAAATCTTTCTGACACATTTATGAAGCCATTTTTATAGCATGAAATTCGCAAACAATTATGAATATTCAAGTGTTTTAGAATCTACCAATGCTTTTCATTTTACTATATGAGTATTTACATCTTCAGTTTCCCTAATGAAAGTATTTCTATGACAATTGTGCCTCTAAAGTCATTATGGAGAAACCTTTTAAGATATTTTTTTTAGTGTCCGAATAACTGTACATTTTGTGCAATTAATAATGAAAATAATTTCATGATTGATCAGAAAGTAGCCGGCAAAGCGATATAAGTAAGCGTCCTATCTTAAATGGGAGAGGTAACCGCAAGATTAAAGGCGAGGTTACATCAATCAAGGTCGCACGCCACGTAGCGGACGGGGTGAACTACCGAAAGATGCCTAACTGTTTTCTTCTTTATGGATAATGAAACGTCTATAAAATAACTGCGCAAGCACAAACTTCGTGTTTTCATTTGTTTGTAACATTTATATTCTGACAGTAATAGAATATTCTATTAATTTTTATTCGTGTCTTTTTATTTATTTATTATAGTTAATTATTTAAATAAAAACAGTTTCTTTTTAGAACTAATATTATTTGTTAAAATGGCAAAATGTTGGCCATCGACTAACTGTAGTTTTCGAAATTCTAAGAAAATTCTTTTTCTTATAGAATTCATACCTGTACTTTTCCAAAAAGTAAAACAAGTTAGTTACGTATTTTAAATTTAATTTATTAAAAAAGATAAAATATTATTTAATATATATTATCAAATGTTGTTTATTTAAATACGCTCGATTTTAATTATTTTCTTTTAATGAAATGAAAAATGACGCATAAAAATTAGCAAGTAGTTAATGTGTAAAGATAGAATTTTGTAATCTCATTTTTTACTCAAGTTTTGATGTGCTAAAGTTATAAGAAATGATATACACAGTTGTATTCCCGATGAGAATACAATGTTTTTTTGTTTAGAAAGTGTAAAAAATTTAATTATAAATAAAATATTCAATTTTAAGTCCTTTTGTTAGGTTATGAAGCGCAAACGATAAACTTCCAATATTCTCTTAATTGCATTGCATTCATCTTATTTAACTTACAAATATTTCATTCATTTAATTTAAAATTAATTTCACTTTATATTCGAAATCACTTTAATTTAAAATGCATGCATTAAATTTTGTACTATTAAACGAGCAAGTGTTGTTCATTTATTTGTTTACATATTTTGCAAGTCTAGGCAATAACTTCATTAATTTTCCTAAAATCGCCAGATTAGATTTTTTTTGTTGTTGTTTTAAACAGACAAAGCCATTTAGAGAATCCCTGTTAAAAATTCAATTACCAATTTCAGATTGTTACTTACTCAAAGAAGATAAATCTTGTTTACCAGATGTATTGCAAAATATTTTTGTTACAGCTTGTTTTGATAAAAATATGTGTATTTAAAAAAAGTCGCAATGTCATTTTAGTTTAAGGGTAAAAGGTAGCAATGCTTTCGTAGCATTAGTGCTTTTCTCCCGAAATTAAAATGATATTATGGCTATTTTTTTTAAATGTACATAATTTTATGAAAACAAACTGTAATAAAAATATTTTGCAATACATCTGGTAAACAAGATTCATCTTCAATAAGTGAGTAAAGATTCAGAAAATATGCGCAAGAGATGCGCAGATAGTATATATTCTGTCATATATGACGTCATACTGAAAACGCACGTATTTGCATTATTCACCCCCAACCATCAGATGGCGCAATTGTGTCATTATACTCCAGATTCCAGTATTGACATTGTACGCCTAATATATATACAGTTTTAAAAGCCGGTTTAGAAAACAGAAAAAAATTGCAATAAACGAAAAAATTAGTATCCTGAATTTATTCGGCGAGATATCCAGCAATATTCGGCGAGATATCTCGCAATATTCGGCCGATGCATTCGGCGAGCCGAATATTCGGCAAAAGCATTGAATAAGCCGAGTACCGAATAGTGGTTGAATGTTCGACGCATACCTAATAGTTAAAACCATTTGGATCCTTGAAGAATATTTTTAATCATGGATTCATTGGTCCATTTGAATTCCAACATTATTCAAATGCAAAGATTACATAAAGTGAATAATTTAACAATTTCATGAATAATTTAATAGCAAAGAACTTTAAAGACTGCGTAAAAATACTCTCAAAATAGAGAATAACTTCGTTCAAAATGCTGTCCGAAAAATTTACATAGCTTCTAAAAAAAGCATTAAACTTTTAGTAGGTGTGTATGTGGAGGGGGGGGGGGATTTTCTGCCTATTAAATATATTCAAGATGAATATACAATATATTTTTTGAAAGCGTAAGGTATTTAAAGTCTACGAAAATTGCATGAATTTTAACAGAATTCTTTAGTGAGTAACGTTTTTATTTGAATGTTATTACATTTTCTTTTTAGAATTTTTATTTTAATGTATTTTACCAATTATTCTTTTGAAGTTTCAGTATAGTACGTTTGCGTCTGAAGTTCGAACAGCATTAAATACACAAGATACACTTGTAACCCAGTGATTAGGGAGTTGAATTCGGAATTAATTAGGGGAAAGCTGGAAATTGTTTTAAGCCCTTCTGTTTAGTTCTAGAATGAATATGCTATATTTTCCCCTTCGTACTAGGTGAGCGTTAGGAAATATTTATAGATTTATAGTCGAAAAACAAGTTTTTTTGCATACCATAACAATATCTCAAAACAACTAACTCTGTCAAAAACATTGTCAGTACAACTGTTGTAGAGCTTAAAATTCTGAATAATATGAGTACCATCATTAAGAGGCTACTTCAGTCAAGTGAAAAGACCCGTTCGCTAATGCTAATCCCATGGAAGAAATTTATAAAGGTATCTCGGTTGCATTTTAATGTTTTCAAATGATTTTTTTTTCTGCATTGGATAGCTGTACAAAGGCCGATTTTTACTTTTTCGATTTTTTTAACGGATATTTTTAACGAAGGCGCTTTTATTTTCGGAACCGGCTTTGAAAGTAAAAGCATCCGGATAAAAAAAAAACCTGCAATCGAAATCGAAAAAGTAAAAAACGGCCTGGATACAGATCGATCTCAGCTATCCAATGCAAAAAAAAAATCATTTAAAAATATTAAAATGCAACCGAGATATCGTTATAAATTTCTTCCATGGGATTAGCATTAGCGAACCAGTCTTTTCACTTGACTCAAGTAGCCTCTTAATATTTTTGTTGAACATTAAGGTCACAATTCTACTTAAAAAATTTAGACCCATGCTCAGGGGGATGAATTCAGAATTAATTTGGAGAAAACTGAAAATTGTTTTAATCCCTTCAGTTTAGGTCTAAAATGAACGTACTATATTTTCTTCCACTTACTTGGGTGAATGTTAGAAAATATGTACTCTATCAAAAACATTGTCAATACAAAAGTTGTAGAGCCTAAAATTCTGAATAAAATGAGTACCTACACTTAATATTTTTGTTCAATATTAAGACCGTAATTTTGAGATATTGTTAAGTTAACTTTGTCTCTCCTGGCTTCAAGCTCTTGATTTGAAAATTTTTGAAATAGAATTGCGATCTTAGTGTCGAACAAAAATATTAATGATGGTACTCATATAATTCAGAATTTTAAGCTCTACAACATTTGTGCTGACAATGTTTTTTATAGAGTTAGCTGTTTTGAGATATTGTTAAGGTAATTAAAAAAAAAAAAAAAAAAAAAAAAAAAAACGTGTTTTTCGAATATAAATATGTACATATTTTCCAATATTCACCCAAGTACGAAGAAGAAAACATAGTACGTTCATTTTAGACCTAAACTGAAGGGATTAAAACAATTTCCAGTTTTCTCCTAATTAATTCTGAGTTCAACCCCCTGACCACGGGCCTAAAATTTAAAGTAGAATTGTGACCTTAATATTCAACAAAAATATTAAGTGTAGGTACTCATTTTACTCAGAATTTTAAGCTCTACAACATTTGTATTGACAATGTTTTTGACTGAGTTAGCTGTTTTGAGATATTGTTATGGTATGCAAAAAAACTTGTTTCTTGCCTATAAATCTGCACATATTTTCTAACGCTCACCTACTACGAGTGGGAAACTTAGCATATTCATTCTAGACCTAAACTAAATGGATTAAAACAATTTACAGCTTTCCCCTAATTAATTCCGAATTCGGCCTTTTTCTCCTCCCCTACCACTGGGCTATTGTATCTGTAGGCATGTCAAACACGCAGCCCGCGGGCGACAACTTCTTTGTGGCCCGCCAATCCTTTGACATTTTACCTTTGTTTATTTCAGTTACGAGTTGCAATTTTCCAACTGAGTGAAAAAGTTGACAATGAGGCAAAGTGAGTAATTAGGCATTCATTAACTATGTTCGGTAGCAAAATTTTTCTGGTAAAAGCAACATAATTTGAACGAGAAAATGTGTTTCATAAATGAAATGAAATACGTAGCGCATAAATACAAGACACAATTTATTAAATGATTTTTTTTTCAAAATATGCTTTTTTTTTTTTTTTAAGTTTTTACTTGAAAAAAATCCGGAAGATTAAAAGTTATACCTTTGCTAGATTAACATAGCTTGTGTAAAATAATTTTTTTTAAGGTAATACAATTTAGAAAATCCGATTAAACTTAGTAGATTTAGTTGATAAAAAGTAATGCCAAGTATTTTTTCGAAAAATAAGATAAAATAAACTATGAGTTATAATAATAATAACTTTGGAACTTTACTTGACTATTTGTTTAATGTGGCTGTTTTGTACATACAAATATTGCTGTGTGCAATTCTAATAACACTATCTACTTTGTTTGATGTGGCCCTCGTCTTTGTATGCAATACTTAATTTGGCCCGCGGCGGTAGACGAGTTTGACATGCCTGCTGTAGAAGAAAAAAACCTCACAATTTCTAGAATGTGTTTTTAAAATTACACGTAATAATTGTTTCAATCTTATTAATTTTAGCACGGTGATATTTTAGCTCTATATATATGTTAAATAGAATCATTAAAAAAAATTTCTGTCTTTTTTTTTTTTTTTTTTTTTTTTTTTTTTAATCTAACTTGTTTGGTGATTATTATTAATCTTGTGCAAAAAAAAAAAAAAAAAAAAAAAAAATTAAAATCTTTCTGTGAGTGTTTTCAGCAGTAGCTTTCTAAATCAAGTAAAGATGAGGTTCTGCATACACGTGCATTCTATAACACTGTTCAGAAAATTTCGACAAACTTAAAGTTTCTGAATATACATTGCATGTTTCCTATTGATTTTAAGGCGCTAAAAAGAAAAAAAAAATAAATATAGCAATTATGGAAAAAAAAGCATTTTAATTGCGTTTAATCTATAAAAAACCATGTATTTTGTACTTTTAAATATTGGCTGAAGTATTAACATTTTGATTGTTTAAATGTGAAACTTCAAACTCATTAAGTAAAAAAAAAAAAAAAAAAAAAAAAGGATATAATACATCAATTTCTTGAAATTTCTAAATTTGCCTTACAAATAACATGTTTAAAAATTTTGTAAACACAAAATACTATTTAAATTACTCAAAGATTTTTTTTAATTCACAGTAAGCTACATTTAAAACGAAGTACTTTTGAGCATATTCATGCTCATCACCAGGGTTAAAAACGATAAAAGCCAGAGGTTGAGTCCTTTATACCAGATGGGCTGATCCAAATTTCAAAGTGAAAAAAATGGGGAGGTTATGCTTTCGGGCTGTTTCAAAGTTCAACAGAAGTGGAGGTATGTTCAGGTTCTTCTCAGTGTACTATACCAAGGGTCGGCAGGTAATTTTAAGTGCGGTCCAAATACTTTTGAAAAATTTTATCGAGGTCCAGAGAAAAAACACGAAAGTAATATAAGTACTTTAAAATTTTTATTTTTACATATGCATACATATAATATAAAATAAAAAAGTCAGGTATTCGTTCTGAAAAATTACTCCATGCATAGGTATACCTTCTGAAAATTTTTACAAACACATTATAAAATAGAAAAGGCAGGTATTCGTTGAAAAATGAATGTGAAAAATTACACTTGCGGTCTTGAGCCAGTTTTTAATAGTTTGTATCATATGGTAAACAGCTAATGCGAAGATTGTTTTCAAGGCGTCCATTAATCCCGAATGATATTTGTACTTCAAGAAATTCCTTTTTTAGAAAGTTCTTTCACATACATATGTGGACCCAAACATAGTAGCTAGGTTAATAGCTAGTTTTTTGCATTTCCTACTTTTCAGTGATATTTTTACCCGAAAATTCATCAGGGGATGCAGTTTTATACATTTGCAAGAAAATATCTTCTTGCAAGTCAAATATCTCCATTTGAAGCAAAGTTTTTTCAAATCTGAACAATTTCGCAGCCACATCAGTACATTCTGCAGCTGGAGTAATTTCATAAGGCGATTTAAAGAATTAAGACAACTTACCTATCTATATCCGTAAAGTCTTGGAATCTAGCTTCAAATTCCTTCACAAGATGTGACATAAAACTTACGAACACTTCAGTGTGCATTTCGGAATTCTTCTTTTTATATTCAAGAATTGATGGAAAATGAACAAATTCTTCATTTGGAATATCTTTTTCGCCGGACCAGGCTTCGACGTTCCGCGGTCCGCCAGTTGCCGACCGTGGTACTATACCAAATTTTTTGAATGTATCATTACAAGTATAATTAGCATGACATAGAATTTCTATTGACTCCATAATTACTAATTTTTTATTTGATATTTTTTTTAATTATTTTAGCTTCTTTAAATTTAATCATAATTTCCTTTTCTTGATTTACTTTAGGAACAGCTGTTCGATACCAGTTAAGCTTGACATTTGCGAGGTTCTGCTAAAAACTCTTTAAATTTCTCAAATGTATTGTTTAACAAACTGTTTTTCAAAACTCTTGTAATTTTTGTTTCCGATAACTTTAATAACTCAAAAAATTTTGCGGATATTCTTAGAGTTCTCACATACATTTTTACATATTTATCTGTGCAATGAAGTAAAAGCTAAGCCATGTCGTCAAAATTATTTATTTTACAAGCATTAAAATTCCAAACAGACTACTTTTTTTCCCCCCTTCGGAACTTTTCATGTGATAAGGCGTTCTCTTTCATGTTTTATGACTTTCTTAAAATGTCTATGAGTACAGATGTTACCAGTGAACGTTGTTGATAAGTTCATCTCCGCCTCTTTCTTTTCTTGATGACCACAAAACACTTAGAAAAGAAAGGTCATTTGAAAGTTTTATGACTTTTTATCGATTAAAGCAAATACACGGACATTTAAACATAAAAGAATGCGGTTTTTTAATGAACATTTTCACATTTTGGACAAAATTCAACACATTTCAGTAAATTTTTGAAATATTTAAAAACTTTATGTTCAGAACAATATCTGAATATCATTGTGGTAAAAGAAAGCAGAAATATATTGAGAACAACTGCGCGTGCTGTTGCCAGCGTTAAAGATAAAATTTCACCTAATTTCTGTTCAAAAATTCCAGTTTTTAAAAATTTGGGGAAAATATAAATAAAATTTTATTTGTTTTTATAGTTTTACATCAGAATTCAACATTAATCAATTCATTTTGTCGATATACTGCATTTTTTTAAAAGTGCTATGAACGTTATCAGTCCTTTAAATATGTGTTATATTTTATTCCTTTTGTTGTTGTATTGTTCAATTAAACTTCCGATCTGTATTCATAAGACTTGAGAGAGATGTCGCAAAGCCATCATCAGAAGTTGATATCTATCGCACATGAGGGGCGCTTATTTTTTAGCGACGTAAATTTCCAATAATACACCTAAATACTACACTAGGGAGTTTCTAGTACAAAACTGAAAAATACTTCGGAGTGTAAAGGGTTAAAACTTTTTTTTTTCTCTCTCGCGAAAGCTTTCTAATGTAAATTGTTAAAAATTTAAAAAGAAAAGAAAAAGAAAGAAAGCTGCTATTATTTACATGAAATTAGACACACTGAGTTGTTTCTTTTCATATATTCCCTAAACAAGTTTATTGGACTGATAGTCAAAGATTGACAAGTTGTAAACAAATAAAAAAAATGGAAAAAAAACTGACATTTATAACATTGCGAACTTGATACTATGATCTCATTATTTTTCAAAAAAAAAAAAAAAAAAAAAAAAAAAAGAAGAAGAAAAAAACCGAAGAAAGGAAAATTTTCATATCCCTTACCCCCATGTGGAGACGAAGAGGTGTAGGTGGGGAGCAAGGGGTGCGCGCGAAGGTGGCGCAACGACTCGACGAAAAGAGTAGAATTTCTGAGTCAAGAAACGAATAAGGGAGTCATCGGAAGAAGCTGTGTACGGTTAGAGCAGCTGATTGCTGCCGGCGGACGAAGCACCTTCTCCCGCGGCGGCAAAAATAAATCATCGAAGCTGTCATTGAATAGTTATTGCATTTTGTGAATATGTCGAGACGGAAGCAAGCCAAACCTCGCGCTCTCAAACGTAAGTTCATTAACATTATTATCATGAGTAGTACATTATATTCCGCTCGAAATATTACCATTTTCTTGAAATTGGTATATTTTCCCTTATTATTTTAACTAATTAATGTAATTATGAACAAAGCATAGGATATTAAGAGGAAATAAGCAACATAATATCTTACCTCCAAATATATTTTTGCAGTTCTAATTTTTAAGATTTGCCATAAGTTTTCTTTTTCTTTCTCCTTCTGCCTTTTCTTTCTTTTTCTTCTTTAAATTGTTTAGATGCTCTAATCTCCAAGCTGAAAATGCTTTTTAGACATATTGAGAAATTTTACAAATTGAGAAATTGATTGAACTTTACCAGTTGAGAAATTTACCTTTCTAAAAAGAAAGAAAGAAAGAATATGTCAACCTGTTCATCAAGTTTCAATTCTTGTAACTGTTTACATTTCTAATATCCTCTTCTTTTTCCTCGTGTTTCAATACAATTTGATTAAGTGGCTTCCAGTATTCGCTTCTTTAGCATACATTTTTAAAAACATATATCCACATTATCATAGCTTGATAAAATTCTATAAAAGAAAAAATTACAAACTGTCCTTGAAAGAATTTTCTTACACCTAGGGATTTTTTTGGAATTGTATTTACACGGTTTTTAACTAAACTAAATATAATTTTCAATTAAAGTAACTAAAGTTATTCATTCTTTGGATACCGTTTCTCAATTACTGTCAATAATTATGAACTTTCATTTCTTAATTTTTTTTAAAATATAAATCAAAGTTATAACATTTAACGTGCTAAAGTCGACATTTTTTATCACAAATCCGTAGTAGGTAGACAGGCATTATAACAACCGCATGCTGCACAGAAGATTGTAATTCAATCTAAAACTGTCATTTTCTAAACAGTTTTATAAAATTATTTTTATACGTACATGTGATAAAATTTTTAGATATTATTGTCCAGATTGTGATTTTCTCCCCTCATCATCCTCCTTTTAAAGCCTTTTCCAAATAATATGCCCACAACTGTTGTTTTGAACCGCCTTTTGGGACATGGAAATAAAAAAAAAGTTACACATGAACTAACAATAATTAAAGATGTATCGCATTTATATGAAAATAAAACATGGTGTTAAACTTTTTGGGAAATAGATGATATTGCATAGAATTATTACGTAGGTATGGCAGGAATGAAATGATTTCAAATTTGTTTCAGAAAGATTCGCGATGCGGAGATGAGACAGTACAAATTGTAATAGGTTCTTACACTCATCCTAAATCTTTACAAAAAGTAAGAATTTAAAAAATATTGACATAATGAAATGTAAAGTGAAATATAAAAGCATAAATGCTTTAAATTTTTTTTTTTTCATTACATTTTATTACTGTGCAAACCGAAATTTTATTTTAACTTGTTACTTTTCCTTCATAAACACTGCTTATCACAACAACTGCATATTTTTAATTTCCTCCTAGCTTTCATTTTTTAAAGCTAACGATATGAAGAGCTAAAAAATTCAAACCCTTTATCAACCCCCTTTTTTTTTTTTTTTTTTTTTTATTGAGAGAGACGGAGGGAAGAGGGCGTTCTTTTAGATTTCAGCTATAGTCCCACATTTTTTAAAACAGACTTTCCCACTTTTTTTTTGGGGGGGGGGGGATAACCTCCTCCCTCACCCGCTGTTGTGCCTATACGGACTTGATAAAATTACGTACTTCTTTTTACCCGACTTGTTTTTCGTGGTTAATAATTGTTAAGAAATAATTTATGAAATTGTATGTTAAGGATGTAAAATTAATCTAACAATGATGCTCCCTACCCAAAAGATACACTCCGAATTCGATGAAACTTTTATCATAATAGAGAGTTTTCATGATGATGAAGAAGGATACCAATTTTATCGGCCATCGTCAAGGTTTAGTATTAGCCCCCGTTATGCTATTTCTTTCTCCCAGCAAATAAAGTGCCGTCTCCAAGAAATAGCATTACGTTGTATAAGCCAACCGTAAAACAAAGCAGATGTATCATTGTATTGTTAAATACTCTACGGCAATTTTTTAAACTTCTAAGCATCACACATTTTCACTTTTTATACCGTCGTATTTTGGGGGGAAAAGTACTTTTAAATGCAATTTGTTTGAAAACTGCATCTCCATTTATTTTTGAGATATTACTTTTTTTTTAATAGTTTTCAGCGTCATTTGTTTAATTTTGGCAACTCAAGTACCCCACTTCTGTAGAAAGTAAAGAAAAAGAGGAATTATATCATTTTGTTGCCATTTTCCCATAAAACTGAAAAAACTGTACTTAAAATACGTGCTATTTTGAAAAAATATAAATGAATGATTTCTGATAAAACATGGAGCTATTATAAACTATATTTAATTTTAAGTTTCTATATTAATATTACAAACAAATGAAGGCCTATGAATAATTAGCCGATTTTTTTGTCGAGTTTCTTGAATGACGGAATTTCTTTTTTAGGATTTGTGTATTATTTAGCGATAGTGACGTCCTATGCACTATATACTTTATTGTAGACATTGTTTAATACTAGATCGTATTTGAGGAATTATTCCTCCGGATGCGAATGACGTCATTTTATATAAAATAAAAGCGTGTGTTTTATTGAGTCGTTTGGAAAGTCGTGTTCATTTGAAAAATCAATTTGTACCGGAAAATTCTATCATTTAATTATTAGACATTGATTCCGATATCTAATGTCTAATAATTACCGGGCAGAATTTTCCGGTACGAATTGATTTTCCCAAACGGACACGACTTTCCGAACGACCCAATAAGTCTTAAAGCTGAAATATGTTTTGTACTACAGTAGAGTCCAGATTATCCGAGTCCCGCTTAACAGAGTTATTTTCTTCTAATGGACTGATGGTTTCCATTATTTTGAAACAGCTATTATAAATGAAGGGTTAGGTGAAGATGAAAGAGCAGCCGTAAAAAGTTAGAACTCTGATTTTCTGTTCAGGAGGGTGGGGGGGGGGGGGGGGGTTGGCCACAATTTTGTTTGGAAAAAAAAATTACGGCCTTCTTTTTTTTTTTTTTTCAAAACGTATATTACACATATTTTAAGTACAGTTTTTTTCAGTTTTTGTGAGAAAATGGCAACAAAAAAACTCGACATTTTCAATCCACAATTTCTCATTTACTATCTAGTCTTAAACAACATCTACAGTAAAGTGTGTAGTGCATAGGATGTCACTATCGCTAAATAATACACAAATCCTAAAAAAGAGATATCGTCATTGAAGAAACTCGACAAAAAATGGCAACTCTTTTTTTTTTAATTATTATTATGGCCATTTTTTTTCCCATTCTGACCAGAAAATCAGAGTTCTAACTTTTTTCGACTGCTCTTTCATCTTCACCTAACACTTCATTTATAATAGCTGTTTCATAATAATGGAAACCATTAGTCCATCAGAAGAAAATGATCCATTCCAAAGGTACAAGTTCGGTTCAAAAAAACTATGAAGTAATTAATGAATTAAGTGAAAATTTATATTTCATCTCCTTAGTTGGTGACGATTTGTGCAAATCCGGCTTATCCGAGATGAGCTTGGTACATATTATCTCGGATAATTGGGACTCTACTGTACCTATATTTATATACGTATATATATATTTTTTTTCATTGGGCGTGACACTAAATTCTGAAAAAGCACCAATAATTTCAAATAATTCCAATAATTTCAAACAATGTAATTGTCACAAAAATCATAATTACTAAAAAAAATGAATAAAACACAATGAGTTTTTACACCATTCCCAAATTATGAAATTAATTTTATTTTTACATTCATGACATTCGCAGATATCTTGAAAAAAGGCGTTTAATGTCATAAATGTGAAAAATTTATTTTTATAATTTGTGGATGGTGTGAAAAATTATTGTGTTTTACTCATTTCTATACTAATTATCATTTCTGTGACGTTTACGTTGTTTGAAATTATTGGAATATTTTTTTAATAAAACGTTTAGATATTTCCATTAGTTGCATCATAGAAATTTTAAAAATACTAAACTTTGACGATAACCGACAAAATTGGTATCATCTTCATCTTATCATGAGCACTCTCTATGATAAAAGTTTCATTTAAATCGGGGTGTATCTTTTGGGTAGGGTTTTGTAATTATAATACAGTAATCTCTTAACATTTGCGAGGGTTAGGTTCCCCAAAACTTCCGCGAATGTCGAAATCGCGAATGTTGAGACTATCTTCCCGTGCATAAAACGGGGTTAGGTTTTAGGATTTTTTTAAGTGGAAAAAATAAATTGAAACGTAAAAATATATTTATTAAGCATTAAAAAGTACATGCTGTAAATAATAAGATTAAAAAGAAAGCAATATAACAAATTACATCGACCATTTGGAAAATGATTTTTTCAAAGATTAAAATTTAAGACATAAAAAATCGCACGGAGTTGATCATACATTACGTGCGCCATGAATTAAACATTAATAGCGTTATTACACGTAAAAATTGCAAGCGAGAAAAATCGCCTGCGACTCGTCCGATTTCCTGAAACTTACGTATTATCCACCTGAAACTTACGTATTATCCAAGCATTTCATTGGCTGTTCGGGAAAAGGCTTTTCCATCCTGGAAATCTGACGACCCATTTTAAATGAAATTTCATTCTTAAACTTCTAAACATCCCACAATATTACTTTTTATACCGTCGTATAGAGAAAAAATGTACTTTTAAAGGCAATTTGTTTGAAAGCTGTATCTAAATTTGTTTCTGAGTTATTAAAAAAAAATTTTGTAGTTTTTATTACTTTTTTGTCATAGTGGCAACAGAAGTATTCATCTCTGTTGAAAGTAAAGGGAAAATACAGATTACTGTATAGACCAATCAGAAAACGAATAAAATGCGGATTCAACCAATAAAACGCTTCAGATATGCTTTTGATTTCCTACCCTGACGAGGACAATAACCATTTTTCCAAATGGTTAATAAATTTGAACAATTATAAACCATATTGTACAAAGTTTAGTTGCTACTTGATGGCTGAAAAAATGTATTGATAAAGGATTGTTTGGAAGAGCAGATCTTTTGTTTATGAATTTCCATACAAAAAAAAGTTGCGGTCTCGATTTCTCCTTTAAATTCTCCAGACCAGTTAAAAATCGTACTCTATTGCTTTCTCAAGTTATTGTTGAAGCTTTAAAGTTTCCCATATAATTTTTGCAGAAAAATTTTCATTTGCTTGCAAAATAAAATAAAAAAATGTTAAATTGAGAAAATTTAGGATTTTTTTTATTTTTAGCTTCAAGTTATGTTTCGGGTTTCTCGGAATAACTGATCCATATTTTGCCTCAATAAAAGGGTTGGCATTTTCGAAAATTAGGCTGAACAGTACAATGCAGCTGTCCAGTGTCAAATAGTTTATGGAATTGGTAGAGAAAAGCGAGTTTACTTTGTTAAAAAAGTATTCTTCATAAAACAAAATTCGTGAATAACCCAAGTTAAGTATTCGCGTATGTTGAAATGTGCTTCACTTTTCATTTCGCGAATAATAAAATTTCACGAATGTTAAGGGGTTACTGTATTTAATTCCTTTAAAGTATACTTTATTTTTAACCCCCGGAACGGTATGCTAATTCTTTCTCCCAGCTTATTTTGTCTCCAAAAAATAACGTTACCTTACAGAATCTAGCAATAAACAAAGCAGATGCATCATTGTACAATTAAATGCTCTATAGCAATTTTTTTTATTTTTAAGCATCGCACATTTTCAATGTTTATACCGTCGTATTGGGAAAAAAAGTACTTTTAAATATAATTTGTTTGAAAAATGTATCTCCATTTATTTTTGAAATATTAATTTTTTTGTAGTTTTTAGCACCATTTGTTTACTTTTGGCAACTCAAGTACTCCATTTATATAGAAAGTAAAGGGAAAATTGTTGAAAAATAGCAATTATATCTTTTTGTTGCCATTTTCTCATAACAACCGAAAGAAAATGTAATGAAACCGAAATGTACGTGAAATTTTGAAAAAAATTGAAACGAATAATTTCTACGAATAATAAAACATGGAGCTATTATAAACTATATTTAATTTTAAGTACCTGTAGACCCTTTCAGTGTGACGTCAGTCATGATGTTTTGGTTGGAAACTGACTCCAAACAAACGGTTGCTATGCATCATTTCTTTTTAAATATAAATCGTGGAAAATGTTACCAGTACATATAAAGTATTAAAACACTTAGATGTGAGATATAGATATAAGATAGAGCTGCAAAACACAAACAAAATAGAAAATACAACATAGCAACCGTTTGTTTGGAGTCAGTTTCCAACGAAAACGTCATGACAGACGTCACGACTGAAATCGTCTATATTAATGTTACAAACAAATGAATGCCTATGAATCATTAGATAGCCATTTTTTTGTCCAGTTTCTTTAATGACGACATCTTTTTGCTGCATTTGTGTATTATTTTGAGATAGTGACATCCTATGCATGCTTTACTGTAGATGCTTAAAAATGGATCGTAAATGTGGAATTCTTAAGCGGATGCGAATGACGTCATTTTGCATAAAATGAAAGTTTGTGCTTTAAGTCTTAAAATTTAAATATGTATTGTACTATTTATATATACATATTTTTTTTTCATCGGGGGCGACACTAAATTCTGAAAAAACAAAATTCCTGTTTTCTAGTATTTCTATTTTATTTTCTACTTTCTCTCTATTCTAAAAAAAAGTATCTACCGCTGTCACCGCAGCCGGTTTTGAATTTTTTGTGACCAGAGGTCTTTCTTCGTTAATATTAAGAAAAATAATGCATACAAAAATATGAAAATCGAAAGTATTATACAGAAATGTTTGATAAAAACGCTGATGCAGACAGTTTTCAGATCGAAGAATTATTTTAAGAGATATTTAATGCTAAAGTTGGACAAAATCGTTCCACTAAAAAAGCTTTATAGGAGCAAAAACTGTTCATAGGAATTTAATCATTTTTAGATCATTTTATGCGTTAGAATTTGCCGGAGTGCAGATTGCATTAATTTTTTTATTTTGACTCATTGTTTGAGGTTTTATTTCTATTTTAAATTCAGATTTTCAGCATTTCAAGAGATATTTTTAACAGATTTTAGAAAGTGGTATTAATTTAAACTGTTGCCAACTGTATAAACAGCGGAAACAATAATGTTTGCTTAAAAAAAAAAAATATTTATACGTGTAAATAAATTAAAAATTTATTTACACGTGACTAATATAAACAGAAAAAAACATTTGGAATTAGAATTAAATAATTATGTACAAAAAGCAGGAACTTATTAAAAATTACGTCATAAAAACTATAATTACACGTGAATTTTAAGAGAGAAAGGAATTTGTATAGCAATAAATTTATTAACATGTGTTAGAAGTCTTAAATAGGAGAAATTACGTCATATTTACGTCACATTACAGTTATTACATAAAATGAACACAAAATAATATTGCAAAACGGTTTAAATTTAGAAATTGCGCTAGACATTTATTTGATATTTTAAGAGGATACTTTTCAACTATTTTTGATAGGAAAGCGCAAATAATATTTAATTTCTAACACAAGTATTTTCACGTGAATATTAAAAAGAGAAAGAATAGTTTGGTCAAAATTACGTCAGATTAAAAACGATTAATTTAAAATGTCTCATTTAAAAGAACTTTCTTTTCGCTTTGTTAAAAAATACCGGGAGACAAAGATTCTGTTTACTTAATTCCTTTTATATTAGCTTATTTTGAAATGTTACGCGTGTCTACGTCATCAAGTTATTTTTATTTCGACGTTTTATTTGTATTTTTGTTAATGTTGTACTAATTTATTTGTTTTTTCGTTATTTAAAATAAAAATTATGTCAATTTGTATAATTTGGCGAGTGGTTTGGCGATTTATATAATTTGGCGAAATTGGTCGACGGGATAATCAAGTAGTACCGCAACGGATTTGGCGTTAAAATTGCCCAATCAAAGAGAAATGAATAAAAATCCGTTTATAGAGAGATCGCCACTGTTTTTTAAATTATAATTCAATCTTTCGAAATCTTTTTAAAGTCGATCAAATTAGCATGCATTTAGAGTCTACGGTGTCTGGACGGGGGTTGGCGAGCGTAGCCCGTAGGGGGCCGAGCCCCCTAGTTTAGTTTAAAAACATTTCATTGTAACAGTTTTCACAACCAGCTGTCTTTTTTTAGCGAGCGTGGTTTAGGGTATAATTAACTCCATTACTGTTGTAACTCGTATGCAGTTGCAACCGTAAAAAGTACTCGGTCTGCGGCCGTTTCAAAAATATTAAAATTAGAAATCGACCGAAAATTCGGTTTCGTTTTCGGCTCAAAATCTGAGTTTCGCCGAAAAATCGTTTTCGGCAAAATGCTGCTGAAAATTTGACTGTACCAGAATTCGAACGAAACTATCTGTATTCCAAAAATCTCGTTTCTTCTTGCGAAAATTTTCAACATTACTCTTCGATTTGAGCTGCATCGACTCAAATGAGACACTCTTTATTTATTGCCATGAACTTCACTGTTTATAATTATCAGTCATGACTGACCCAAGGCGAGAGTGCAAATTAAAAAGCAAGTAATGCATATATGATTAAACTTTGAACATGCTTTTCACTTGCTCATCATAAGCTGCAGACATAACAGTAATAGAACATTTTTAGTTTGAGACCGCAGAAGTGTTTCGAATACTCTATGAGAAAGTTCTAGTATAACATATAATCATTTAAATACAAAAATCATTATAAAAGATAAATCGAGGTATGTATACCTAAAACGTTTTTTAATTAGATGAAATTCGTATAATTAGAAGATTATTCTGTATCGTTGATGAATTACTTACACTTTATATGAAAATAAAAAGTTTTAGTAAGAGGCACCGAGAGCAAACATGGACTACATGCATAATTAATTTATAATTATGTATAATTAATAAACACAGATAACTAATTAATAATTATGTATATTTATGCATGTATTACTTACTTAAAACAATTTTTGGACATTTTCGTTTTCGTTTTCGGCTGAAAACAGGAAGATTACCGAAATTCTGTCCGGTCTTAAAAATCTGTTAGGTCGATCCTTAATTAAAATGTTGCATTGCCTTTAGAAACACACCTGTGTACATACTTTTTTAGGTAGCTTTCTTTACAAAAAAGCTACCTATTGCAGCCGTTCGGAGGAAAGCGATTTCAAAAAATTTTGGTATATTTTCATCGATCATGACCCCCAGACCCCGAAACCACCCTCCGTTCAAAATTGATATATATATATATATATATATATATATATATATGACATATGTCACACTGTAACTCCCGTAATTATGAACCGATTTCGATGTAATTCGGTGTGTACATAGTACATACCAATGTCTCGACCGAGTTCGTTGGCCAGCTTCATCCGCCGTTTTGTTTCAAAATGGCGGCCATTTAAAATTTTTAAAAAAATTTAAAACTTGAAATGTGGTACCAAAAAATTAAAAATGGAAAAATATTTTTTTCTTATGTATTTGACCTTTATACAAAGATTCCGGAGCAGTTTTTGTTTCGTCTATATCTTAAAAAATGGCTGAGTTATAGCATTTTGAATTTCTAGCGTGGCTGACATTTTGAAACGTCCTGAATTTTGTCACGCAATAAAAGGCGTATTTATGAACCGATTTGGATGTAATTCGGTGTGTACATAGTACATACTAATCTCTCGACCGAGTTCGTTGGCCAGCTTCATCCGCCATTTTGTTACAAAATGGCGGCCATTTAAATTTTTTTTTTAATTTAAAATTTGAAATGTGGTGCCAAAAAATTGAAAATGGAAAAATATTTTTTTCTTATGTATTTGACCTTTATACAAAGATTTCGGAGCAGTTTTTGTTTCGTCTATATCTTAAAAAATGGCTGAGTTATAGCATTTTGAATTTCTAGCGTGGCTGGCATTTTGAAACGTCCTGAATTTTGTCACGCGATAAAAGGCGTATTTATGAACCGATTTGGATGTAACTTCGTTTATACATAGTACATAAAAATGTCTCGACCGGGTTCGTTGGCCAGCTTCACCCGCCATCTTGTTTAAAAATGGCGGCCATTTAAATTTTTAAGAAAAATTTAAATTTGAAATGTGGTGCCAAAAATTGAAAATTGAAAAAATATTTTCTTCTTATGTGTTTGACCTTGATAAAAAGATTCGGGAGCAGTTTTTGTTTCGTCTATATCTTAAGAAATGGCTGAGTTATAGCATTTTGAATTTCTAGCGTGGCTGACATTTTGAAACGTCCTGATTTTTCTCACGTAATAACAGGCGTATTTATGAACCGACTTGGATGTACCTTGGAGTGTACATAGTACATACAAATATCTCGACCGAGTTCGTTGGCCAGCTTCATCCGCCATCTTGTTTCAAAATGGCGGCCATTTAAAAAAATTAAAAAATAAAAAAATTTAAATGAGATACCAAAAAATTGGAAAATGAAAAAGATTTTTTTTTGTATGTGTTTGACCTTAATACAAAGATTCCGGAACAGTTTTTCTTTCGTCTATATCTAAAAAAAAATGGCTGAGTAATAGCATTTTGAATTTCTCTTGTGGCTGACATTTTAAAACGACCTGATTTTTGTCACGCGATAACAGGCGTATTTATGAACCTATTTGGATGTAACTTGGTCTGTACATAGTACATACCAATGTCTCGACCGAGTTCGTTGGCCAGCTTCATTCCCCATCTTGTTTCAAAAGGGTTGCCATTTAAAAAAATTTAAATTTAAAATTCAAAATGAGGTATTAAAAAATTGGAAAATGAAAAAGATTTTTTTTATGTGTTTGGCCTTGATACAAAGATTCCGGAGCAGTTTTTGTTTCTGAAAATTTGTTCTTTTGTTGATATCTTAAAAAATGGTTGATTTATAGCACTTTGAATTTCTAGCATGGCTAACATTTTGAAACGATCTTGTATTTGTCACGCGATAACACACGTATTCGCCCATTTCGATGTAAGAAGGCATGTGGATAGTATACATCAACACCTCGACCAAGTTCGCTGGCCAGATTCATCAGCCATCTTGTTTCAAAATGGCGACCATTAAATTAAAAAATATATATATATTTAAAGTGAGGTGCAAAAAAATTAGAAATTGAAAAAGGTTTCTTTCTTAAGTATTTGATTTTGATATAAGGATTCAGGAGCATTTTTTGTTTGTCTTTACCTTAAAAAATGGCTCAGATATAGCAGTTTCAATTTCTATTGTGGGTGACATTTTGAAAAATCTGATTTTTTGCATGCGACAGCACTCCTATATATTAACCGATTCCGATGTGAGTGAGCATGTGCACAGCAATTACTAAGGTCTCGACCAAGTTCACTGCTTAGCCTCATCCACCATGTTGTCTTAAAATGACAGGCACTTTAAGAAATCGCCGAATTTGACAGCCAAATATAAGTTACTTTAAAGAAAAGCAGCTTGGATAAAGCTGACTAATTTCGCGAAATTCTCATTCATTATATTGATAAAAATTAGTATTGAATCTCCTATATTCGGTTTCCACTAAATTGAGCTTCGTGTGTTTGCATGATATAAGTTGGCTTTTTTTAAATAAGGATTATGAAAGCTACCTCTTCCTCCCGGCACTGGCCGGAAGGACTTTTTATAATTCTAACATATTAGGAAATGAGTGAAAAATTGATTATAAAATTGTATCCTTACGTACAAAAAACAACTTAAGTTAAGGAGCTTTACTTCTAACATCCAAAAATTAGTTGAGAAAAGATTCCAGATAGTCAATGTAAAAAAAAGAAGAAAAACTGAAAAATATCAGGCAAAGTTATACAAGTTTTTCTTTTAATGAATAAAAAAACCCCTTTTTTACATTAAATTCTATTTTTGAAGTAAAATGTCTTTTAAATAATTCGCTTGAAAGAAATACTATACTGATAATTTGAATTTAGAAATGATTTTTTTTTTATTATTTGGCAGTTATAGTCTCCATTTTTAGTAATTTATTACTTACATAAGACTCGATAAAAGACATTTATCTGCTTCTATGTAGAAAAAAAAAGGTAAAAGTATATATTAGGGTACATCTTTTAAAATACCTCTCATATTATATTGTACTACATATAATCGTATTAAATAATTTCCAAAGTTTTTAAAATTTGGTTTTGACATGTATAATTAAAATAAATGGTACTTTTCGGTTAGCCGGGCGCCAGTGTTATGTATACATATTTATATACATACATATATGTAAATATACATATATATACAAATACATATACATATATTGTATATATACACATATATATGTATGTACTATATATACATACATGTATATATACATATATATGTATATATAACACTGGCGCCCGGCTAACCGAAAAGTACCAAATAAATTTTCTAATTTTAAAAAGCTATATTTTTCTTTTTGACATTAATTTAATTGAAAGTTAATGCTAACAAAATATTATGAATATCATTATCATAATAAGATCGAGCAGGTCATGGTCTTCTACTTTTTTTATCAGTTCATGGTCTTCTTCGTTGTATATTGGTGTGCAGTTTTTTTTTCTCTTATTATTATTGTTGTTGGTTTTAAACTTAAATTAAAATTTATTTACCCCGCAGTTGTTTTTTCCATATGAATACGAAAATCATGTACAGTTAGGCTTCAACATTTACACAGTAATTGGAATGACCGATTCGAATTTAACAAGACGGAATATAAATCGAATTGACGAATATAATTAGAATTATTTGCTAAGTAGTATTATTGGATTTTTAAAAATTCAATCAAGTTTCTTTGACTCAGAACTATTCTGGACCTTATTTAACAAATATTCACATTTCCCACATTTTCTAAAAATTTCTATTCATTTAAAAACGCTACAATTTTAGCTGCCGTAAATCCAAAAGTTCAATGGGGGAAAAAAATTCTAAGTCAAACATTTCTCAAATTTTCATTCTCCAGGCTATCTATCTGGCGGTTGAAAAATATTTAATTTTTGAAAGCATTGAAATAACTGTTTTTTCGAAAATTTGAACTCAATGATTCAGCGTATTATTCAAGCATAGTTAAAAAAAAAAAAAAAAAAAAAAAAAAAAAACTATAAATTATCTTATAAATTTATACAAGTTTTTGAGTAAATCAGAACTATTTTACTATGTGAAATAATCTCTGTAAAATTTATTTTGAGTCCAATACGTGTACCTTATAGACCGGTAGCCGGCAGTACAGACACATGGTTCGTACGGATACCGTTATATCTCCAGGAAAACTACCAGTATCTTTTCATAGAAAAAGAAATCTAGGTTAAACGTGCAAAATTTCGCCTTCTTTTAAGAAGTGATTTTCTATAAGATAATACTGGTGCCGAAATATTAAGGGGGCCTACGAACCATGGGACAACCACCTCATCGAGTTGGAGGCTGAAATTCCAGAATTAGCTAAAACTCGATTCCCATATTAAAACGCAATCGGTCTGCCAAATCATATCTTGGTGGAAAACACCCAAAATCCCGATTTTACCGGTTGACTCGTAGGCTTACCATTGTGTTTTCCTGCTCCTAGTCCGCCATTTTTTCATACCTTTGGGTGCAGGAAAACGCAATGGTAAACCTACGAGTCGACCGCTAAAATCGAGTTTAGGTGTTTTCCACCAAGATATGACTTGGCAGACCGATTGCGTTTTAACATGGGAATCGAGTTTTAGCTAATTCTGGAATTTCAGCCTCCAACTCGATAAGGTGCTTATCTGTGCTGCCGGCTCCAGGTCTATTATATAATAACCGACCAGTAGACCCACGTGAGGCTTTTCACACTGCAATTTTTGAGATAATAGTTTTACATTTTTGATATTTTTCCTGATACATTTTTGTATTAAGTTCAAAAACTAAAAAGGCCGTGAGGGACCGTGACCCTTAATGAATATATTTTGGTTCGAACCAGAAACTTCTTTGTAAAATAAGTTTAAAAGACACAAAGAAGAAAAATGTTAAATAAATATGTTAAACAGATTTAAGGGGACCTGGAAAGCTCTATCTCCGCAATGTTAAATTCACCAACTTTATGTACCTTTTTCTCAGAAATGGTAAAAAATATAGGTCTAGATTTTTTAGAGTAGTTAGAATAACATGCTTTACTTATTTTAACGGGCCATTTTATTTTTAAGTGAAACTGAAAATTAATTATTAATTATTTATTGAAAGTCATTTTTAAATTACCATTTTTGGTAAGATTTCACTGCCTAAAATAAATAATTCTCAACAAATCCTTAAATTCCTGTGTTAAAGTACACAATATAACATAATATAATAGTTCATAAGTTTAATAGATTATATTGAAAAAAAAAGGAACACAAACATAAAAAATCCAAGTTTTTGAGAAAAGTCAGTTAAAGATTTAAATGGCTGTGAAGTACTCTTAGAAAGAATGAATAATTCCAACACTTCTCTCTTTTTTTTTTTTTTTTTTTTTATTTATAAATAAACACGTGTGACACATCGTTGGAACGATAAAAGTTTAAACTATTTAATGATATAAAAAAGTAAAAATCGATTATTTTCCCAAATTTCGCTTACCTGGTCCCTTTAAATAAAAATACCGGTGTAAAATATTTTTATAAAACTTGAGTAAAATTTCCGGTCTTTTCAGTTTTAATTAACTGCTATTTTCAATTAAATAATCTTTTTAAGGGTTTCAAAATGTTCTATATCAAAAGCCTCTTGAAAAAACTTTAATAAACAGTCGAGTCTCTCTATAACGAAACTCCATACATCGAATTTCTCTATTTAACGAATTTTTAGTAGGAACGCTCCCTTTTTTCCATGATCTCATTAAAAACGGTCTCCATATAGCGAAATATCTATCTCCATATAACGAATTTTTTCAAAAAATGTTCTTTATTTATTGTTTTAAAAAATCTTCCAAATCACATGGAATCAATTTTCCGTCACTGATTAGTGATTTATCGTTCAGTGCTGAGTTTTTTTATTTTACTTTTCTACCTTTTGAATCTCCTTGATTTTATGCCCAACGAATTCATCTCCTCCCCCCCCCCCCTCCCACACACCTTCCAACATACTTCTTAAAGCAGTGTCTTCTTAAAGCAATTGGATTATTATACATATAAGAGCGGGATCAGAGAGGTAATTGAAGTTTAAGGTGAATGAGAATTCAAATGGAGGAAAATGTTCCCGATACAAATTTTTCATTCCTTGCTAAAGTGTGAACATTTTTTCGAGAGTGTAACAGTTTTGAAATCAAAACAGCGCAAAATTACAGATTTTTTCGTCTAAAATCGTTGTTGGAAAGTGTTAATTAATTTTATAATTTTAATCTTTTTAATTTCCAAATATTGAAAATCTACAAAAATTACGTCATTTTATCACAATCATTAATACGTATATATTCTTTTAATCAACAATAAAATACATATTTGAAGCTTAACATAATGTCATTTTCATCGGAGCAAACGTTTCATAAGTGCGTTGAATGTATTTTATCAATATATATTTTTCTACGTAATAGGTAATTAATGAATATATTCACATAAAAAATTGACATCTTGTTTGCCAGCAAGAACTTTGTGTATGAAATGATGAAATTCGGTCTGTTTTATATGCGCCTTTACCATAGTGTCTAGCAGAAAAGAAGCTAATGTATACCACCCTAAAATTCTCATAGCACAAGGGAACGTCCTCAACCAGCAAATTAAAAAATTATTAAACTTTGGAGATTAGTAGGAATCATGGAGATATGTAATGCGCCATCTATCTATCTATATAACAAAGGACAAATGAGCCTTGTGCGTAACGCTGACGTCATTTTGCGAATGGCAACGCTTGACGATGAAATGTCGGTTTTGCAATTTTCAATACGGCATTTTTTTTAAACTTCTAAACATGGCACATTTTCAATTTTTATATCGTCGAATAGGGGAAAACATGTACTTTCAAATGCAATTTGTTTGAAAACTGTATTGCAATTTATTTGAAAAAGGTCTCGCAATTTACTTATTTTTAATCGTTTTTTAAATGATTTTCAAGCGTATTTTTTTTTTTAATTTATATCTATCTCTATCACGCGCAGACGATTATGAAAGTTAAACCCGTTTGTACGTAAGATAATATAAATAGTTCAGCATTTGTTTCCGGATATTACATAGCGAAGTTAAAACTTCATTAATAAAAAAAAAAAAAAAAAAAAAAAAAAAACAGAAATTTAAAAGACATGTAATCGAACTGCGCATTTAAACAACTGAAATTATCAGAGTTAACAAGGACTGCTGTAAGTAACGAAATCTTTTGCGAATTCTTTCGCTATTAACTCATACGAAAGTATCGCTTTTAATAAATTCCAAAACTTTATTTGAATGCAAAATTGATTTTTTTTTCAGATAAAATCCTTTTTGGTGTTGTTAGTAGGCAATCTAATATATATACAGTAGAACCTCTTTTATCCGAAACTCTCGGTTAATCGAAATCCGTTTTTAAAGCTTTTTTACTATCACATTCCTTGTGTGCAAGCGGTACTTTCCTCACCAGTACAGATAAACATTTTGGATCCCCTTTCTTAGAATTCCTTTGAATTTAACTTGAGCTCCCGTAAGCAGCGAACTGAACTAGAACAGAGTAAGAGGAGGGAGAACCGGAACGTGTGAATGTGGTCTAGCAGGCGAAAAAAATGAACAAATTAGCAATTCCGAAGCTTTTGAATGTTTTACAAAAGGTTTGGCATGGCTGGAGCAGCAGAAAGACTGCGATACTGGTGAACAAATAGTATTAAACTTCGACGAACAAAACATTGTTTCAAACCCTTGTGAAATATTTAAAAGGTACTTAATTTCAAAGGTACTTAATTCATGGAATTTATTCTTGTTTCTATTTTGTTATTTCTTTATTTTTATTAAGCACTTCTTACTATAATTAGAAATACCGCATGTATTTATCCTTAATCTTAAAATTAAAGCATTCTCGATTATCTGAAAATTTCGATTTTCGGAAAGATGGTCGGTCCCAATTACTTCGGATAATCGAGGTTCTACTGTATATATAATTATTTTTAAAAATGGTTTTCCCTTATATTTTGTAACCCGGAATGTCCGGGTTTGATCCCCTAGTAATTTTTTATTGCCCGAATTAGTTTTAAGGTGGTAAATTTTACCTCGGAATATTTTTCGACCTTATGTTATTGCTCATTAATGGTAAGAAATAGAGAATTATTTTTACTCAACCCGGAATGTCCGGGTTTGATCCCCTAGTAATTTTTTATTGCCCGAATTAGTTTTAAGGTGGTAAATTTTACCTTGGAATATTTTTCGACCTTATGTTATTGCTCATTAATGGTAAGAAATAGAGAATTATTTTTACTAAATCATACTGATTGGTAAAGATATCATACGAAATAAATTTTTCCAACTGAGCGAAAAAATGCTGGGATTCGAACCCAGAACCTTGACTTAAATTTGATCATTTGCAATTTAAGTTAAGGTTCTGTGTTCGAATCCCGGCTTGGGCGTTTTTTCGTTCAGTTGGAAAAAATAAATTCGTATAACACAGAAAAACTTTTTACGTTAAAAATGGTTCTTTTTAAATTTTAATTAACGTTTTTAAAAAAAAATTAAAATAAAAAAATAAAAAATGAGAATGCACAATTCCTAGACTACTCGACAGTTCTTATTTAGTAACAGTTTTTCAAAAGGAGAAAACGCGTTTTATTGCAAAATCATTGTTCATCATATTCATAAATTTTTCATGATATGCGCATTTTTGTGATATACAAAGCGCTGGAAGACAACTTGATTAATCAGATTCTGACAATATGCATATTTTTTAAGTTGCATAAAACCATACGTAATAATTGTTTCAAGTATGTAAGAAAACAGTAATAAATCCATGAAATTTTGAATTACGAAAGAACACATACTAAAAGGAAAGGATATAGGAAAAAAAACCCCATAAAATTAAAAGATTCTTCTTTGTTTGTTTTTGTTTGTTTGTTTGTTTGTTTTGTTCGTTTTTTCATTTTGCCCCTTTCTTTTCAATTACTTGATTTAACAATTATGTATTTTATATATTAAAAAAAATATTAATATTATAACAGTTTAAATGAATGTATTTCTCCTAATCTTAATTAAGTATAAGTACAGTAAAAATAAGATTCAGTCTAATATTTAGCTTGCAAAAAAGAGTGGGATGCGCACAGAATAAAATTTCTAAATCGCTACTCCCTATTTATTTCATTTTTTAATCAAATTCTTAGCATCATGATGATATTTAAAATAAGGTTATATGCAAATGGCTGAAAAGCAACGATGCAAATTTAATTTATTTGTGGTCCATTATAACTAAAGCTTATTAAGCTTAGTCTTTCTTTTTTTCTTTTTTTTAGGGCGTTAGATTTTTAAATTTTAATAGAAAAATGTACTTTTTACTTTCTTCTATCTTTACAAGAAGAAAGTATTGGATTCGTGGGAATTTTCAACTTCCGGTTTTCGATGGATTTATACGTTTTAGAAGGTCCCGAACACGATTTGATGGTTTTTAGAAAATGTCCGTCTGTGAGTCTGTTTGTCACTCTGTGAGTCTGAGTCTGTCTGTATGTGACAAAAATTTTGTGGGCGCTCTGTCTCAAGAACTAATGTACGAATCTAACTTCAGATTCAGTTAGACGTTGACACAAGTTGTTGCTGATTAGGTTTTCGTGTCAATCGCCCAATAGGTGGCGCTGCTATGCTGGATTTTTCACGGTTCTCGCAATAGCTCTACCTCAAAAGCTAATGTGCAAGGATTTTCATCAAACTTCAGATTCAGTTAGACGTTGATGTAAGTTGTTGCATATTAGATTTTGGTGTAGATTACCCAATAGGTGGCGCTGCTATGCTGCATTTTGCATGATTTACACGATTTTAGCGATAGTCCTATTTCAAGAACTAATGCACGGAGTTTCATATCTTTAAAATTCTCATGATGGGCCAGGATTGCCATTTAATTTTGGCATTGTACTAGCGAATTTTGAAGTATTAACATGTATGAGATAGAGGAAAGTTTTGGGATTGGCCCATCCGACTAGTTTCAAAAGTATTGTATAATCATTTTTATTTAATTTGTCAGCAGTAAATTCTCACTTGTGCTAAAAAATTGTAATAGTAATTGTAATAGTAATTGTAATATTATTGCTAATATTAATTAGCAATAATAATTAAAATAATAATAATAATAATAATAATAAAACTCCTAACGAATATTACTTTACGGAGATATTTAGTCGTTAAAAAAATAACCTCTTATTGGAAGCTGATTTCGAAAATCCTTGAGCTTTATTTAGAAATAGATTGCGAAAACGCTTGCTTTCGATTTTAGATTTTTTGCTGAATTAGTTTGATATACTTTAGAGTCGAAATTGTACTCCGTTTCAGAAAAAAGTAGAAAAGGGAGAATTTAATACTTCTATTACCTAATTTCAGCTAATAAATTTATTTCTGAAAAAATGCATAGAGGAAATATTATATTGGATGTTTCTATTAGTTTTATTTATTTTTTATTATTATTATTTGACACATATGATTAATCAAAGTTCGGAAATCATGTCTTTTATTATTTCGGAACGCGTCCCTCTAACCCTGCCAAGGTACTTTTTTTTTCTTCCTTTTTTTAATGGAGCAAATAAACCTGTACTAAATTAAACTAAGATTTTTTTTTGGGGGGGGGGGCCAGAACGCCCATAAAAAGATATTTTTTAAATAATGTAACAATATAAAAAAAAAAAATACAGGGATGTGACAAATAAGAAATATTAAAAATACAAACATTTAAACAATAAAAAAAAATAGATATTATAAATTAAAAAATTAAAATTCTACCTTAAAATAAGGAAGAAAGAAGAAAGAAAAATTGAAACAGTTTATTCTGTTCTTCCTCTCGCTTCCCCACCTCCCCCATTCATTTAAGAAGATTTTTGAACACATGGACATGAAAAGAAAAAGAAAACTAAACATTTTTTTTATCGGAAGGGGTAAAGAAGGGTGTCAGGCAACACCGCCTGATGATTTTTTTTTTCTTTGATCAAGTGATTCTTTTTTTTTTATGTTAGTGTTAAATTAGTTTAAATCATTTAAGAAGAATATAGGTTTGCATTTTTCCCCCGGAAATCATCATAGATAAAGTGAATTTAGTTAATTCGAAAATCTAGGAACGAGTCCCTGGAATAGTCCTTTTCTTTCTTTCCCCCTATTGTCGGCACCCATGAATGACCAGAACGCAACGAGAACTTAGATTTAAAGCGGAGAGAAAAAGGGAAATGTTTGTTCTAATACAAAAATATATAGCAGGGAACATGGTTTTAGCAAGAAAAGCTCAGATGCAACGAGCAAAAGTTTTAGACAGTCACGAAAAAGAGAAGAAAAATCCTCTTTTTCTTAGGCAGAATTAGTTATTAATTATAATTATTTTGTATAATCATTTCTCCATACTCGAAATAGAAAAATTATGAACTTAAATGTTCGGTGACAATAAGTAGTTTAATTTCATGTTGTTAATTTAGGAATATAAAACTGCTCATGTATGAAAAAATCATAATTTTTAGTTATTTAATTGAATTTTAATTTAACTTCTTTTGTTTTATCACATAAGATCTTAGCCTTGTTTATTGCTCTAATTTATTTAAAATTAGCGAATATTCTGCCCTCTTCGTCCTATTTATAACATCTTAGGTTAATTCAATTTATTATAGTTTATATCCAAAGCAGAGCTTTTTAAAACGTTATCTGATATTGAATTTTTCAATAGTTTGTGTTTTATAAATGATTTTCATGATATCTGAAAATTTAAAAACTTTTTTTCGAAATTTTGGAAGAGTGGAGAGAGTTTTCAATATGGAATATAAACCCAAATTACCATTTACTAAAAAAAAAATCTGAGTATTTACGAAAAAAAAATAATAATATCATAATACATTCGGACCTCGTTATCCCGACACCCGGTTTTCACGTCACTCCGCTTATCACGTCAGTTTTTCAAAGTCTGGATTTTCTCTATATGATTTTAATGTAAATAAACTCCAGATTTTACGTCGTTGAATAATTTCCAACTCCGGATATCCCGACGGTTTAGGTAAATTTTCCATTTTTCATAATCCATCTTATAAGCACGGAAATGAAGCGGTAAGAAATAAATGTCTTAGTCAAACTTTTCACAAAAGGGTCTAAAATACCCATTGCGATAAATAAGAAATTTTATTTCAATCCTTTATCTGAATAAATAAACCCACACACTATGAATGACCCACTTAAGCTCCAGATAGACGTATCAGTCTACTCGCAGTCTTTTTGTTCTGGTCAGGCGGCGCTTTCTTGCGATTACAAGGCGTTTTTCATACGACTAATACCAAAGCATTGCATTGCATTGAAAAGATCAGAAATTTCTGAAACAACCAATATTGATTACAATTCATTGTATAATATTGAAAAAAGAATTATAGGAACCACATCTATAGGGATAAGCAAACCTTAATTCATTAATACTTTATGTAACTTAACAATAAAAAAACAAGTCATGATAAATCTGATTTTTATCCTTTTCAATTTTGTTTATGTGATTATTTTGTTTAATAATAATGTTTTATTGCTTAGAACTGCAAGAACAGTTATGAATTTAAATTGTCTTAAATTAATTTAAAATACAAGCTTTTTATAAACATATTTTCTCCAATTCCGGTTACCGCGACACTCCGCTTATGACGACACATTTTTCTGGTCTTTGGAGTGTCGGGATAACGAGGTTCAACTGTAATAATAATAATAATAAAATAAAATAATAAAGTTATTTGTGTAGTATTTTCCTGTATTGAATAAACGAAAACGATTAAAAGACAAAGATTTCATACATTTTTGTAAAACATTATTTTTAAACTAAAGAACTTTAAATTGCTAAAGGTTATTTTTATTTTAATTTTCGTTTGTTTGTTATTGTAAGCTTTAGTCTTGGACCTGTTAGTTTAAAAAGCTCACCACTTCTTACGTAGTTAATGATTGTAATATAGTTGTCATTAAAAATTTTTCAATTTACCGCCACTAAGTTGTCCGTTTTTCGTTTCCAAGTCCTTCTATAACTTCAGGTTGTACACTGAATGAAAAAAATCCCTGCCGGCTCGGGTCTACAGGCGGAGGTAGATTTCGAAGTTAAGTGCTAAATTCACCAACAAAACTTAAATCAAGATTAGAGATAAACCCAGTTCCTTCACTAAAAATGAGCTTTGGGGAGCTAAACATTTTGTGAAAATTCTAATACACGAATACACACACGCATGTATGTGAAATAGGTTTAAAAAATAGCTAAAGCAAATCCAGAGAACCTCAAAGTGTTACAATAAGTTAATATTTCCATAGTCGGGTTTTTATCATGTTTTAATACATTTCTTCAAACTCACATGACGTTACATATTCACCTGCTGTGGCCCATTTTATTTCCAATATGACGCAAGCGCTTTGTTTAATTCGTGAAACTATTTATTTCATTTTGAGTTTTCATGCGGAAATCTTACTCGAGAAAACTTATGACGTAATATTTAATTTGTTTTCAATTCGTCAAACTATTTATTTAATTTAATTTTTCACGTGAAAAACTTGCAATAGAAAAGCAACTGTTGTGGTGAGAATTTTATTGCTTTTTTTTAATTGTTGGCAACTGCTATAACGAAAAATATTTATTTTTTCCTGTCATTGTTGTGTAAGAGCTGGTTTTATCAGAATCATGTTAAGACGGTATTCAAAATTTTGAACCCTCCCCATTTCCATTCCCTTGGGCCGATTTTGCCCATTTTCAATCCCCGCCGAGATATTAGCCATCTCAAAGTTGTTGCCGAGTTTGAAGACGATCCGTGCATAATTGCGATTTTTATCGTGCGGACAAAATTTAGTACATACATACATATATTAATTTTTCTAGCTCTATTTCAGTTATAATTTACTACACCAGGGGGTATTTTTAGCTAAAATTTGACGATAATGTTAAACAGTTATTAATTAATTTAATAGTGCATTTTAAATAATGTAATTACTATCTATTTATTTTATATTATATTAAATGTATTTAACAAGGTATTTCAAAATTTATTTCAAAATGTATTAACTGCATCCTTTGGCATCAATTACTGTGATTTCTTAACTGTTTTATTCACCTTAATCTTTATGATATTCTGGTAGCCATGTGCGTGGATATTTGTAAAATACTGAAATATTAATCGGTATGGTGTTTATTATTTATATTTTATATCCTATAAATATTTAAATAGGTTTTATTGATTCTTCCATTTCATATTATTTGTTTCTATTCTGTTTTCATTTTTAATCAATTCACTTGATTTTAATGGTTGTTTGGGCACAGGGGAAAATAATTTTTAGCTTTAGCTTATTTTTCTCACAGAAAACAACCATTTTGCTTATATCATTGAATTCTGTGCCCTTGACAACGTAATTCAATGTATAAGTTTTTCCATTTTTTGTCGGTGTCCACTTTTTTCCTTTTCTTCCATAATAAATCTTATAATAAATTAATTTTTTTTTCTTTTTATACTTACAGCTTTAATTCATAATATTTGATGGTGGTAGGTTATGTTTAATTAATGGTTATATATATATATATATATATATATATATATATATATATAAACTGTTTAGGTAGAGGTGGTTTTGGGCTCCTGGGGTCCTATAATGAAAAGTTATGAAGGAATTTTTCAAAAGTCGCACCATGGTAACGACTGCAATAGGTAGTATTTCTTACGAAATCTACCTAAAATATACCACTTTCATGTAGAACGAATAAGACAGGGACGGCGAACCTACAGCGCGCGTGCCATGAGTGGCGCTCTGCAGATTGCTATTGGCACGGCATAAAATATAATAAAATTTCACAAAATGCTTTAATTAACCTAGATGTCGTCTCTGTTTATCTGAATTCGATGAGTTCGGTTGGTTGTCATTGACATACAGTTCGAAAAAACTTATATAGAATTTAATGTATCCCAATCTATCTCAATATTGACTCATAAAATTGTAAGAATAAGAGAGAATTAGAAGATCATTCCCCCCCCCCCGAAAAAAAAGAGATAAAAGGCATTATGAACAAAAATGCCGATGGTAAAATTATAACAACTTAGATTTCAATTCCAGATACTAAAAGTTTTACATTCTGGCGCTTGGTATTTTGACATTTTTTTCTGCGAGCCATTCTTTTCGGAAATAAATAATATGGAAAATAAGAAAAAACATCTTGCCAAAAATGAGTCCAATTCATTTGCATTCTCTTAAAAATAACTAAGTACAAAGCTTATATAAATTATTTCCATGCAAGATGAGACAACAGAAATAATATTTAAAAAATAAATATCTAAAGTATAACATCAAATATTACCCATATTTTTTTCATGCTAAAAACAACGTTTTAAATAATTTTGATTCAGTATTATTTGAACCATTAAATTATTTTATTGTCGGCACATCATGATCATGTAAAATATATTTTTGGGGAAATATAGCACTTGGATGTGAAAAAATTCGCCGTCCCTGGAATAGGTAGTCATTTTCTAAATCCCTAAACTAGAAATATGGATTTCCGAGTTATGCGAATAAGGTAAGTAACTAAATTGAATAGACGAAATGATCGAGTATTTCTAGTCTATAGTTTTTCTAGGTGATGAAACGATACATTATATTATGAATCGTTTGAAGTGCGAGAAATTATCACTTGATTTCTAGAATTAATTCATAAACTAGAATTATATAGTCACTACAACTCACTTCTTGTGTTCGCATTTATTTGCAGAGATTTTTAAATAAGTTTGACCACGATAATGTAGGAAAACGGCCTTGAATTTTAATAGGGATAACTAGAACTCTCTAGCAAAGGGAATTAGAATTTATAAGGATGACATGAAACTATAATTTCTAGAGCCACAATTTATTTCCTAGATGCCAGTGGCAGAATTTGTTTTCAGTGTAATGATCAGAAAGTTGATATCTTCCTTTAATTTAATAAAATACAAAGATGTAATTTGGAATCGTCTAAAAGAAAATGAAAAGATGCTTTGGCTTACGTTTTATATACATCATTTTCGATAGCAGTCTTAGTCATAAAAATTTGTGTTAATAATATGTTGTTTTAAAACTAATGCCTTGTATTTATTTATTTATTTATTTATTAGCGTAAGATTATTTATCAGCTGAGAAAATTTAGTTGTTTTATTTTTTTGGTCTTTTTTTTAAAATTTTAAATGAAATATAATTAAAGAGTCGCAACCGGGATCGTGAGATTAAGCAGTTCGAGAGCGAAATCTGACCTACATCTATAGGGCAGTGGCCCTGTGCCCCATGTTAACAGGTATTAATATTATGTTTTAAATTTTCCTATCGCATATTATTTAATATTTATGTTATTCACTGAATCATGTTAAATACTATACATCCCACTCACAAGGCTGTTCTCAACTGCTCTGCTCAACAAGCGCAAAACGTTTTGACACATTTACTAATTAATTTTTTAACGGAAAGGTATAAAATTGGAAAGCCTGACCATGGAAGCGATTTGGAATCGAACTGTGTTTTCCATTTTTTAAAAAATAGAATACCTATTGAGTTATAAGCGATTTTGATCACGTGACAAAGACGTTTTTCACCCTTTCTTGAGTGCTTATTCTTCTTTCGCGCGGAAATTCGGTTCAAAACGCCCAATTTGACACTATTTTCTGAAAGATCTAATGCGTTGGCTGAAAAACGGAAAAAACAACTCGATGACATAGTTTCTGAACAACAACACCTGATAGGGTCATGCATTTCCGAACAAAAATAAATTAAAACTTATGCCACAAAATTGCCCTTTTGGATTTGACAACGGCCTTAACTGAACTTTATGCATTTAATAATTTTTCTGTTGGCCAATAAAGAATAATATAATAACATCCCACTTATTTCATTTTCTAACCAGAAGCTAGATATAACTTCCAACAGTTTACTGTGCTTTAAAAAACAAATAAATGTGATTAATTTAATTGGGGACTCCAATGCACTTAGACGCCTTCCATCTAGCGGATATTTTGAGCCATAAGCGCCATTAAAAATAATAATGCTCCGATAAACTTCGAAGAACTAAATTTATCTTTATTCAATCATTTAATGTATTTGTAAGTCTTTAAAACGTCAATTTCCATCAAAATTTTCATTTTCTGTTTTTAAATTAATAAAAAGTTTCAATATTTTCCTTTCGATTTTCGTTGAAATTTTTTTCTGTATATTTCTTACAAACTTTAAAAACTATGTTGAAAGTTTTTAAATTATATTTTTCAAAAGTATTTTTTTTTTTTTTTTTTTTGGTAAAATTGTGTTGGAAAAATTATCATAACACAATAAATAATTGTTCAATTACCGAAAACTTTTAAATTGTGTTTTAAATATATATTCAAAGAAAGTAGACTATTCTTATGCTCATTTCTTGAAAAGTTTATGAGCTACGCAGTTTTAATTTATGAATTATTAATTAATTTGAGGAATTTTCAGCGTTCTTTGTCTTTTTACCAGACTGCCAAGAAGGGTTATGTGTTTCTAGCGTATCTGGGTATGTGGATTTCTTTACACCCTCGAAACATCCCAACGGCCGGATGGATTTTAATGAATGGGGTCTCAATCGATTCGACTTAACCATCTAATGGTTGTAGGCCAGCTTTTGTTTTTATAAATTGAAAATGGCGGCCGTAAAATACAAAATGGCGGAAGAGACAAAACAAATTTTTTACGCATCATATTGAGTGGCATATCACTGGACAGGTCTTTCAAAATGAAGACGATGTTTCATTGACAGTCAGAAGCTTCGTTTTACAGTCAGAAGCTCCGTTTTAATATTACACAACCTGGAAAATGTGTAGGTAGGATCTCTAGCTTTACTGCAACTCTAACCTTCATAGACATCTATAGGCCTCATCGAAGCAGTGTTTTATAGATAGGAACTAACAATTAGACACAACTTAAAAGTCATCAATACAAGTAAATAAAAAAATAGGTAAGTAATATAAAAAATAGTTTCACATTGATGAGAAATAATTAATTAGTTCGCTTTTTACGCAGTCTGTTTTATTATTATTATTATTTATTTAATTTTTACTTGTTATACCTATAACTTTTAAAATATTCACTCTATTGTCATAAAAATAGTCTAGTTCCTGTATAACATTATTATATATATTATGGAATTCATAAAATGCATTTATATTTAATAGTTTTAAATTTATATAGGTTTAAGAAGATAACAATTTTTCAGTTAATTTTATACTATTTTTTCAAATAAAATTTTATAAAAAATAATAATGGGACAGTTTACCCAAAATTGGACAAAATGTCGATTTTCTTTTTTTTTTTTTTTTTTTTTTTTATTATTAAACGAAAGCTTGTTTAATTGTGAATATTTTGACACCTCATTTTTACACATACGGCAATTATATCGCGAGATATTGTCAATTTTGTTAATACACCCAGCTCAATTACCCACACAAATTAAAACTTTAAATGGCTTATTCTCCATGTTCATTTTCGCCACTTAACTGTTCCAAAAATGCTAAGACTTTTTGTGTATTTGAGATAGAGATTTAAATTTTCTTTTGTGTATGTTCTTCATTATATGTGTGATAAATCAGCGTATGGAATTAGACTTTAGGGTTTCTTCTTCTTCTTTTTTTTTTTCTTTTTTTTTTTTTCTTTACTTTTTTTTTTTTTTTTTTTTTTTTTTTTTTTTTTTTTATATAAAAGTATATGAAGATGTGTTAGATTTCATCGTTTTTCACTTTATATATCAGTAAAAAAAATTACATGAAATGTAACATTAAATGTATCTAAAAATGCATACGCAGTCTTGTGTAATACACATTTGATAATCTTTAAAAAAACAATTGGCAAAAATATCAATACTTAAAAGAGTAGTAGGGACTTTAAAAATGCAATTTTTTAAAAACTTTCTTAAAATTTGAATTAAATATGCAGTTAAAATTTTTTTTTTCAAAATTCACTGTTAGTTGAATATTGATATACAGTGAGTATATTTTCAAAAATAAACAAAATTGTTGAAAGGTAAACTGTCTCCTTAAATTACTTATTTGTATGTTTATGTTACATTTTTATGGCATTTCTAATAATAATTAGAAATTTTAAACTACAAATTTACAAAAAAAAAAAAAAATGTTCATAAAGCATACAGCTATCTTAAAGATAGTTCCTCTTTCCAACTGTAAAATTACTCAAAGAGAGACCTTTGGTAACTCACTCAACAGCAGAAGCTCTCTCCCCTCCCACCTCATCCAGCATGTGTGTATGCCATAAATTTACAGAGAGCAAGTGGCTAAGGCCAGCCATCATTCTTCCTCAAAAGCTGAAGTATATTAATTTTCCACAAGTTCTAAATTTCATTTTCATCTAAATTTATTTATTCTGCGGAAGATTTCATCATTTCGTGACCTTTCTCTCCTAGGAGTTTAGATGAAGAGGGCTGGATGACATTTTTTACGATATAAATCTCAAAAGGTAATTTATTTCCCTTAATATAGCATTTCATGCACAATTTTTTTCCCTCCTTTTTTTTTTTTTCTTATCTGAATAAAAGCTTTATATCATTTTAATAAATATCGTATATTTTTTGACTACGGAAAATACTTGAGCTATATCTAGGAACATATTAAGAATACGCTTTCGGTTTTAGAAGCATGGCTAAATATTACGGAATCGCTTTAATACTTTTAAAACCCCTTTTCTGCCTGTATGAGTTTATATTCTTTATCTCTTTTCTAGGTGAGAAGTTCATCAATGAATTCCTATAGTTTAAGTGCACTAAATGCTTTGCCGAAGTTTATTTTTCCCGTATATTTTGAAACGTTTCATCATGTCTTCTTTTCCTGAGTTATTACAAATTTGGTTTATAAAGTTTTCTATTTTTTCTTTATAAAAAATGTGAGTGTGTATATATATATATATATATATATATATATATATATTAACTAGAAATTTTTTAAGGAAAATTAGAAGATTTATTATTATTATTACTTCTTACGCAAGTTTGTAGAGTGAAAAATCGAAAGGAAAGCTGTCTATTACGGAATCGTACCTTAAACGGGAAACATCCATAGTTCCCCCAAGGAAAGAATAAACTACAATTATACTTAATAAGACGGAAACCTATCTTAAACAGTATTTTTTTCTGTTTCCTAGAGATTCCGTTTTCACAAGTTTTATTCTACTGAAGCTATTTGGTTGCTATTTTCAATAGAGATTTTGTTATTTCTTTTGTCTTTGAAGCGAAACGCATTCTACTTTTTCATCTTAAATTTCGAACGACATTAAAAAAAAAAAAAAAAAAAAAAAAAAAAGTCATTTTCGAGGGATGCTTAAACATTTATGCTGTAAAAATTCTCATAATTTTTATTGTTTAACCCTTTATGTACTGAATTATGAATTCATGAAAATTTTATCTTCTAAAGCATTTTTCGTGAATTCTTGAAACTACATTAGAAGATTTACATAATCATCTAATACATTTTAGAAGGATTAATTAAATTTGAATTTATGAAGACTTTGTTTAATATTTATAACACCACTCAAATCTTTTATTTTAAATGTTTTTTCTTAGTATTTTATAGGATTAGGAAATGTATAAATATAATGTTCTTACAATAGAAATATAGAAATATTTCCGAGTTGAAAAATCCTCCCCCCCCCCCCCAACGCCAAGAAAGCTGAAAATATGCAAAGGCAAAATAAATCATCCTTTTAAAAATATTTTTGTTTCGTGCCACCAATAATGCTTTTGGAAGAAGATAAAGTAATGTATCTATAACTCATTCTAAACTGTGTTACAACTAATCGATGCATTAAATGAATTTTATAACAAGTTATTTTAATGGTACTTATAAGTACCGTCAGTGGATAAAGGGTTGATGTCAATAATAACAAGTAAAAATTAAATTTAAAAAATCAAAAAACCCGACTGCGTAAAAAGCGAACTAATTAATTATTTCTCATCAATGTGAAACTATTTTTTTATATTACTTACCTATTTTTTTTATTTACTTGTATTGATGACTTTAAGTTGTGTTTAATTCTTAGTTCCTATTTATAAATACTGTTTTGATGAGACCTATAGATGTCTATGAAGGTTAGAGTTGCAGTAAAGCTAGAGATCCTACCTACACAACTTCCAGGTTGCGTAATGTTTAAACGCAGCTTCTGACTGTAAAATAGTTAATGAAACTTCGTCTTCATTTTGAAAGACCTATCCAATGATATGCCACTCAATAGGGTGCGTAGAAAAATTTTTTCGTCTCTACCGCCATTTTGTATTTTACGACCGCCAATTTAAATTTATAAGAACAAAACCTAACCTATAACCATCGGACGATTAAGACGAATCTATAGAGACCTCATCCATTAAAATCCATCCAGCCGTTGGGATGTTTCGATGGTGTAAAGAAATCCACATACCCAATTACGCGTGAAACCCATAAATCTTCTTGGCAGTCTGGTAAAAAGAACAAACATTTGATAATATCTCATACCTCTTCATGCCCTTAGCCACATATTTGGACGTTTAGTTTTTTATAATTATAATTACTGTCAATAATAAAAATAACAAAAATCTGACAATAACTTATTCACTATAGAATCCCTTAACAAGAGAAGTAAAAATTTTATGTTTGGCTGCACCGATGTGCAGTTAGAGATATAAATAAAAAAACGTAGAGTAATTTTTAGGCAGTCAGTGTTGTTGTATTATTTGAAATCGTTAATATTTAAAAATAATAATAATATCAGATATATTAAATATATTAAGTTTTAATAATTTGTAGAAATTTAAGAAAAAAATTTACTGTTCGTTTTTTACTTTATCAGAAACTATTTCTCTCCTAAATTACCATTAATGCTCAGCGGTCACAAATGTGGACGTTATTATTTGTTTTTGTGAATTTTTATTGTTTTTTCCTTTTTTAATCTTTTTGAATTCCTGTTAATATAAAATAAATAAATTGTAAATTAATAACAACAATAATAATAATAATAATAATAATAATAAAGTCATTTTTTCTCACCATAAAAAAAAAAAATCGTACCTGGAGAGCTTAAAACGAAAAATGTTCAACTTATTAATTCTACTACTTTATAATTAAAAGAGAAGTTTAAACAATAAACAAAAAAGTGATTGAGGGTGAGGAATTTTCTACGTAAAATACTGGATTTACGCAGATCCAAAAACTTCAAAAGCAACCGCATGTCTGCAAACGTTTCAAATGTTTTCATGTTGATAAGGACCGATGAATAAGAAAATTCCACACAGAACAAAGTACTGTCAAACACAATTCCGTAACGCACAAAATTCGTGAGTACAACCTACAATACTACATAATTTATATTATTTTAAAATATTTTTGTCTATATTTCGATACAACTCGAATCATTTTATTAAAAAAAGGAACATGTGCAAAAATTCAAGCATAGCTTAAATTTTTAATTTTTTTTTTATTAATATAGGAGGGAGAGAGGGGGGGGGGAATGAACTATATGAAGTTCTATAAAACGTTCATGAATATTGATATTAGCAATAGAATGAAATATAGGGAGAGTATCGAAATCTGTTTTTATTTTTTGACATCTTGGTCAGTAGAATTACCCTTTAACTCCTATGTATTTGTAATTTCTATGTTTTATGTTCTATACATGGGGCATTCTCACAATCTTTTGACTTTCGGGAATAAAAATCTGGTGAAATTAAATTTGCTAAAATAACATTTCAATCTGATAGACGAATGCCTAAATGATTCAAAATAAAGAAAAAATGGTCAGCAGCGAAAAATTTTTTATATAACTGAGGTTTAAGTTAAATTTGCGATTTTAATTTTCCTTACCATTTTACCCCTGTAACTTTCAACTTTCTTCTAAATTTTTACTTATAATGAATTTGCATAGCACTCACAGGACATTCAAATAAGAAATAATAACAATGTAGTATTTTTAGTACAAAATTTTGGTATAACATTGTCTTAAAGGAGTGTTAAAGAAGGGACGAAAGGAAATAAAAGATGATGGTATAGGAAAAAAGGGACGGTAATGGAAATAATGAAAATTAAATTTAAAAAACCAAAAAACCCGACTGCGTAAAAAGCGAATTAATTAATTGTTTCTCATCAATGTGAAACTATTTTTTATATTACTTACCAACTTTTTTTTATTTACTTGTATTGATAACTTTTAAGTTGTGTTTAATTGTTAGTTCCTATCTATAAACACTGTGTTGATGAGGCCTATAGCTGTCTATGAAGGTTAGAGTTGCAGTAAAGGTAGAGATTCTACCTACACAACTTCCAGGTTGTGTAATATTTAAACGGGGCTTCTGGCTGTAAAATAGTCAATGAAAAATCGTATTCATTTTGAAAGACCTATCTAATGATACGCCACTCAATATGGTGCGTAAAATTTTTTTCGTCTCTACCGCCATTTTGAATTTATAAAAACAAAACTTAGCCTATAACCATCGGGCGGTTAAGACGAGTCGATAGAGACCTCATTCATTAAAATCCATCCAGCCGTTGGGATGTTTCGAGGATATAAAGAAGCACATACCCAGATACGCGTGAAACATATAACCCTTCTTGGCAGTCGGGTAAAAAAAAGGGATGGTAAGGATGGGACGGTAAGGAAAATTACCACTATTTTTAGGCAAATCATGTTAAGACTAAGTGATAGCCACAATGTTAATTGATTTTTAGAAACAGTTATTTACATTGGATTAAATTAAAAAAAAAATTAATTTACCTCGAAAAATGCAGGAATAAATCTTGGGGACTGTAAGACTACCAATAAAGCCAAGATGCTTGAAAATGATATTGAAATGCTGATTTAAATTCTCCAGTAAATTTCCTGTCAAAGAATTTTAGACTTTCTTTCTCTAGCATACTTCTGCATGAGAAAAAACTTGAAAAAAATTCCGTGGCTACATCTGAAGTGATTTTCTGTATAAGTTTAGCAAGAGTGATGGTAAAGAATTTAAAACCCAGGGACAGAGCTCAAAAAATAATACCAACCGTAAAAATGTGTGCAGGTTAATTTTTTGCTACATATTTATATAAATCAATTGTCCCAGTTTCGGAAAAAAATTACATCGAATTACATTTATTGAAACAATTTTATACAGACAGCTCCAAACTTAAAATTCAGCATTAGGGACACGAGACGGTATGGAGTTTTCCTCATATTTGGACCTCCAACATCGTCCAAAACTTATTTATCTCGTTAATGTTGTTATGCAATCATGCAGTGGGATGTTTCCCAGTGTGTAAAATAAAAAAAAAACACAAGAATATGTAGTAAAATGAAAATTATTATTCAGGGACATAAAAGTCAAAAGATTGTGAGAATGCTCCACATACTAAAGTTCTCTCTATGATTTTAAATATTATAATCTCATTATACATACTATATTATACATTATATTATATGCAATATACATACCCATATCATATACTATAATTTTAAATATTATTATATAATATAAATAAATATCATATATTATATAATATTATATCTATAATAATAATAATATAATAAAGTGCAATATATGTATAGATGTATGAAAGTGTGAACAGCAAGTTTCGGGCGAAAATGCTTAGAAATTTGAGTTTGAGTTCAATTTGAAAGATTTTTTATGCAATCCAGTTTAGAAGCTAACAAAATTTTAAATAACTATTTACAAGGGTTTTTTTTTTTTTCATTATCTACATTATTTATCTTTATTCTTAAAACGATAAAGTATACTTCCTTTTTGTCTTTAATATGGTGCAATAAACTATAATTAAGATTCTAAAATACCAAGAAATCCAACCTGTATCTAATTATTTTTAATTGGGATACGTTAAAAAATTAAAATTTTTAGCATGTAGATTATATTTATTTCATTGTTAATATGGTGTAATAAAGTGCAATTAAAGCTCAACACTGTCAGGCAAAATGAGCAACATCTTATTACTTTAAACTGGAGGAGAAAATAAAAAGTAAAACTATCATAATCTCTATAGTGTGCTTCTTTTATTGCCTGTAATATCTACATATTAAAGCGCAATTAAGGCATAAAAATATAAGAAAACGGCTTATATCGTATTACTTAAACTGGAGAAAGAAAAATAAGCAGTTGAAAATTTACAAACATGCACCGTTAACTCATCATTAAACCTTTATAAAGGAAAAATTAAAAACGCCAATAATATTTTAAAAACACGATGATTATCATAATTCGATTTCTTTTACAACGTCCTCTGACCTTTTTATTAATACCCATTACTATAATTACTGATTATTATCGACGTCATGGCATGGTTTTTAACACTCAGAACTTGTCGTGAAAATTAAAGAGTTCGTGAAAACAGTGAGTTGTTAAATTTTTTTTTTGGATATATTGTCCAGAAAGAACGATTATGATGTCATAAGAGATGTTACAGTTTGAAGAACACTCCAAGAGTAATTGATGTAAACCAGAAATCATAATTGGTAATTATGGCTTGGATGCCTCGCGCATAAATATTTCTGACAGCATCTTATGTTATTATTTTTTTATTTTTAAAGTCCGAAAAAACTACAGAATGCCTTTTTTCCCACGACATTATAAAATTTAGAGATGGCTTTCATATTTGTTCTCTGTAAATTTAATTTGGTAGTTTTTTCCCCCTAACTTCATTAAAATAATGTGTTTGAAAAAATGCCGGAAGTTATTTTCCAAAACTTTCCTTCACCCGTTTTTCGCATTATAATGATTTCTCCTGAAGTACATTTAGTAAATGACGTAGCATATTAAAATTACGCTAGGGGCTCAAGTAATCATTTCTGAATAAATTGAACAATCAGTCTATAAAAATAGAGAACTTGTGAATTTCTTTGTCTGTCTGTGTACGCTCTTTCGCTGTGATAAATAAGGCTAGCGCTTACGAAATTGGGCACGGAGGTACTCCAGATGTACCAGAGAACCCTCCGCAGTGATTTTTTTTCAAAATTCGATTTAGATTTTTTAGAATTTAATTTTAAGGGATTTTAGTACTGTCTGTCTGTGTACGCTCTCTCGCTGTGATGGATAAGACCAGCGCTACGACACTAGGCACGGAAGTATCTGAAAATCCTTCGAAGAGATTTTTTCAAAATTTGATTTAGATTTTTAAAATGAAGTTTTAAGGGATGTTTTTAGTGGATTTTTTTACTAGGTATTTTCTTTTTTTAACCATTCACATCTTTGTCTTTATGTATCACATATTTTCACTCTTTGCCAGCACAGAATGCAACAGAGAAACTGCTTTCAGATAAAACTGCAATGTAATTCATGAATTTCTAATGATTAATCTAAAAAAAAAAACTTTTAATTGAAAAAAAATTAAACATGTAATTTTTTGCTTTTAATTTTAAGAAATGTCAAACTACAAACAATTATTTTGTTTCTTTTTCACAACACTTAGACTTTAATAAAAATATTTTCTTTTTGAAAAAAAAAATGTTATCCATATATATGCCATTTTGGTTCTTGTAGAAATAATTCTGAGGTTTAACTGAAAATGCTTCTGTTTCCCGCAGTAGTAAGTAAAATGCTTCAAATTCATGTATGAAAATGCACGTTTTCTCTTGAAAATGGTTCTGTTTTAATGGCGAATTTTCGCCAGTTAGATCCTTAAATAGTTTTACTACTTGGTCTATCAGCAGAAATTAAAATAATAATAAAAATAATAAAGCAACTTTGTGACGCGGCATTTTAATTTTAGTCTAAGCCGAAAACAAAAGTGAAAAATACAACTCTTTTAAACAAAATCGATGTAATATGTTTTCTTTTTACGGATGAAGTTGTCAATATACCTTTATATAGGATGACCCTGCCAGTAGTTGATCAAATTTTTGAAATATTGCGCCATTTCAGGCGGAAATGAATTTTATACGTATCAATAGACATAATATTTTTGTTTAAACGTTAGAGCACCTGTTGTCACATTGTTGTCAGCTGTCTGGTGTAAAAAAAGCCTTTTTTTTTTTTTTTTTTTTAGAAAGTGTAAAAATTTAGTTTTTGATCAGTTGGAGACAATTACGGTAAGTTAAAATAATCCACTTCCATCTTGCTTATTTCAACTAATAGTTTTATAAGAATTATTGTTAATCACAGCCCAAGGATGATATTTTAAAGATTAATTTTTAGATTTTCGATTAACTTTTTTTCGCCTGATCAACTACTGGGAAAATGGCAATTAAAAAAACTATTTATTTATAATTGCGTTGCTATTTAATTTCAGTGGATGTCATTTTTGTCCATTATAAGACACTAGGGTGCACAGCCCCCTGCTCGCTCACGCTCGCCAACCCCCGTGAATTGCTACGCAAATTACATTGGGACAGCTACGCAATACCAGCTCGCTTCGCTTGCTCGCCACTATTTCTGTCAACTCTTGCCAGAATAAATGCTATCATAAATCATTATAACATATTAAATTTACATATATTGTTAAGGCTGTTCTTAACTGCTCTGCACAACAAGCGCAAAACGTTTTGACATATTTACAAATTCATTTTTTAGCGGAAAAATATAAAATTGGAAAGCCTGGCCATGGAAGCGATTTCGAATTGAACTGTTTTTTCCATTTTTTGGTCAATCAATTACCTATCGAGTTATAAGCGAATTCGATCACGTGACAAACGCATTTTTCGCCCGCTCTTGAGTGCTTTTTTCCCTTCGCGCAGAAATTCGGTTAAAACGCCCACTTTGACCCTATTTTCTGAAAGATCTATTGCGTTTGCAAAAAAATGGAAAAAACAGCTCGATGACATAGTTTCTGAACAACAACGTTTTGTGCATTTTTGAACAAAAATAAATTAAAACGTATGTCAGAAAGTTGCCCTTTTGGATTTGAGAACACCCTTAATCTATAAAACAGTAATGGAAAACTTTGTTGCAAATGTAAATAAAAATGTATTTAGATGGGGTGCTGCTAATGGTTTTAAATCACTGTAACATTATGCAATTTAAAAATTTTTGAAATGCAAAATAATAAACTGAAAAAAGTACCTTGGAAATAGAATTAATTTAAAACTTCAGTGAAAATACAATTAAAAATATTTTTAGTTGGACCGCTATGCGATCTCATCTCTCGCTTCGCTCGCTCGCCACTATTTGCATCAACTCTAGCTAGAATGAGTGCTATCATAAATCGGTACTACTTGGTTATTCCGTCGACCAAAAATCTATCGTCAAACTATAAGATTAAATGCCAATAATGGTTGATCGTAAATATCACATTCAAATGACTTTAAGCAAGTTATACGTGTTTACGTCATCAAGTGATTTTTATTTCGACATTTTATTTGTATTTTTATTAATGTTATACGAATTTATTTGTTCTTTCGTTATTTAAAATAAAAAATTATGTCAATTTGTATAATTTGGCGAGTGGTTTGGCAATTTATATATTTGGCGAAATTGGTCGACTAAGTAGCACCCATAAATCATTATAACATATGAAATTCACAAATATTTTTAATGCATAAAATAATAATGGGAAACTTTGTTGAAGATGTAAATAAAATTGCATTTAGGCTGTGATACTAAACATATTTTATCAAAAGTTTGGCAGTGTGACTTGTTGATCGTCATTAAGAAAGCTAAGCTGACTGGAAATTGTCGCCGTTTAAATTTAAATCCCATGAAGTGTCCGATGGTGTCCTTCTCCTTTTATTTTGCCTATAGTATTGAACAGCACGGCTTATATTCATTTAGAATTATAATGAGACGCTATAAAAGATGCTACGTATCATGCGAACAAAGTGTAAACAAATTGTTTCCGGCTGTGTCTAAATACAATCGTGAACAGAAAGCTGATTTGCTGAATTCAACATGCCACAGTAAAACGGACCAATAGCAATTGTTATTCATGCATCGCTCAAATGGTTTGTGTTAAAAGAGATATTCTGTCTGGATTTTGATTTGCTGAATGGGTCGGGTCATGTGACCGTAAATTAACCACTGAGAATCGTCGCTTTGGTTGCTGCCAAATAGCAAGCTACAATTACAACATTTTTTCACGCTATGTAAAAGAAATATATATATACATAGATTCGTTAAGGGTTGTAACTATCATGTTAGTTTACTGCTAAAACTTAAAAGGAAGGAAATAGAATAAAAAACCCCGTAGCACTGACTTTATTTGATCAACTACTGGCAGGGTCACCCTATGTCACATTCAGTATGAGAGTATTGTATCTTTCTACATTTAGGGTTGATGAGTACTTTTATTTTATTCTTTCCGTGTGGCGGACGGGCTTACTGCTAGCAATTAATAAAATACTTTTGAGCTTCTGGGAAGCGTTCAAACTATTAATTAAACAAAAATAAATATTTTAATTGATTTAGACAGAAGATATTAAGATACTGATTTCTTTAGAGTTGCTGTTTGCAAATTAATGGGACAAAGTTTATTCAAGGCGGAGACCAGAGTCTTCTTGATATAATGAACCACGGTGGTCAGCGATCAGGAAATTTTTTCAATACAGTCAAACCTCGTTAACATGAACACGCTTAACGTGAATTACTTTTAACATGAATTGTTTTCACAGTCCCCTATAAAAACGAATACAAAGATTTGATACTGATAACATGAATTACTGTTAACATGAACAAAATTTTGGTTCCCCTTGAGGTTCATGTTAACGAGGTTTGACTGTACCAGTATTTTCACAAAGAAAAAGTCGCCTTATTTAATCGCGAATTTTTGAGAGCAATACCAGTATTTTCTTATAGAAAAATTAGCCTTATTTAATCGGGCAGCGCAGCAATTAAATCTTCTTTCTAATAATAATTTAAAAAAAATGAAACTGCAGATTGAAAATTTCAGATATTATAATAGCATAAATTCAAACAAAAAATTCGACTTACAGAGCTGACTTTGAGGATATGATCTACAGATTTTCATATTAGAAATATAACGAATGTTTATAGCTTGTTACTTTTCAGAGATGAATCATTGAATATTCTTGATACAAAACAATGATGTTGGTGACAGCTTACGTGACTTAAAAAAAAAAAACTGCCTTAGAAAATTGAAGGCAGTTGCGGGGGGGGGGGGGGGGGGAATTGAACCCCTGCCTTTACTACACCCCTTTGTTTTAGTTTTTTCAGTAAGTTAAACTGAATTTTAATGAAGAATTGTTAAAATTCAAATTAACTTATCATGAGAATTCAAAATGCTGTTAAAAGCAAAAATGACTTGGTTTTGAAAATATATTTAAGGGTGTTGGTTTTATGCTCGATAAGGTACCGCATTACGTTTGACACCTATACTATTTTGGGTTTTTTTATGAAGAAAAATCAGTATCGTACTATTGTTTCGAAGAGATCAGTAGATAAAAAAGATAATTTCATTTGAATAAATTATTTTGATGCAATTTCTATTTCTTTTTCCGTCTTTCTTTCTTTTCTACTTTTTTTTTAATAAGTAATATAAAACACTTATTAAAAATCTCCTCGTGAGAAATATAATAATATTTTACTTTTTTTTTAAATATGCTATTTAAGACACTGAAAATATAAAGAACTACAATATAAGTAATAAAGTAATAAGAAAGAAAAATCACGCGTCAAAAATGGATTCTGAAACACTGAAGGTGAAAGAAGATGTCTAGATAAAAAATTTGGAAAACGCATAACATAGGGACTAGGGAGGGTTGACCCATTTTTTTACAAAATCATTTTTTATTTTTTATATTGAACATAGAATAAAGTTTCATATGTCATTTTATTCGTTACACAATCAGTTATCAAAATAAAATTGCGACATAAGTGTAATACAGAAGAAACTTGAACAATGATTGATTTTAATCATGAGAAAATAATGGGCCAAGGCTTGATCCACTATATGGGAGGCATGACTCCCTTTATTTTATATTGAAATATGTGTTAAAGAAAATAAAATCAGTTTTAAAGAAGGCAGAATAACTTTATGCTAGATGGTTTAATTATTGTTAAAAATTATTTGGGAAAATGTGATATGTAAACAAACCTGCTTAGACGGAATCCAAGGCACAGGAGAAAAATTTCGTTTTAAATACTCACTTTTTGTGTCATCCGACCTGGCAACACTAGTTGCCACACAGTTTGGCCGTCATCTCGTTTTTTTCATCTTTCTGAAATTTATCTACATACCTTCCTAAAGTGTTTTGATCAATGTTATGTTCTTTTGCAGAGGCATGAACACGTAATATTTCTTAAGGCTGCTGCTTTTATGCTTTCTAGTCTTTTCCATTCTTTCTATGTACCTATTATGGGTACTATGTAAATGAAATAAAAGTTCCTATCAACTTTCCAATTTACGTTTCGTTAATTTTTTTTCTTACTTCTATATTAATTTTTCACATCTTCCTGCAATCAATTTTAAACATTTTCCTTTCTATCACTACATTTTAAGACATCTTTACAGAAGAAATTTATATTATTTTAAAAATATAACCATTAACCTTTCATTATGTACAGTGTACAATAAAAAGATTTACAAAAACAGTTAATTAAGGGAACTTTGACCATCTGGTCAAGCCTCCCAATATAGCCAGTTTTTAAAGTATAGCACATGGTTATGTTTAGCCTAATGTACTGTACAATCTTTATGCGGAATGAAAGCTGTATATCTCTGCATTACTTAAAAACTACTTACTTAAATTTCTATAATATATTTTATCGCAGAAAATCTTACAAAATGTTTCTAAAAAATACAGTTTTTAAGTTGAAAACTCTTCACAATTGCTTTTTCCACACTTGTGTCAATTATCTGCATGAAACAAAGACTATTGTTTAAGCATTTCAGCAGCTTTGGTTACCATCTATTGGCAAAACTCAGAAATTCTTTTAAATATGAAAACTGAAGGGTGGGTCAAACCTCCCTTATGGTCAACCCTCCATAGCCTCTCCTATATGAAAAACAAATTTCAGCATTTGTCATTAATTGGTAAAGTATTCGAATTCTTAGGAGTAACCTTGTATATGATTTGTAGATTTGTAAATGTATTAAATAATATGCTAAAATTTAGTCCTGTTAGGAAAAGCATAACACTGTTGAAAATTCCCCTTTAGCAGTTTTCATCAATAAACGGAAATGTACTCCAATTCTTTTCTGCAGCCCTGTATATTATCTCTAGGATTTATACGTATCAGGTAGTACGCAAAAGATAAGTTAAATTTAAAAACGCATACTTGAACTGAAAACTTACTTCCAGCAATTGTCGCTCCTAGATAGTACTGTAACCGAGTTCTTTTGTGTGTAACCTGGTAAATAAAGAATAAATGTTATGCACACCACATTTTGCAGGAAGTATGTTGTAGCTTGTAGTGCACATTATTGGTATATAGCAATTTCAGTATGCTTGAAATAGTGTAACATCATTAAAGTACATTGCAAATGATTTTTCTCCATAGACCATAATGTAATGGAATTCTTTTAAGTGTCCCTGTAAACTAACTATTCTACACACTTCATTTAAAATACTGGACATGACAATTTGTTTTCTCCCAAAATGGGTATTTAATAATGCCCAAAATGCATATACAGTGGTAACCAAATTGGGTAACCTCATACCTAAGAATCTTTCTACCCAATTCGAGTATTTTTCCACCCGTTTTAGGTCTTATTTTTTTCTGTGTATAAATTGAGTAAACTATCATCAATATTTTATTGTTTGACTGTAATATCATTTATTATACTTGACTTTGGAATTTATTAAAAGTTATTATTACGTATAATAAAGGCCGCTTACTAAAAACGCGTACCCTTCAAATAATAATGTAGTGAATATGAATTTAAAAAGATTCAAAAGATTTTAAAGAATCAGCTATTCATTTTACATGTTTTACAGACATTAAATTTTAATTGGCGAGATTTTCTAAAAAGCAAAATATATGTCATATGAAGTTATAATTAATCTATCAATAACAAATGTCCAGTTTAATAAATTGGATAATTGCGTTTCGCGTGCCTTTTCTTTCTTTCTTTTTTTTTTTTTTTTTTTTTTTTTTTTTTCAGATTTTAAGCATGATACTTTTTGAATGCTGATTAGGTATAATAGGTGTTTAAAGCAACTAATAATAGAAATGTATATATTAAAGTTTATGTACTAACAAATGATATATTAAAGTTTAAGTATTAATAGAATGATTAACCCATCCATTATAACGCATTCTCGTAAGGTATTTATTTTTTTTGCCGTCCAAAACAATTTTAATCACTTGCTGTCATTAAGTTTTCTGCTTCTACCGCAGTTACTTTTGAAAACCTGTTAAAAAATAAAATAAAATAAAAATATTCTGGTTTACCTAGCGATCTGCTCTTTGGAAATAATCTGATTTTCAGGAAAATTAGCGGAATTTGCAACAAATTTGTTGATTATTTGTCCATTGCGTCCCGTAAAATTGTAAAATAAGAATCGTCAGTTAAATTTTCGCCAGAAAAAAGGACTCGTTATATAATTTCCTATAATCCCTGCCCAGATATTATCCTTTATGTAACATTGTGTTATGGTATGTCTAAAATATTCGTGGGTTAGATCCTATCAGAATCGGATGTTTAGCGGCTTCGTCGTTCTCTATAGGTCTGTTGCCTAAAGGCATATTTCTTTGGGGAAACTTAAGAGGGTTATAATAATAATAATAATAATAATAATAATAATGCAGTAAACATCCTCTAATCCAGCACGTTCGGAACTTGAAGAATGCCAGATTACAAAATTTCCCGGGTTATAGGATGAATGTCGGGAAAAACGTGCAGAAGTTAGAATTAAACAAAAAATGACAGTAAAACTTTTTTTTTTTTTTTTTTTTTTTTTTTTAACAGCTTAAATAGAATTAAAAAAAAAAATACTCAATAATGTAAAGAACATCATATATATGACAATAAAATGAAAACGTGCACTGCAGCCTACTTTGTAGTAGTCTTCTCTCTCTTTTTTTTTAGGAAGTCATTTCGTATGATATGGAGTTTAATATCTAATTTCCGCATCATTGAACGGCTGTGATAAGAAAACTTGATAAATGTATCCAAGGCATCAGCTGTTTGATTCCAACTAATCGTTCACACCATCTTCATCAGAATCAACGTCTTTGAGGGCTGTTGGGTTGATAACACTCTGAATGATGACCTCGTGTGTCAAAATTTTCTCATTCGGATCATCCAAATCTGCTTCAACCTACTCTTTTATTTCTTCTCGATTCATGTTTCCGAAAGTCATGGCACCTTAGGATGCCGGATTAGAAGATTTTTACTGTTTTATAGGTAGTTTTATAGAGAAATATTCGATAAATAAGCTTAAGCAGACAGTTTATGAATCGAAGCTATTTAATGGTGAATTTGGTCAAAATAGTTCTGTCGAAGAAGTTTTATGGGAACAAAAACTATGCATAGTAGTTTAACCATCTTTTGCAGAGACATACAGGACAAGTTTGCGGTGTGACTAGTACAATTATTATTTTTTTAAATTTGACTAATTTTTCGAGGATTTGTTTTTTCAATTATTTTTCAAAATTTCATTATTTCAATAGAGGTTTATTTGATTTTTTGAAAGGGTTATTTTTGTTTGTCGTTTCCAAATGGCAAAACAGAGCAAATAATATTTCCTTTCAATTAAAAAATGTATTCATACGTGACTATTAGAAACAGAAAGAAAACTTTAAAATAATAATTAAATGATCACGTGTTTAAAACATTACTACGGGGAAAATTACGTCATAAAAAATGTATTTACGCATATATATATATATATATATATATATATATAGTATATATAAAGGAAACTTTAAAATAATATTCAATTATTACGCGTTAAAAGCAGTAAATGTGGAAAATAATGTCATATTTAAAATGCCCAAATAATAATATAATAATATTGGGGAACAGTTTCGATTTTTGGAAACCTGATTACAGAAGATCGCCACTAGTTGTTTAACTAAAATTCAATCTTCCGTAATCGCTTTAAAACAGATCAAACTAGCGTCTTTTTTTTTCTTTTTTTCTTTTTTTTTTTTTTTTTTGAGTCTAAATAGTCTCTAGTCTATAATTTAGATCAGAAATTACTGAACAATGTACTGCAAAACCTGTAAAAGCAGAATCGCTATAACAAGTGAAATATTCCGTTTTAAACACGTTTCCTTCTGAGCAGCATTGCTTTCTGCAACACCATAGAAATTTTCCGTTATAGACAGGTCCTGTTTTCAGAGGTTTTATTGCATCAAATTCCAATGCAAGCTAACGTATAGTTATAGCATGATGCTAAAAGAAATTTGAAAGAATTTGCGCATTATAAAAAATCAGGACTGTCAGGGACACCTGTCAAAACTATTCAGGAATGAAATTTCGCGGCTGCTCTCTCTAATACTGTTAAGAAATGAAAGGCAATCAATTCGAGCACATTTTATGTTAATTTAAGTTAAATTAATATTATTATTTTACTTTTTTTATCGTACTAACCGCCCTTTACGACCAGTTTGGTCTCCCTTAAAATTTAAGTTTGGGAAAGCATGCTAAGCATTGTATCATGTTACTTTTATTTATAACTTAATTTACTTGGATTCCCTTAAATATAATTAATATAATCCCTTAAACTAACATTAGTTTTTGTTGCATTAAAATATCTCAATTTGTTGATTTTCTGTAAGCGAGTAAACCCTATTGGTTTACAATGGAAGTCTATGGGAATTCGGCGAAATGTTAGATATATCGTCAAGTTGGTGACAAACTTGGCCGCGTTTGGCAACACAACAAGGTCCTCCCCTATGGTAACCCCCCTTATAGGTATGGAGATGCATTAAATGCTGTTCAATAACCAATGAGATGCGTTTCATTCGGGCGTTGCCATTAAACAATTAACAAATAATGCCGATTTATGTGCCCCATTCGATAGCGATATATATATATATATATATATATATATATATATATATATATATAGATTAAAAAATAAAATTTTAAGTAGTCATAACATAATCAGTCTCTAAGAAACATTGCAGGTCAAAAGGGTTTTTTTCTTCTTTTATTGTTTGTCTTGAAGTTATGCGTCACAAGAGCCTCCTCATGACCCTCCCTGCCCTTCGCATGAAATTTCAAAGTTGAAACTTACAGCGACCCCGCTGTCACCCAATCTCAAAAGTATTCAATCAGATCAGGTCCTCCTCGAATTGATTGAGCAAGTGTTTCAATGTTTTCCAAAATTCTAACCAATTTACGAGATATGTGTAAGGGGCGGGGAGGTTGAGGAGTGCGTGGCTTTTGGCTAGTGCTGCCAGATCCACTGTCACAAAAAAGCGGTACAAGGAGACAAAAAACCGGGACACAGCCTTCTTAATCGGGAGATAAAAATACAGTAAATACTAAGAAACAGGACACTGTCTATAACGGAATGCTGTCTTAAATGTAACAAATTTATGTTCCATGCGGAAGAAATCCCATTAAATTACATCTGATAAGACGTGAACCTGTCTAAAACGGAATCTTTTTCCGGTCACTTGAAATTTCGTCTTAGTAGGTTTCACTGTACTAAATAAAAAGAATAATTAATCTTACATAGCATCTACTAAAGCATCATCGCCAAAAATAGAATCAAATTTGGTTTTGGAGAGATTTGTACAGTTATAGTTCTGTGATATTCCTTCCGTAAGGACTATGATTTTTTCTTTCGTTTAAGACAGGATTACTTTATAAACAAGTTCCGTTTTCACAGGTTTTACTAATCAAAGTACAATTAAACCTTAAAAACAGAATCAATAGGGAAGACTGGAAAAATATTTCTTATTAGACAGAATTCTGTCTTAGCAAGTACTATATATTTGTACGATATTACTTTCAGCGGAATCATAAAAAAATTCCGTTCTTGACAGGTTTTACAGTATTAAGTTTTATTCGATGAAGACTAACGAATAGCAAATGATACGAAAAGAAATTTAGATGAATTTCTACCTCCTGAAAAATCGGGAATTTAAGATTTTTGGCGTCCCGCAGGGTCTTTGAAACCCTGAAAATCGGGAGATCCCGCGTAAATCGGGACACCTGGCAATACTACTTCTGGCGTATACGACAGACTCTTTTTTTTTTTTATAAATATATAAATATTTAAAAGGCAATATGTGCCAATTTGCGATTGAATTTCGTTGGATTTGAACTCTAAGTTTGGAGAAATTTACTTATCAAATTGTTCAGTAATTTTTGAAACTATTTAAAAAACTGGGTTGTAAAACATTAAGGTCTAAGTATGGATTAAATTATCTATTGTTACAATACAAAAGAACTAGCATTTTGTGGCCGTCACAAAACTTTCTTCTACATAAATCACGTCAATTACATCATTTAAATAGTAAAAGAAATTACATCAATTTATTCATATAAAAGTATACCTGAATTTGAAGTTTGATGAAAATTCGTGCATTAGTTATTGAGATAGAGCTGTAGGGGAAATTCTGAAAAATGCAGCATAACAGTGCCACCTATTGTGCGATTTGCACCAAAACACAAACAGCACTAATTCATATTAAGGTATGCCGGAATCTGAAGTTTGATGAAAATCCGTGTATTAGTTCTGGAGCTAGAGCTACTGTGGAAATCACAAAAATGCAGCACAGCAGCGCCACCTGTTGAGTGATTTACACCAAGAGATACAAAACATCAATTCATGTCAGGGATTAACTGAATCTGAAGTTTGATAAAAATCCGTGCATTAGTTCTGGACATTGAGCTATTGTGGAAATCGAGAAAAATGCTGCACAGCAGCGCCACCTTTTGAGAGATTTACAGCAAAACATAAACAGCACTAATTCATATACTGGTATACCTGAATCTGAAGTTTGTTGAAAATCCAAGCATTAGTTCTTGAGATAGAGCTATTGCGGAAGTCACAAAAAATGCAGCATAGCAGCGCCACCTGTTGAGCGATTTACACCACAGGGTGCAAAACGTCAACTCATGTCAAGCACTAACAGAATCTCAAGTTTGATGAAAATCCGTGCATTTTTTCTTGAGATAGAGCTATTACGAAAATCGTGTAAATGCTGCAAAATGCAGCATAGCAGCACCATCTGTTAGGCGATTTGCAACAAATCGTTACCAGCACCAATTCATATCAAGGATTAACTGAATCTGAAGTTTGATGAAAATCCGTGCATTAGTTCTTGAGATAGAGCTAGTGCAGAAATCGCGAAAAATGCAGCATAGCAGCGCCACCTGTTGGGCGATTTACACCAAAAACTAATCAGCACCAATATATATTAGGGACTACTTGAATATAAATTTTTATAAAATTCCGTGCATTAGTTCTTGAGATAGAGCGCCCACAAAATTTGTGTCACATACACACAGACAGACAGACAGACTCACAGAGTCACAGACAGACATTTTGTAAAAACATGTTTTTTGGAATCTCTGACCTCTAAAACATGTAAATCCGTCGAAAGCCGGAAGTCGAAATTTTTTACGAATCCAATACTTTCTTCTTGTAAAGATAGAAGAAAGTAAAAAACCCAAATAAATGAAGACTTCATAATAGTATTTATATATGAGGACTCCAGAAGCCAAGGGGGTATAAGTGACAAAATTGAAAAAAAAAACTGCTAAGTGCACAGGTTATCTGGAAATAAGGTTATTTGTTTGAGGGAAAGAAATATAAGGGTTTTTCTAATTATGAGCTATGTTCTAGAGATCAACTACTTAACCCGGGAGAACTCGCTGCATGAGATTTTCTCTCACAGTCGTAACTTTTTTAAGACTCTTATTTAAATCATTTTTCATTTTAATTAAAATTTCAAAATGTTTTTCAATTATTTTACCTATTTTGTGAATAAAAGTACTAAGCCAACCAAAAAAAGTTGATATTATATGAATGTAAAGTAAAAGAAAAGCAATTGGGCATTCTCACTAGCGAGTTCTCCCGGGTTAAGCTCTTTAAACTACTTAACTCTTTAATCTCTACTTAAATTTAAAAAAAATATTGTACTCCACTTTTCTTTAACAGTTATTGAAATAAGAGTTCAAAAATCGCTGTAAAAAAAGCAACCGTTTCATATTGTAATTCAGTCAATTACTATTGATGTTCCAACTTTGAACTCAATTTACTCCAAATCTAAATTTTGTCACTTGTATCCCTTGGCTTCTGGGGTCCTCATATAAGAATGTGCGGGTTCTAAACTACAATAAATAAATAACTTTGCTTTAATTTTTCCCCAACTCTTTCTCGTTATTTCAAAAGATCTGTGTTCTTTATTCCTTTGCTTTTAATCTTTACATAGGTATATCTATATATTCTTTAGCAAAAAAAAAAAAAAACTCCTGCACGCAGATATTTACATTCTTTCTCCAGCTCTCGTACTGATGAAAATTGAAATTTATTGCTATATCATGTGTGAAAACACAAGTCTTCGCTTTGGTGCTCCAGTCTCTAATTGGCAGTTCCCTAGAGTACAGTTCTAAATGAAATGTGCCGCCCTAGAGACCTCTTACGTATGGAATGCAGTTACTGGGGAGGATTTGATTTGTAGCTCTCATTTCTTCGGAGAATAAGAGGTCAAGTTATGTCATCAACCACAAAACTTTGCTAACCAGAGCAGTCCTGGGTATTCTACATTTCGTTGAAAGGAAAATGCATAACAGGATTTTTTTTTTTAATTTTTTGTTTAATAAATACTTTAAATATGTAATTTGTTCGCGCCACATTATTCGATAGATCATTATTCTTTAGGAAAATAACTGCAGAGTTAGTCTTCGTATTCGAATAGGAAAGTATCTATAGGAAAGTATAAACTGTTCTCAATCCAAACTGTCTACTTTGTCACACATTTTTAAATTCCATTTTTTTTCTCAAGCGCATGAAATTGGCAATTCTCTTTATTCAGAAAATATGTAATCGAACAGTTTTTACTATTTTTTTTGGCAAAGGCAGAAGATCTTTCAAAAGACAGGGTCAAAGTTGACATTTTGAACTGAATTTCCGTACTTGACAAGGCAGGAAAGAAAACATTTAAGACAACAATAGTTTATAACTCAAGTTGTAATTCGCTTATCGAAAAGTTAAAATGAACTGTTCGATTACAAACTAATTCAATAAACATACCTTCAAGTATCATACTTTTATGTTTAAAAATGAATCAGAAAATGCGTCAGAAAGTTTCGCGTTATCGAACGGGGGAATTCCCCCCTCCCCCCCTCAGAATCGCTTTTGTAAAGGAGATCGATAAAAATAAGTATCGACATTATTAAAGTATCGATTACACCCCCTCCCCCCGCCCTCCTACAATAGGTTAAAAAAAATATTTTTTTCTGAGATGTTTTGATTGTTTCAATACAAGTTAGGATCAATGCTTACTGTCTTCCGGAAAGCTTAAGGAGCTAATTAAGCTAATTATAAGGAGCGTTTAAATGTTTCTTTAAAGGATTTTTTTAGCAAATTTTAAGGTATTTTTAGTCAGTTAAGTCAATTTGAATTGTTTTAAGTCAATTTGAACTGTCTTCGATAGAAAGTTCTCATAAACCCTTGTAGTTTTCAACACAAGTACCACAAAATGGATGGTCCAACGTTGTCTAATTGACGTTTTACGTTGGTCCACAGATTTGCCAACTAACCATTTGCAACTAACGGACCATCAGTGGTCCAACCGTTTGGCCCCTGCTCAGATACGAACCAAACTAGAGGGATATCTGCACCTAACTATTCCCCAACCATTTTTCTCCCTAGGCTTTCAGAAATACTTTCTACCAATTCACGGAAATATTATTGGCAGCACTGCTGCCGGTATATATCCGAGAATTGAAAAAATTTCCGTTCTTCTTCTTTTTTTCTTTCTAGGACAGAAAATTTCCGTAATCTGAAAAAATGGTTTTTTAAAAAAATACGTCTGTCGTTCTTCCGTGGATCCTTGGCTTTGAACCTGGAACCGCGCGTTTCGAACCCAACAACTTCCCTTAAGCGAAAACACCCGCTCGCTAATGCTAATCCTATGGAAGAAATTTATTAAGATATCCCGTTTCAATTTCATTTTTTTTTTTTTTTTTTTTTTTTTCATTGGATAGATGAGATTGATCCTTTTTTTACTTTTTCAATTTTGTTTGCAGATTTTTTTTCTAATGGGGATACTTTCACTTTCAAACCAGTTCCGGAAATGAAAGTGTCCTAATAAAAAATACGGAAACTGATACTGAAATGGAAATAAATCCACACTGTGTCACTGAAACTGCACTATCATGAATTGCATTTACAATACGGTTTCAGTTCCATTCTTATTTCTGTTGTATTTCGCACAAAATAATTTTGAAAATTTCGATACAATATGTTCATAATTGAAGAGCTAAGTGGAAGAACATGTTAAGTAACAAAAATTACATTTGAAGAAATTTGATGTGAAAGTTTTTGTTGTCAATTTTAATGATTTATTTTCTGTTTGATACCATGTGTTTAAAATATTAACAGGTGTGGTACTAAACTCTATCAAAAAAACTTATTCATATTTAATTTTTAAATACTAAAAAATATTAATATTATTTGCATTATTAAATATTAAAATATTAAATATTAAATAGAACTTTGGTATTTTAGCTTTACCATGTGATAGATAGATACCTGATAACACTTTCGTCCAAAAGATAAAATAATTTTTAAGAAAATGTAGCATAACATGTTCTTCCACTCAGCTCTTCAATTGTTAAAGTTTGAATTAAAGTCTGACCCTATAATTTTTACATACTATACTTTTTACAGAATAAATGGATTGCAACCCTGCTTTCCTATACAAAAATTGTGTGTTTACGACTTCTTAATTTTACCACTTCTTAAAATTTGTCTATCTTTTTTTTTTTTTTTTTTTTTTTTTTTTTTTTTTATCACTCAGTAATACGATTTATACTTGACTCGGCGTAAAAAAGATGGCACAAACAATCAGAAATTCAGCCTAAAGCTATTTAAAAGTTTCTTAAAGGAGTCAGTTCTCTGTTTCAAGGAAAACAGCAGCAGAAAGAAAATGTTTCAAATGAAAATCAAATTTCAAAGTAATTGCTTAAGAGGCGCAAAGGCCAACATAGTGAAGAAGATTCCATGCCGGGATTCGAACCCGGGCCATCAGTATAGCGCACTGACGTTTTAACGCAGCACAGTGCTGCGTTTGTAGCCTTGCCAACACTGTCTGGCTGGGATAAGAAAGACTCTAGAACCGGTCTCGGCTTGGTCCTGTTACCAAGGTAACTGGTCAGTCGACTTTATTTTAAGGAAGTCCTGCATTTTCTTTTCTCCCATTCAACCGATCATTCCGAGAATTAGCGGTCTTTTTTATTTGTTCTATGGATGAAATCCCTCCCTAGAAGTTTTGGAACCTTCGAAAGCAGGAAACCTACTCAGGGTTTTTCTTATCTCGGTCACACAGTAATAGTGAGAAATTTTCCAGGCTGGGTATCGTTCCATGTGGTTTAGTCGGTAGGACGTCAGTGGTTCGATTCTCGGGATGGAATCTTTTTCACCATGTTGGAATTTGCGCCTCTTAAGCAATTAATTTGAAATTTGATTTTCATTTGAAATATTGTATGCAAGGCGAATGTTTCTCTCTGGAATAATTTCCATGTATTAATATAGAAAGAAAATGCGTACTTATTTCGGGTTGCTTTTTTAGGGTTTCGTTCATCCCACAAAACTCTTATACTAGTCTCGCTTCTCTGTCTGTCCGTCCGTCACAGGCTCGTACTCGGAAATTATTTAAGTTACAGACTTTTTTCTTTCTTTTACATAGAGCTGAATACCCCTGTCCTTCCCAAAATCATAAAATTTTGAAAAATTCTTATATTATTAGAGTTTTTATGAATTCGACCATTTCTGCGACATTACATAATCTTAATTCCAGTTAATTCATTCGTAAAAGTTATGTAGCCTAGTCATTGGGTTCGTATGCACAAGGTTGTGAGTTCAAATCCCGTAGATTTAAATTGAAAATTTTTCAAACTTAAATTTGTTATTTTATTTATTTATTTTTTCTTTTTTGGCGGAATTTATTTTTAAAAATAAATTTGCAAAGCAAAAAAAAAAAAAAAAAAAAAAAAAAAAAAAAAAAATGAATAAACATTTCAAAAACGGAATTGCATTGAAATTTTTTTTAACTTAAATTTGTTATTATGTTAACGGAGTTTCTTTTCAAAAATAAATTGCGAAGTATTGTGTGTCCCCCCCCCCCTCCTCTCAATAAATAAATAAATAAATAAATAAATAAAAAATTAAAAAATAATAATAAAAAGAAAAAATCCTAAATAAAAAGAATTAAACTTTTAAAAATTGATTGATGTCAGAGGAATAAATATTGAATTTCCATGATCTTTTTTATTTGATGCTGCCATTTACTGGCAATTTTTTGAAATAATACATTTTTTATTGACAATTTTTTTTTTCAAGTTATCTCAGTGCATTCTTGAGGAATTAAAATGTATTTTTTTCTTTTTTATTTCGAATTTTAATAAAGTTCTTTTTTGGTGCCATCTAGTGAGTTTTTGAAAAGTGAAGGAATTAATATGAATTTTTACTGAATTATTTAAGCTTTTTAAATATGTTTTAAACATTTTTTTGCTTTTAAAATTATTAGTTTTTATTTATACCTCTGCTAAATTATTGAAATTGATGAATTTAAAAATATTGGCATTTTTTAATTTATTTAAATAATTGTACTAGAATATTTTTAATTTGATGAAAATATATTTTTTTAATTTATTTTAAAATCAAATATAATGGTGCTGCCGTTTATGTAACATTTTAATAATTATGAATTAACAATTTTGATTTATTAATTTAAGGATTTTGTGTTTTAAAAGACATATTAAACGAAACCCTTTGTGAGATCTGCGATCGCACTTACTCACTTGTTTATTTCTTATTATTCGCGTTGTTTTACGTTATTTTTTACACGAAAGACGAATAAGTTCATTAATTCAAAGCACGTTTATCATTTAAATGAAAAAGATACCAAATAAGTTTTCGAAGTGCAAATCATATTTTGAATAATCTGTTACGTATTTAGTTTTTTCATGATTTCTGCATTAACAACCGAAGAACCTATGGGTAGAAAATGAACTTCCTTAAGGTTTAGAGCGGTAGTTGTTTCCTTGTTCGAAGTGCGTTATTTAATGCTGACCTTTAAAAGATGCCGTCTCGGAAATTAGAATTAAGAACAGCATTTTCAGTTCTATGAATTATATGCTCTTCCAAGATGCTGAATGGAAGAAACGAAATGCTATTAGTTATTCGTGGGCACAAAGGCGGATCTTCGTTATTTTCATTTTTTATCGATCTTTGAATTGTGACTTGTTTTGAAAATTACTACAAAAAAGAAAAAAATCAAAATCATTGTTTATATGCATTCTGACTCACGAAATTAATCATACTTTTTTTATAAAAAGGTGTTTGTTTACACCGAGTTGTGCAACGCGAAAAATCAGTTTTTGATAAGTAATTTGCCATAGTCCTTTCAGAAATAATAATTTGATTTTGTTTGAATTATGACTTCTGTTATTTAAATTTTATGCATTCTGTATTTTTATATTATGGCTTATTCTGTTATGTGAATTTCTATTTATTTTTCCTTAAATTGTTTTGTCCATCGCTAAAGCAATATTAAATAAATTAGTCTACCATCATTCAGAATTATTTTACGAAACTACAAAATGTAATATGTTATTGAAATCAATAGTTTTTTATATGTTATTGTCCCAGTTTTTATAATGGTATTATTAATGAAGGAAAAACCCGAACCTCTGAATATAATTAGCAAAATTTTAGTCGCCTTTCAGTTTCTTATACATATTCCACATCCACACAATGAGATACAACGAAAATCTGGATGTAGTGAGACAAAAACTGTTGAAGGTTTAGGGTTTCGCATGTATAAAGAAAAACTATAGCTTCAACTGTGGCAGAATTACATTTAAAAACATTCAGGTTAAAACATATGTTGGGGTTTATTTTATTTAATAAAGTTTTTACTTTTCACACAGCAAAAAACACCAAAACAATTTTAAACAAAAAGTATCAGAAATATTAGTAAAAAGTGAAAATGATTTCTCACCTAACAAAAAAGCGTTTTCTCAATTTTTTTGTTAAACATTGTTCTTTTTAAATTTGTAGGAATGATTTTTAAATCAGTAGTTAGGCTTTCGCAAATTCAGAGTTGTAACTGCAATCATCGGTGAAATACTAAATAAAAGAGCGAGTTCTAGTCTTTAAGTTTACTTTCTAAAATAGGTCTTCGATCTATATATTCTATAAGGAGACTGGGGAGGGTTGACCATGGGGGAGGCTTGACCCACTCTTCAGTTTTCATGTTTAAAAGTTTTGCCAGTAGTTGACAACCAAAGATAATGAAATAAACAATAGTCTTTGTTTCATGCAGATAATTGAAACAGGTATGGAAAAATCAATTGTGAGGTGTTTTCAGCATAAAAAGTGTATTTTTTAGAAATATTTTGTAAGATTTTCTCAAATAAAATATGTCGTACAAATTTAAGCAAATAGGTTTTCAATAATGCAGAAATATTTAGCTTTCCTTCCAGGCATAAAAATTGTACAGTAAATTAGTCTAAACATAACCATGTGCTATACTTTAAAAGGTGGCTATGTAAGGAGTGTTGATCCAATCAATGTGAGGAAGGGTTGACCAGATGGTCAAAAGTTCCCTTAATTAAGTGTTTTTGGAAATCTTTTTATTGTACACTGTGCATAATGAAGGGTTAATGGTTAAAGTTCTAAAATAATGTAAGTTTATTCTGTAAAGCTACAGTAAAATGGAGTGATAGAAAGGAAAATGTTTAAAATTGATTAAAGGAAGATGTGAAAAATTGATGTTAGAAGCAAGAAGAAATTTAATGAAATATAAATTGGAAAGTTGATATGAACTTTTATTTCATTTAAATAGTAACCATATTAGGTAAATGGAAAGAATGGGAAAGACTATAAAGGGTGAAAGCAGCAGCCTTAAGAAACGTTAAATGTTTATGCCTCTGCAAAAGAACATAACATTGATCAAAACACTTTAGGAAGTATGTAGACAAATTTCACCAAGATGAACACAATGCCATGAAGTCAAACTATGTGGCAAATAGTGTTACCAGGTCGAGTGTTACAAAAAGTGAGTGTTTAAAACGAAATTTTTCTCCGGTACCTTGAATTCCGTCTAAGCAGTTTTGTTTACACATCACATTTTCCGCCAAAAAAATTTTATGCTAATCAAACCATGTAGCATAGAGTTATTCTGATTTTATTTCCCTTAAAAAATATTTCAATATCAAATAAAGTGGGCGAAGCCTCCCATATAATGGGAGCCTTGACCCATTATTTTCTCATGATTAAAGTCAATAATTTTTCAAATTTCTTATATATTACGCTTATGTTGCAATTTTATTTTGATTACTGATTATATAACAAATAAATTGATATGTAAAACTTTATTCTAGGTTCAATATTTAAAAAATAAAAAATCATTTTATAAAAAATGGGCCAACCCTCCCCAATCTCCCTAAAATAAAGTCTTTGTGCAATATTCTCTATTTTATAATTTCCGTCTTGTGAATTCTGATTTGCATTATATGTATGTGGAAAACCTACTAGTGACTGCACTTTTTTTTCGGGTTCAGATCGGTTTCGAGTTGAGTTTTCATAGTTACGGGTCGGGTTCGGCTTATCTCGGTTTCCCAATGAATGTTCAGAATATCAATTTCATGTGAAAAACTTCATATTTATATGTATGAGTCATTAAACATTTATTTTTCTACCTAAAGAATAAAATTAATATTAGACAGAAGATTGTAGATTTTTTTTTTCATAATTATATTTCATCAATTTTCTTTGATTTCGGGTTTCGGGCCGTTATCGTGGTAAAGTGTTTCCGGTTGAGTTTTAGCAGAATGTACTTTCGCAGGACTCTACTCCTCGTGCACGTTACTTTTGATGTAATGAAATTTATATTATTGAAGATGCCAAATACTTTTGCAGTGTTAAAAGTTAGCAAAAGTTTTAAGAATTGTGATCTTAAACCTAATTTGAATCATAAAATGAAAGAAATGTTTAAACAGCCCTACCGTTATTAGTTATGTTTCTGAAGAAATTATATATATATTATTAATTATAACTAATAAACAAATGCATATTTTCCCACGGATTGATGCACTAAGTGCGAGCTAACACTTACATAACTTACAGTTGTACGAGCCAAAAAATCTGTAATACTTAAACATTAGAGTGTCTACATAATTTTTATTATAAAGCTAAAATATGTGTAACGCTAACGTAGTATTGACGGTGACAACACCTGGCCAATAAATTTAACTTTTACTGCAATTTTTTTTTTACTTCTAAAGGTCGCACAATTTAAATTTTTCGCCTTCAAATAGGAAAAAGAAATATTCGTTAAATTTTTTATGATTTTTAAAATAACTTCTAAGCAAGAATTTTTTTAAAATCTATCTCTATCTCATGCTTCTCTATTAGGAAAGATCATCTCGTTTGCACTTAAAACAATATAAATAGTTCACTATTTGTTCCGGGCTATATTCAATAACGAAATTAAAACTTCATCAACAAATAAATAAAATAATATAAATAAAACACTAATTTAAGACACATATAAACGAACTAAGCGCCTAAACCACTAAAAATATCAGAATCAAAAAGGCTGCTGTAAGTAGCGAAATCTTTGGCGATTCCTTCCTGTATTAACATCTGGTAAGCGGTTAATATGAAAGTATCACTTTTAATAAATTTCACAACTTTATTTCTATACATTATTGATAATTTTCTTATAAAAATGCCGTTTAATGTTGTTAGCTGGTAATCTAAAAAAAATGTATTAAATGTAAAAATCCTATTAGTGGTTTAAAAAAAAAAAGTTTTCACTTATGTTTTTGTAACCCGGGAAGACCCGATTCGATCCCCAAGTAATTCATAGAAGTCGGAAATTTGGTGACATTTTAAACACATAATTAGGAGGAATGGAAACAGAGAGACGTGGGAACAATGAGGCACATGTGAACAACGTCCATTTAATCTAATTGATCAACTATTGATATTTTTACAAGATTTTTATCTGCTGTTAATTAATGAAATGAACCTTGTGCACCCTTTCTTAGTAACTTTTTTTTTTTTTTTTCAAGAATTTTGACCGAATGATCAAAATTCCGGTTCATTTCGTGAACATTCATACTCTTTCAAACAAAATAACTTAAAGAAACTAAATAAGGCAGTATAAAGTAAATGCACATATATCACTTAACAGCAGTGGGCCACTAATATTTAAAGTTTAAAAACAAGTCCAGAATGCATTTCTAAAAAACGACTGAAAGAAATCTAATTGATTAACATCCTTAAATGCTTACTTTCCATAAACTGTTTGGAATATTTTTTTTTTTTTTCTGCTGTTACATTTGTTTATTTTTTTGAGTGTCTTCAAAAAGAGATTTTTTGGCAAATTCTTTGAGATTTCATTAAGAGATAAGTTTTTATTTAAAACCTTGTTTATTTCATGTTACGTTTCATTTTGAATTAAACTTCTGTTGATATACTCTATTACATTGTAAATAATTTGTTGGATAAGCCGAAAACTTAAAGATTCGTGCATCAGAAATTTACTAGACTCACTACTAGAGCATCGAATAAGGTAACATTTTTTTTTCTTTTTTTCCGAATAATATATTTTGAAACTTTGAATGTTTATTCTGATACGTGAAGATTAGGACTAAGATAAAATTATATATATATCTTTCGGAATTCACTAAAACTTTAAAATTAATTGTATAAACGTCCTTAAGTGGCCCACTTCTGGTTCGTTTAAGCTATGACTACATATGGATTTATTTTTACAATACAGTAGAACCTCGATTATCCGAAGTAATTGGGACAGACTATCTTTCGAAAAATCGAAATTTTCTGATAATCAAGAATGCTTCAATTTTAAAATTAAAGAGAAGTATATGCACTATTTCTTATTATGGTAACACGTGCTTAATAAAAATAAAGCATTAGCAAAATAGAAACAAGAATAAATTACCTGAACTTCAATATTGAAATTAAGTACCTTTTACATATATCATAAGGGTTTGAAAAATGTTTCGTTTGTCACCTTTTCGATTGCCTTTGTTTTGAAGCTCTATCACGGAATTTTTAAATATTATTAGTTCACCAGTATCACAGACTTTCTACTGCTCCAGCCATGCCAAATCTTTTGCAAAACATTCAAAAGCTTCAGAATTGTTTGTTAGTTTTCTTCATTCCACTCCGTAGCTTACGGGAGCTCAAGTTAAATTCAAAGGAACTCTAAGAAAGGGGATCGAAAATATTTATATCTACTCTAGTTCGGAAAGGACCGCTTGCACACAAGGATTACGATAGTAAAAAAGAAAAAAAATAGCTTTCAAAATGGATTTTGCACACAAAGAATGTTATAGTAAAAAAAAAAAAAAAAAAAAGCATTAAAATGGATTCGGATAACAGAGGTTCTACTGTAACTTTAACTGCAATGCGGAATTTTGAATGCAGTTTTTTTTATAGAATATTTGAAATAAATTAAATGTTAATATGAGTTGGGCGATTTAAAAGTATCTGACAAAAATTATACGCAATATTCATATTTATACAACAGATCTTTATTAAACAAATTAACGGATGGGGAAAATCGCCATAAATTCACGTATACGTTTATTTATTATGTAAAGATGGATACATAAAATAAATTTCTGTTAAATACTCAAACTTGAAAAAACAAATATCCATAAGCGAATCTTGTTTCAAGATTGAGTTAAATATAGGCAGATAAATTATTAAATTTATAAGTACCTTATAACTAGAGATCGACCAAAAATTCGGTTTCGTTTTCCTTTTCGGCCCAAAATCTGAGTTCTGACGAAAATTCGGCCGTACCGAAACTATCTGTATTCCAAAAACCTGGTTTCTACCTTCGGAAATTTTCAACATGACTCATTGATTTGAGCTGTATCGGCTGAAATTCGATTCTCTTTTTTTATTGCTATGAACTTCACTGTTTATAATTATCAGTCATGACTGACTCAAAACGTGAGTGCATATTATAAAGCAATCAATGCATATATGGCTAAATTTTGAAGACTCTTTTCACGTGCTCATTAAAAACTGCAGACTTAATAGTAATGATAAATTTTTAGTTTGAAACTGTAGAAGGGTTTCGAATACTCTTTGAGAAAGTTGTAGTATAACAGATGATCATTTACAAAAATCATTATAAAAGATAAATCGAGATATGCATCCCTAAAACATTTTTTAATTAGAGGAAATTCGTATAATTAGAAAATCTTTCTGTGCCGAAGATGAATTAAGTACATTTCATTTTATATGAAAATAAAAAGTTTTCGTCAGATACACACAGAGCCAACGTTGGCCACATGTATAATTGCACGTATAATTAATTAATAATTCTTTATATTTATGTATGTATTAATTACTTAAAAAATCTTTTGGACGTTTTCGTTTTCGGCCGAAAATAGGAAGGTTACCGAAATTCGGTTTCTGTTTCATTTTCGTTCTTAAAAACCTGTTTCGATCGATCCTTACTTATAACCAAACTTTTGGGTAGATTTCGTCAGAATCACTAACCTATTATATTCTCACTTATGTTGGAATTTCTGAAAAACTTTTGCAGATCTACGCCGATCATGACCCCTAGCACCCAAAGTCACCCCCCAGTTCAAAACTTTTCTATCTATCTATTTATCTAAGGTTCCATCTTTATTTTGTATAATGTCAGAGCTATGAACTGATGCTAAATTTATTAATTTATTCATTTAATTTTAGTAATTGGAAATAGATGATGATTTATAATTATATAATGGTTATACAGTCGAGTCTCTATATAACGAAATCCATTGTTCCAGTAAAAAAATCGTTATATAGAGAAATTCGTTATATAGAGAATGAGTAAAAATTCCTATTTAATGCGTAAATTTTGAACAAAAATTACTTTGAAGTGTTTAATTAAGAATTCGAAATGTTTAACTATAAATATTAACCTAATATTGTATTTCTGAATTATTTAAACAGTTTCAAAAAAGAAAACAGACATTTATTTGAAAGCATAATAAAAATCACATAAGGAAAACTTACATTCATTTTAGACGAAGAAATTTCTAATTTTTCACTGTTTTGATTTCAAAATTGTTACACTCTCAAAAAAATGTTCACACTTTAGCAAGGAATGAAAAATTGTATCGGGAACATTTTCCTCCATTTGAATTCTCATTCACCTTAAACTTCAATTACCTCTCTGATCCCACTCTTATATGTGTAACAATCCAATTGACACTGTTTTAAGAAGTATGTTGGAAGGTGTGTGAAAAGGGGGGGGGGAGGGAGATGAATTCGTTGGGCATAAAAAACAAGGAGATTCAAGGTAGAAAAGTAAGATTTAAAAAAAAACTCAGCACTGAGCGATAAATCATTAATCAGCGATGGAAAATTGATTCCATGTGATATGGAAGATTTTTTAAAACAATAAATAAAGAACATTTTATGAAAAAATTCGTTATATGGAGATAGATATTTCGCTATATGGATACTGTTTTTAATGAGATCATGGGAAAAAGGGACCGTTCCTACTAAAAATTCGTTATATAGAGAAATTCGATGTATGGAGTTTCATTATAGAGAGACTCGACTGTATAGGGTAGGGGAGTACACAGTGAGACAGCAGCGACTTTGACATATAGTTGTAACTTTTTCTTCAAGCTGGAACACACACATAACGACCTCATCTTATGCAACACGTGGATGTAGTTTCGGCATTTCAGTTACTCGTCCGACAAAATAGTAAATAATTCCTTATTTTGTAGTAGTTAAAGTTACATAAACGTCTATTTTAGAGTTTATTTCCTTCAGTATGACATATATTTACTTAACCAAACCTAGCTATATCTAATAATAGACTATTTCGGCAAAACGACATAAACTTTTTAAAGCGATGAAATTGATGTAACAGATGTGGCATCCATTTTGTTACAACGTAACGAAAGTACACAGTGAGACACACAGTGAGACGTGTCTTATTGTATACCTACTATGTGGTTCTGATGTTAAAAAAGTTATTTATTAATAAAAGAAGGATTTTCTCTCTCTCTCTCTTCCTCTCTGTGTGTTTGGGCGTGCGATGGCTAGAGAAATTTACTAAACGTAAGAGGCTGAAAATTTGCATGAAGGTAGTCCAAGGTCTGCCATTGTCCATCCGAGGCTCATATTTTAAATATTTTGAAAATCTAGAAATATTAATTAGAAATCATAAACTGCAGAAAATTATTGATAGAGTGTAAAAATGTATGATTTATGAAAATATACACATTGTCTCACTGTGTACTACTTGTGGTACACAGTGAGACAATTTTCGATACTCCGTTATGCTGCTTCTGTGCTTTTATAAATAACTTTTTTAAAAATCATTTATACATTAATGTGTAGCGCATTTGTGTAGCTTAAAGATGTAGCAAAAAAAATTTCAAAAGAATAAAAATCGCCGCCATTTGTTAAGTAATAATAATTTTCGTCTCACTGTGTACTACCCTCCCCTATATATATCCGAATATCTTCCAAACTGATATATCAAATCAAGGGGCAGAAAATATCGGTCAAATTCGTTAATGGGCAAAGTCGGACGGAAGGGATGAAAATGGAGAGGTTTTTTGTGAAAACAGATTAAAACCCATAACTTCTTAATTTAACCTATCGAATCAGTTTACAGTTATTATCACTTCTAGGAAAAGGACCAAAAATTTATGTACGACAGATTTTTGATATCATTAAAAATGGACTCAGGGGCGAAAAAAAATAGGATTTTAAGAAAAAAAAAATCATAACTTCGTTAATTCTCAAGATATCAAATCCACTTAAATTTATTATAAATCCTCTTAATATTATCTAAAACTTTTATATTGACAAGTGTTTGATAGGATCAATTATTATAGCAAAAAAATAAAATTAAAAAAAATAAGACGAAAAAAAGGGGATGTTGAAGAAGAAAAAAATTCATAACTTCGTCAATTCACAAGATATCAAATCAGCTTAAATGTACTATAAATCTTCTTTATATTGTCTACAACTTTTACATTGACAAGTTTTTTATAGGACCAAGTCTTACAGCAAAAACAAAAATAAGAAATAAAAAAAGAGGTGGGGGGAGTTGTGGAAGAAAAAAAAAATCACATTAACAGGATTCTGATAAAAACAAACTCTTACAGAAAAATAAAATTAAAAACTCGTAAAAAGCGGCCAGATAAAATTGTTAAACTGGGTTTATCTCTAATGTTGATCTAGTTTTTGTTAGTGAAATCAATATTTAACTTCGAAATTTACCTGTGCCTGTAGGCCGAGCGGGCAGGGAGTTTTTATATTTCTATTGTTTATTGTAAGAAAATTCTTGAAAAGATTAAACATAAAATTGGATAATTTGATAGAGAGAGGAGGCGCGAGGAGAAGGAGGTCTTAGGAAAATAATAGAAAAGTTTTCGATTTGTCACATATTCTAAGATATATAATGGAAATTGATTGAAAGTAATAAATACAGAAAAAATTCAAATTATAATAAGTTGAATTTTAAGTAAACTAAAGCTTCTAATTTTTTTTTTTTTTCTCAGAAGATAAAATATATTTATTTATTAATTTGTTATTTAAGGTGATGAGATGGAACCTCTAACGGAGGAAAGTGCAGAGGATACAATATTATGTTCATCAAATAAGAGTTCAAAGGATTCCTTAGATGGCATATGTAAGTATTATTTATAAATAACACAAGTCTGCGGTGGTTGTGTTTTTTAACTTTTGATAATTGATTTTTATGTAAATTTTAGCACTGAATCCTTAAATGACCTTCATTTTTTACCATCACGTCAGGATTTTTCGCAAATCGTAAATTTAAGAATTGTTGAAAAGGTCGAAAAATAGTGAAAATCTGATCCTATAAAATAGATGTAAAACTTTTATTTTCATAATATCTTATTCGCTTTTTTTGGCTTATACTGGGGATTCTTATAGCTAAACAGCTGAGAGGTATGATTGGGGGGGGGGGGAGGGAAGGCGGTCCAAAGAAACTTCCACATCTGGAATAAAATTGTAAATATTTTAAATGCATAATATTTTACATGGATAGCTGTAAGAATGCGTAGTATAAGCCAAAAAAAAAAAAAAAAAAAAAAAAAAAAAAAGAATAAATTTCTATGAAAAATGTTTTACGTCTATTTTATAGAATCAGATTTTTACAATATTTCGACTTTTTAAAAATTTAAAAATTTGTGATTTACGAAAAATTCTGACGTGATGGTAAAAAATGAATGTCATTTTTTTGATTCAGTGATAAAAAATACATAAGAATCAATTATCAAAAGCTAAAAAAACATCTTTTTAACTGACTTTCAACAGAGGAGGTTATGCAGATCGTTTGCATGTTTATCTGTTTAAAATATTTAGTATATGTTCATCTATGCATAACATTTGTACTGATGATCCAATTTTCATTACATATGTTTTGCTGGAAGATCTTTTTCTGAACATGGTCTCGTCTCAGTATCATCAGAATTTAAGGAAGTTATATTTGTCGGTTAGTTTTATGTTTTTCTTTTTTTTTGGGGGGGGGGGAGGGAGGAGGGGTTAATTTTCCTAAAAATTGACCAAGCATAACGAATTTATACTTTACGTTTTTAAAATAATCCTCTTATCGTGTATAGTTTTTTTTTTTTTTTTTTTTTTTTTTTTTTACAAGGACATCTCGAAAATTTTAATGCATAATTGTCTACTGGGCTTAAAATAAATAAATAAATAAAGCGATATTGACAACAATGAGATTTAAAATAAATGTGGAATAGAGCCCTGCATACCTGCATTAGAATGGATAATCTGATTTTACATGAACCCGACTCGATTCACGGATTAAATCGTTACTCTAAATGTTTCCATTTGGGATGAGTTTTGGATCTTACGGATCAGGTTTCGCAACCCGCTATTTCCAAAGATTATTATCCCACAATATTGTTTAAGATAAATATATATATGCATGTGTGTGAATATAAATGAATGTATATTTACATACGTATATGTGTGTGTTCATTTTTCTGGGGGTGTTTTTCCTACGACTAGTACATGCATTTAAATTGAGAATTCTTGCATTATTGGAAAGTCCTATAATATTTGGTAATGACACGTTTCGACGAATTAAAAATAAAAGCTACTCTGCTACTCTGTCGCAATTCTTCTTTTCATGGTCGGGATATTTTATTCTAAATAGAATGAAATTTTTTGGGTATTGTAACCAATAACTATACTCTATCATTAGAAAAGCTTAGGGAAAAAGAGCATCTCTAAACGCGGTTGCACCCTAAAATCTAAAACTATCCGCTTAAAAAAAAAAAAAAAAAAAAAAAAAAAATCTTCTGACATAGTTACATTTTGTGTTATCATTTATGAAATAGAATTTATTTCTAAACAGGAATCAAATCTTTACTTTTCAACCTGAACTTAAAAAAAAAAAAAAAAAAAAAAAAAAAATATTTGTACTATTTTTTTTTCTTTAATCAACAGACCTTTTAACAGAAATGTACAATCATTAACAAACAAGGAGTAAAACGTGACCATTTAACACTGTCTGGAATCTTTTTCGAAAGTCATATTTTATTGTCTTCATTGCTCTTCAGTAAACGTGAGGTTAGTCAAAGGTTTTCCGGGCAGAGGTGAAAGGCTGGTGATAAAGATTCCAATCACATTTCTTCAATTAGCTACAGCTACCGTGTGAAATAATGTAAAGATAAATATTCCGCGTGCCTAACAAGTAGTTCGACCTTTATGAACATGAAGCTCATTTAATTCCGATAGTGACGTAGCAATTCAAAAATTATGCGAAGGCCTCAAAAAGTCATTTTCAAATAAATTAAGCCATTGGGATTTTTAATAATTAATAAAATATTTATAAGAATAATATTCCAGAAAATTACGATCATAAATATAATGAGACAAGGCGCACAGTGTGCCAAGACGACGACGTTCCGCAACATAGGTGAAGTTTTATGTATTTTTTCAAGGTTTGTCAGCTGTGTAGAGTTTTTCTGTAAGTCCCACAGCATGAGAAACATATATGTTTTCCACTTACAGCCACGTTTTTAGAAGGAAATGTACCGGAAAAGTAGGAAAATCACATTGAAGACAAAAATGGGTAGTTGGGGGGAAAATTGCTATATGTTATTATTAACCATTTGGAAAAATGGTTATTGTCTTCAGTCAAGGTAAGAAATCAAAAACATATCTGAAGCGTTTTATTGGTTGAATCCGCATTTTATTCGTTTTCTGATTGGTCTGTACAGTAATCTGTATTTTCCCTTTACTTTCAACAGAGATGGATACTTCTGTTGCTACTATGACAAAAAAGTAATAAAAACTACAAAATAATAATAATAATAACTCAGAAGCAAATTGAGATACAGCTTTCAAACAAATTGCATTTAAAAATACCTTTTTTTCTCTATACGACGGTGTAAAAAGTAATATTGTGGTATGTTTAGAAGTTTAAGAATGAAATTTCATTTAAAATTGGTCCAGGAATATTAATTTTTCATCCATGGCGTATGTAATGTATGACCAGCTCCGCAGAAGTTTAAAAATTTACAGTACCGAAAAATGTAATCCATGGCGTACGTAATGTACAATCAACTCCGTGCGATTTTTTATGTCTTAAATTTTAGTCTTTGAAAAAATCATTTTCCAAATGGTCGTTGTAATTTGTTAAATTGCATTTTTTTAAAAATTATTATTATTTTTGTCTTGTGAGTAATATTCTGAGCCTTTAAAAAATAATAATAATTGTGTTTTGGTACCCATTGATGTATGGTTTTAGAAATTTTTATAATTGTCAACCATTTTCTGTCTTGCAAAGTCAATATCTCGCTATATCCCGCACAATCATTGGTACATCCCTCTTCTGTAGACATTTGATGAGTGAGAACCGTTTGGATTACCTGTGCCCAGGTGCGACTTTGTCAGTTTGTGTGTCTCATCGAATGAAAGTCCATGTTAAAAAAGCATGCTTCTGCACCAACCTCATTAAAAAAAATCTTTTAACGTTCGAATAAAACTCGAAAAAAAAAAAAGGAACCCATTATAGTTGCACTCTTTTGGTATTTTCAATGGCACCAATAGATTCTACGTGAAAAAATAAATAACAAGGAATATTGGAAGACAAGTTTGGGCTTACGCACATCATATTAGGTCATCCATTGCCTGCAAAAGAAAGCGGGGGATTCAGGAGATATGTTTCCAAAAGTAAAAGTTATTTGACTTAATAAAAAAAAGTATCAGAAAGACTATCAGTATTGGAGTATCAGTGCATGTAATTGTATTTCCAATTATATTTTATAAGAGTTACATCCGTTGAAACTTTGGCGACTGTAATGAGTTCAGTCGAGAGTCGGCCATTTATCAAAACATGATGCTTGCGATTTTCCGATGGTGTCTACTTAACACATATGTAGGCTGGTAAAAATTAAAACACGAGAACTTAACAATAAACAAAACAAATTTTATAATAAGCAAAAATTGCAAGAGCGTGCATTCACATGCTGCAAAGACAGCATAGCGACAATCGTACTGCCTTTACAGGTATGGTTAAAGAGCAAAAAAGACTTCTGATCAATCAAACTGAATTGTATGCTGGAAAAAAGAGTTGTATGAATGATAAAATAATAAGAAAGCCGGTTAAAATTGCACTTAAGGGTGTTCTCAAATCCAAAAGGGCAACTTTCTGACATAAGTTTTAATTTATTTTTGTTCGAAAATGTATGAAACTAGCTGGTGTTATTGTTCAGAAACTATGTAATTGTGCTGTTTTTCCCATTTTTTTGCAAACGCAATAGATCTCTCAAAAAATAATGTCAAAGTGGGCGTTTTGAACCAAATTTCCGCGCGAAGGAAGAAAGATACTCAAGAGCGGGCGAAAAACGTGTTTGTCACGTGATCAAAATTCTTAATAATTCAAAGGGTAATTGATTGATCAAAAAATGGAAAAACAGTTCAATTCCAAATCGCCTCCATGGCCAGGCTTTTTAATTTTATACCTTTCCGTTAAAAAATGAATTTGTAAATGTGTCAAAACGTTTTGTGCTTGTTGAGCAGAGCAGTTAAGAACAGCCTTAAAAGTTCATATTCAGGATTACAGTTGAAATAGTTAAACTTGAAATTAAACAGTTACAATTAAACCTCTGCAAAACTATACTAAAATCATGCCATCACTAGTATTAATATTAAAGAAATGAAAATGCGAATTGAAAGTATCAAATTCTAAATAAAAGGAGCTCAAAACAAATATGTGACTTGCAGTACTGATGCTGAAACCACTGATCTGCAGGTTTACTATATTTTCTTATTGTCATCAAATAGCTAATTCGCAAATCGATGTTGTGCCCCATCATATATTATTAAAAGTCATTTATGGCAAAATCTTTATTTTTATAAAGAAAAGTTATGAAATTTTAATTTAACCCTTAGATGCGCGATTATTTATTTTATTTTATTTTTTCGAAAAAATTATATATGATTCTCTGAAAGGTTTACTACACGGGAAAAATAATGAAAAAAATGAGAAATATATTTTTGATATAATACGTCAATCTTTTCTTCTGTTGCACATCTGCAATACAAGTAAAAACTACTGTCATGTGGCTGTTTTATGCTAAAATAATGCAAATTAGTAAATACTTTAATAAGTATGTCTCCAAATACCTTATTTTATATAATTATTTATTTTATAAAACTTAACCTTTGACTTTTTTTTTTTTTTTTTTTTTTTTTTTTTTTATAATAGAATGCGTTTTAGCAATTACGTAGTTCAGAGAATCTGACTTTACACCAGAAAGTTTCAATGGTTAATTTCGCTTTATTTAAATACGGAATGTCTGTTTTTTAATTAAATCAAATATTGCTATTTTAATTTTCTGGTGTGAATTAGGTATCTACGAATTAAAAAAAAATCTATTAAATTCAAAACAGTGTTGTTTGCTTATATGCAAAGCTGCGCACTAAAGGGTTAATATTATCCTTGGCGTTCTATATTTGGGAAACCTTTCTCCGTGCTCCAAAAAGTAATAATTTGTCTCTTTGTGTAACTGTTGCTTAACTGATGGATGCATACCTCAACACACTTTATGAAAGTCTGGAGTAAATCCTCTTTTTTATTATTATTTGATTTCCTAATTCAATGTTTTTAAATTTGCATACCCAATGCATTATATTGGCAGTGATGGACTTTCTTGGTAAATTCTCTCATGTATTATATGAAATCATCCATTTTTGCAATACTTGGATATTCTTGCCGACGAACGATTGAACATTCCACATGTCGCTTTGTTTTTCATTTCTCATCTCCATTTGATATCTATTATTCGTTTGTGCCCAAATTTCTTTTTTATTTGACATCATCTATCTTTAAATATGTTTGTGTTTCTTAATATGTTGAGATTTCCTCGTAGGTTTTATTTATTAAGATGTTTACTTTAACAGGTTGGTAAAATATTTTTACTTGCCAATTTGAACTAAGAAACTTGGTCTTGTAAGAACTTGTAAGTTTTTTTTTTTTCAAATGTATGTATTATATATATATATATATATATACATATATATATAACCATTAATTAAACATCATCTACCATCATCAAAAACCGCAATATTGTGAATGAAATGACAATAAAAATGGATGCCACAAACCTATAATATACAACTGTATGTATAAAATAAAGTGCCTTATACTTAATTACAAGAATTAATATGGAAGAAAAAAAAGAAGAATATATGTATAAATATATATATATATATATATATTATCGTGCGGCCAAACTTACCGAGTTATGGTATTCTGAACTTTATGAATTTGCGACTTCTGTCACTAAGGACGGAATTTTCCGTTTTTTGTTTGAACAGGTTTGATAGGCTTCTCGAGATTGTCCGTAAAGTTTTCCCGTATAGGACGGAATATCGTTATAGACAGTTTCAATTTTCGTAGGTCAGGTGAACCCGATTATAAAAGATTAAAACTTTTTTAAACGCTCTACCGGAAGGATTTTGATGAGACTTGCACTGTTAGTTAAATCATATTTGAGGAGTGGTTTCAGTATATTGCATACCGTTCAGCGGTTCTTTACCGAATTCTACTATAAATGATCAACTAAAAGAATTTATCCTTAAAAGCCCAAATTTGTCTAAGCCAAGATAGCGTTTTTATCGTTTTGAGCAATTTGGAAGGAAATTCCAGATAAAGGTCCATATGATTTAAAACACAGCGTCAAATTCACCGATAAATTTCGTTTGATTCAAGATTCGTTTGGAAAAACCGACCAACGTAGTGGCGAAGCCTGCTGATAATATATAAGTAATTATACATAAATACAATAACCTCGTACACTTATACGACTCAAAAATGATCGAAAGAAAATGAGAAGGTCATATGTGAAATAACAAGTCAAATTAAGTAAAAAGGAACAAGTAAATAACATTTTTAAAGAAGTTTAATTTATACAATATATCAATTTAACTTCATACATGCATTTATATTATTGTATTTTTTGGAGGGGAAAATTATAAAATAAATATTCAAAAATATTATAAAAATGTAGTCATTAAATAAAAAGAGTACTAAGAAATAGCGACTACCGTATTATTTCTTTATTTTCACAATTTTATTAGAATTTTATTTTAATGCAATAATATCTGTTCGGTTTTTGTTTGATACGAGATACTTATACCTATATTTTTTTGTGCCAGGAATCCCTGAAAATTCATCCAGTGTAATCATCCAGTGTATTCCTCCAGTGTAATGCTAATAAAAGAAAGCTTCGCTCTGTGTGTGTGTGTGTGTGTGTGTGTGTGTGTGTGTGTGTGTGCGGTGGCTAGCGAAATCTACGGCACGTACGAGGCTGAAAATTTTTGTGAAGATAGTCCAACGCCTTTCCTAATGCACTTGAGACTCAGAATTTTAAATTTCTAATTAATTAGGTGGGCTATTAATTAAAAACTCATCAAGCGGCCAAATTAAAAAAAATATTTCTTTGTTCAAAACCACAAGCTGACCCGAATTGAAACCTGATGCGAGAGTCGCACTCGACTGTCCAATCAACATGTTCCTTTTGAAACCGAGACTAGTGGTCTGCAGAAGGAACAAGTGGGTAAGTGTGATCACAGATCGCACAAAGGGTTTCGTTTACTATTCCTTTAAAACGCTTTATCCTTTTGCGAAATCTGTTAGTTCCACATTTCGCAACCAGGGGGCGCATTCTATTCTACACAAACCTCTATCCAAAAGAAACTCCGTTTTACAACCTATCCGAAGGTATATTAGTCGAGGTGATCGGGTCTATAGCACCCGAGATAGGTAGGCGCCCCAGGAAATTGCACGGAACATTCTCTTATAAGCCTTTTATTATGTGTTATGAACTATGTCAAAGTTTCCAGCAGATCGACTTGTTAGATTTCATAATTTTAACAAAACTGCGTTATGTTAGTTGCAAATTCCACCACCAGGGAGCGCACACTATTCATATCAAAAGTGTATCAGATCGAAACTCTGTTAAACAACCTATCAGTGGATGTGTTACTCGAGTTGGTGGCGGCCTTAAGCGAGAAATTAAGAAATTTGCTGAAAGTACTATTCGGAAATAGTGGTAACTAAAATTTTGACATTTTTAAATTTCATAAGCAGCACGTGTCTGAATATATCATAGTCCTCAAAAAACGACATCTAAAAAGGTCGTAAACGCTAATTTTTAAAAAAGAAATCCAGCGCCCCTCCCCCGCCCTACCTTAACAGGAAATTGCATGCACCATTATTTTATAAGCTTTTTATTATGTGTCATGAAGTATCTTAAAGTTGCAAACGGATCGCCTTGTTATATTTCCTAATTCTAACAAAATCGCGTTACGTTAGTTCCGCATTCCACCACCAGGGAGCGCACTCTATTCTTAACAAAAGCATATCTGAACGAAACTCCTTTGCGCAATCTCTCCGTAGATACATGGTCGGGAGGGTGGCAGTGCGGTCTTAACCAAGAATTTAAAACATTTTCTGCGATAACAAACGCTAAGATTTAATAAATAAATCTAGCCCCCCCCCCTCCCCCTCCACTCCTCGAAATATCACACTCCATTCTTTTTTACACTTTTTCTTATGTGTTATAAAGTATCTTAAAGTTTCGAACACATCGAGTGGCGGTCTTAACCAACAATTTAAGATATTTCCTGAAATTGCTATTCGGAAATAGTGGGATGAACACTTATAAACCTATAAACTTTTTCATATTGAATTATTAATACTTATCTCATAGAGCGCCGTCGAAACACCCCACGCAAATTGTTAGATTTCCTAATTTAAATGAAATCTCTGTTAAAAAAGCACGTGCCTCCATCTTAATCTGGCATTTGATGGAAATAAAAGGAATTAATAAAATAATAATTAATATCTCAGCTCGTAATGAAGCTATCTCTTCGAACCGGGTATGTATGAAATCTGCGAGAAATTTCCAGCCCGGATGTCAAAAAATTTAATCGAAAAATTTAATATTTAAAAAGTTTAAATTTCGTATTAGACTTCCCTCCCCTTAAATTTCTCCCGTGCCGATATGTCTGAGAGACGACGACAGCTGCCTTCCGGTGAATGGAAATCTGTTTTCATTGTCTTTCCAAACACAGAAATTAAATTTTTATCGATCGATTTTTAGTGGATATTTTGCGTTCTATCCAACGCAGAAATTTGAAATTTATACCAAAATAAAGTAGAATTTTCTCCGCGTATTTCTACACCTGTTACGAATTTGTACGACCGATACTTCGGCAGATCCGATTTTGCTTTTTAGGTCCACTTCAGTTATTGCTTAAATTACTCCGTGGTAACCCTGCACCGGCTGATTTGACGGAGCATCCGCCGAATTTACTGGCAACCCTTAGGAGAAACTGAGGAGGATTTCGATAACGTGTGTTCGCACCTGCATTCAAAAGGTTGATTGGTTAATTTTAGAATTTAATTAGCCCGTAATTAAGTTAATTACCAACTTTTTCAAAATTTTATGATTTGTTGTTTGATGTGTGGTGTTCATCTATAAGTATGCAAAATTTCAAGTCTCCAACATGTATAGTTTCTGAGAACGGGCTCTGTGACGGACAGACAGACAGAGGAGCGAGACGAATAGGGTTTCGTCAGATGAACGAAACCCTAAAAATCATAGATTTTAATCCTGCCGCAAAGAAAATTCTTTCTCAATTTCTGCTTTAAGAGGGGGCGGGTTTACCAGAATTTGTAGTTCGCCAGGTTGCCAGATTTCAAGTTACACTGAGAATTTTTAAGGGAGCTTATATATTTTCTAATACAGCTTTTATCGATTTGAAATTAACAGACCTATGAGTATTTTTTAACGACGAACCCAAATATCTAATTTTCTTTGAAATCCGACCGCAATTAACTAATATACATTAATAAACAATTTTAATTTTTCTTGTGTTTTTTATCTGGCAGCTGTTCGATAAATCATTTTAGCAGCACGTGTTCAGCAGATATAAAATCATATAAATTTAAGATTTACTTAAGGATATTAGCATGGTCCCGGGCAACGCCGGGCGGGTCAGATAGTCTCCAATAAAATTATGTTTTTACTCAGTATTTTATACGCACATAACCATGCTTATTATATTTTGCTTACATTTTTGATTTATTTGTTGCAACTATACCTTTTTGCTAAAAAGACGTTATAAAAACACATTAAAAGTAAATTAAAAATCTATATATACATGTGTCAACTCTTTTACTGAGTCGTCATCAGAATGTATAACAGAAAATTACAAATACAATGCATATGAAAAATCCCTGCCGGCCCGGCCTACAGGCAGAGGTAGGTTTCGAAGTTAAGAATACTACTTTCACCAACAAAAACTAAATCATTATTAGAGATAAACCCACTTTAATAATTTTATCTTACCGCTTTTGACGAGTTTTTATTTCATTTTTATATAATAGCTGGTTTTATCAGAATCATGTTAAGGCGGTATTAAAAAAAAATACATTTCCATGCTGAACAACTTGAAATTTTCCTTTTTAATAGAAAAATATGAAACTCGCTGACGTGATTTTTGAAGAGATTTATAAGCGACCTGTGTTTTTATTTTTCGTTCAATTAATTAAAACTTGATTTATAAACAATTATTTTCTCAGTAGAACAGTATTTTTGGTTTCTAACACAATCGCTTCGGTAAATTCTGTTCAAAATGTCCACTTTGACATCATTTTTTGAAATATATTCTGCCTCTATCTAAAAATCGATCATTACGGTACATTATATAGTTTCTGAATAAGATAATCTACCAATTGGATGCGTTTGAGAGAAAAAATGAATTTAAAAATGAGTCAGAAAATAAGCAGTTTGGACAATATTTTTCGTTTCTAACTCAATCGCTTCGGGAAATTCTGTTCAAAATGCCCACTTTGACATCATTTTTTGAAATATATTCTACCTCTATCAAAAAATTGATCATTACGGTGCATTATATAGTTTCTGAATAAGAGAATCTACCAATTGGATGCGTTTGAGAGCAAAAATGAATTTAAAAAGGAGTCAGAAAATAAGCAGTTTGGACAATATTTTTCGTTCCTAAAATAATAGCTTCGGAAAATTCTGTTCAAAATGCCCACTTTGACATACTTTTTTGAAATATATTCTGCCTCTATCAAAAAATCTATCATTAAGGTACATTATATAGTTTTTGAATAAGAGATTCTACCAATTGGATACGTTTGAGAGCAAAGATGAATTTAAAAATGAGTCAGAAAATAAGCAGTTTGGATTTGAATACACCCTTACTAAGATGATTTTTTTCTTCAACCGCTATGTATTTTTAAATTATTTTTGCTGTAAGAATTGGTCCTATTAAAACTTGTCTGTATAAATGTTATAGACAATATTAAGAAGATATATGATAAATTCATGGGGATTTTATATCTTGTGAATTGACGGAGTTATGGATTTTTTTCTTCTTCAACCCCTGTTTTTGTTTTCGTTTTTAATTTTTTTTTTTTTTTTTTTTTTTTTGCGGTACGAATTGGTCCTATCAAAAACTTGTGAATATAAAAGTTGTAGATAATATTAAGAAGATTTATAATAAAATTAATTGGATTTGATATCTTGAGAATTGACGAAGTTATGAATTATTTTCTCCCAAAAACCCTATTTTTTGCGCCCCTTGAGCCCATTTTTAATTTTATGAAAATTCTGTGATGTATAAATTTTCGGCCCTATTTTTAGAAGTTATAAAAACTTTAAACTGATTTGATATATATAAAAATTAAGGAGTTATGGGTGTTTTTCGGTTTTCACAAAACCCCTCCCTATTTCCATCCCCTTGGCCCGATTTTGCCCATTAACGAACTTGACCGAGATTTTATGCCCATTGATTTTATGTATCAGTTTGGAAGAGATTTGTGCAGAATTGTGGAAGTTATCGTGTCCAGAAGAAAGTGATATATATATATATATATAGATACATAGATAGATAGATATATAAAGTTTTTTACTGAGGGTGGTTTTGTGGTTTTGGGTTCTAGGGGTCATGATCGGTGTAGATCTGCAAAAAAATTTCAGAAATGCCAACATAGGAACGATCCCAATAGGTAGATTTCATACGAAATCTACCTAAAATGGAAAAAAATCAACGAATATAAATAAGTAATCATATAACGCGCCCTACATTTTCGCGATCGCGCGTGTTCCCTCTATGTCGCGACGCCGTAAGTTGTCCAACCATTCAGCCCATAAATTCGGGATACGAAAAGATAATGTATCGTTACAAACTCCTGACACAATTGGACAACTTACGGCGTCGCGATGATTTTTTCCATTTTTCATATGCATTGTATTTGTACTTTTCTGTTATATATTCTAAATAATCTCAGTAAAAGAGTTGAAACATCTAAATATAGATTTTTAATTTACTTTTAATGTGTTTTTATAACGTCTTTTAAGCAAATAAATATTTTGATATTGTGATATGGTTAGCAGTGGACGTAATTTTAACTTATTACTCGCACTTATTTACATTTATACATTTTTGTTTAGCAACTCTAAACTTTTACATAATTTGTTTTATGTTCTTATTTTTATGCAATTTATATACAAATTAGTTTCTTCCAAAATACCAGCATGGCTTGATAATTTGAGATGTGTTACCTCATTTATGTCCGCGAAAAAGTAGAAAATCTTATTATCATTACATACTTGTCACATTTCTTGCTCAAATACATCATTTTTCTTCGAGCATTTTGAAGAAATATTCCAAGATTTATCTTCTCATCTTGTATCTTTTCTTGTTTCTGTCTTTCAAACTCATAAATAAAATGATGAGTTTGTGATTGATATATGTATGCATATTAGTTCTATTAACCCCTCTATTTATCAAAAGAGGATTTATTTGTTTCAGCTGATTTATATCTAAAGTAATGTAAGAAAGATTGAAGACAGTTAAGGAAAAATAAATGGCAAAGTTTTTACAAATTGGTTGCAAGTTGGAATGCTAATTGTATTTCAGTTGCTTACAAAATCCTTGCTGTAAAAACAATGGTTGGCATATTTCAAATTATTAAGGGCTCAAATTTCAATTTTTTTTTATTTATAAAGATTTTGTTGTGAATTTTTTTTCTGAAATATGTTTTTTATAATAAGAATATTGCATGTAATTTTTTTTATTTAAATTTAAAAATTTTAAACATATTTAATTTTTGATATAACTCTGGAAGTACTTACTCGATTTACAAAATTTTTACACTTTTGTGTACAGAAAATGTGTCATTTTAATTTGTCTTCAGGATTTCTTAAAATATTGATTATGAATTTCATAAAAAAATTTTAAGTAAAAAAATGAAGTTTTTTATGAGGGAATTTTCCATTAGCATATTTTTACAATTATCACTCAAAATTAAAAATCCTGAGGACAATTTGTTGGAAATATAGCATAAAATCTCTGTTGAAAATTTCATACATATATCTTGCAAGGAACTTTAGATATATTCTTTTAAAGTTGACAAATCGTGAAAAAAAAAAAAATCATTTTGAGATAAATAAAGTTGAAGTCAGTTAAAGTGCATCGCTTCTCAAGGCAAAATGTGTTATATCTCTGGATCTAATGAAGATAAAAGCATGGGGTTTGCTATATTTAACGCTAAAAACTCATAAGCCAATCTTTAAGCAAATCTATAAGGGACTATAAGGGAGGACCCTCCCTTCAGTTTTTTCGTATTTAAAAAAATTTCAGAGTTTTACCAATAGGTGGCAACTAAAGCTACTGAAATGCTCAAATAATAGTCTCTGTTTCATGCAGATAATTAAAACAAGTGTGGAAAAATCAATTCTGAAGAGTTTTCAGCTTAAAAACTGTATTTTTTAGAAAGATTTTGTAAGATTTTCTGCGATAAAATATACCATAGAAATTTAAGTAAGCAGTTTTTAAGTAATACAGAAAAATTGAGTTTTCATTCCAGGCATAAAGATTGTACAGTAAATTAGGCTAAACATAGCCATGTGCTATACTTTAAAAAGTGGCTATGTGTGGAGGCTTGACCCAATCAATGTGATGGAGGGTTGACCAGATGGTCAAAGTTCCCTTAATTAAGTTTTTTGTAAACCTTTTTATTGTACACTGTACATAATGCGGTGTTAATGGTTAAGTTTCTAAAATAATATAAATTTATATAATATAAATAATATAATTTATAAATCATATAAATTGTAAAGCTGCCTTAAAATGGGGTGATAGAAAGGTAAAAGTTTAAAATCGATTAAAGGAAGATGTGAAAATTAGTATAGAAGCAAGAAAAAAATTAATGAAATGTAAATGGGAAAGTTGATAGGAATTTTTATTTCATTTACACAGTACCCATAATAGGTACATAGAAATAAAGGAAAAGACTAGAAAGGGTAAAAGAAGCAGAAATGTTATGGCAGAACTTGTTAAGGCAGACTACTAGGAAGGAACTAACTTAAGGCAGAAATGTTAAGTGTTCATGCCACTGCAAAAGAACATAACATTGATCAAAATACTTTAGGAAGGTGTGTAGACAAATTTCACAAAGATGAACAAAATGAGATGACGGCCAAACTGTGTGGCAACTAGTGTTGCCAGGTCGGGTGACACAAAAAGTGAGTGTTTAAAACGGAATTTTTCTCCTGTGTCTTTAATTTCGTCTAAGCAGGTTTGTTTACACATCACATTTTCCCAAATAATTCTTAACAATAATTAAACCATCTAGCATAAAGTTATTCTGCCTTTTTTTAAACTGATTTTATTTTCTTTAACAAATATTTCAATATGAAAAAAAAAGTTAATCATACCTCCAATATAGTGGGTCAAACCTCTCATATGTGGGGAGCCTTGACCCATTATTTTCTCATGATTAAAATCAATCATTTTTCAAGTATCTTTTGTATTACACTTATGTCGCAATTTTATTTTGATAACTGATTGTGTAACGAATAAAATAATATGTGAAACTTTATTCTATGTTCAATATTTAAAAAATAAAAAAATCATTTGGTAAAAAATGGGTCAACACTCCCTAGTCTCCCCTATAGTTTTTTGTTTTCCAAGTTTCGATTTTTGTTCAAGCGTTACGACCCATAGGTACTTTCAAATACCGCATCAAGTAATTAGTCGTAATTAACAAAAGAAATTAAATCTTTTATTTTTAGTGCATATATCTTCTAATGCATCATATTAATGCAAGGGAAAAAAGTTTCATTTGAGTTTGCTTTCAGTTATTTCAACATTATAAAATAATTGAGATGCTTGTTTTCCATATTTCTAAAATGAATCTGGAAGTTTTTGTTTAATAGGAACTTTTTTTTTTAATCTAATAAAATTTTCTGTTATTAATTACGGAATAAAAACTTTTGACCGAAATAGACATTAAAATGTTTTTGGAAACTTTATTCAGCTATTACTTTATGGCTGTGTAAACTAATTTTTAAAAAACAATTCATCTTCTCAAAATTTACAGACAGACAGGCTCACAGACTCACAGACAGACATTTTGTAAAAACATGTTTTTCGTGATCTCTGACCCCTAAAACGTGTAAATCCGTCGAAAACCGGAAGTCGAAAATTTTCACGAATCTAATACTTTCTTCTTGTAAAGATAAAAAACAATTCATCTTCTCAAAATTTTCACATACATGTTGTAATAAAAGAGATTGCTTCTAAATGATATTTTGGTTAAATTTTATTTATTTTTAAGCTAATTTTATTTACTTATTTTTTTATGTGCCGTGTTGTCATATTACGCAATTTCGATTTTGAAAAAATACTGCAGGATTATTACTTAATGCATAAAATAAAATGGTCTTACTTTTAAATAATATTCATTAAATTAATTAAAATATACTTCTTGTTTTAAAATGTATAAAGATGGTATAAAAATTATACTAAAAAAATTAATTAGCCACAGTCATTAAATCAAACTGGTTTAGTTGTGAACTACAGATGGTCATGATTTTTCCGATAGTCATCGTATAAATTTGATATTGTTTGAATAAGATACATTCCGTCTGTATTGTTGTATATTAATCATTCGGAAATTATTTCAGTTTTTAATCGTATAAATTTATAATTAATAATGAGTCGAAACCCGTCAAATTCGACGAATGAAAATTTTTAAAAGAACTGATTGACAGAATTAAAAAAAAAAAAAATCACAAAAATAAATGCAATAATTAATCAAGCTTATATTGGCTGACACTAACTCTTAAAACAAGTATTATTTTTAACTAAAGTTTAATTTCAACTTTTCAGATTATTGAAAAATTAAACATTATTCCTATGCGTAATCAGTAACATGCAATTAAGATAGGAAATTATAAAGTTATTTAATGAGGCTTTGAATTTTGGTATTAAGTAATGAAAAATCAACGAAAATTGCACCACTATGACACAATTATAAATACATTTTTTTTTTCAACGAAATCTATAAATAACGTCGTTTTCATCGTCGTAAAATTTAATTGCATACTTTTCATATTTGTATTAACTATTTAAAAAATATTTCAATGTGCAATAGAATATTAACACGTTAAGCGCCACGTCAGTCACCGGTGACTGACACTGAACTTTCCTTTTAGAACGCGTCATTCACCGATGACTGACGATCTAAAATATGATATAAAACTATATATATATATATATATATATATATTATTTCAAGTAATTACTGAAAATGTATTTAAAATTTACTTACCTTTTATTTATTACAGGATTTTACTTTCTTAAAAATTACTCAAAACATTGTAAATTTTTCAGCTTCGGTGTCAATCACCGTGGCACTCAACGTGTTAATTTAAGTATTGCGCGGCAGCGCAATACTTATTTATTTCCAGCGTCACTTCACAATGTTAATTTAACATAGAAAAGCCTATGGAGATGGTAACTTTTTCATTTTTTCTTCCCACCTTTTTGTCCCTGATGCCACTCATTTTTAATTCTTTGCTAATTCTAATAATATTATAAATTCAAAGTGTAAAAACATTTGCCAGACGTCAGGATCAAAACGGATCATAAAATGCCTTTGCATATAGGTGGATTATAATCTAGAGAGTAACATGGGTTAATTTTTATTTACATTATTCAAATATTTTTCTTAATAATTCCAAATTTCGCTTTTTTTCATTGAGAATCAACGGACATTTTCTAATAAAATTTAACATTTTTCTTTCATTGTTGTAAATAATTCAAAAGCCGTAATAATAATTTGCCTATTTTTAGTTGAATGATTTTCACGTGAAACATGAAACTGAAGAAACTGAAAAAGTTTTTTTTTTTTTTTTAAGAATTAAAAAGAAGATGAATATGACGTCATAGTGGGAAAAAAATGACATTTTCAAGCAGATTTTTTAAGTTCAGATTGTAAGTTTTTGACCAAACTACAACAACCTGCATTACTGCACTGGTGAAACATTTTGAACTATACATAGGTAAATTACATCACAAATTGTGATGCGATATCGCACAAATCAAAGCCTGATGATGACACCCTCCATTAATTTTGAAATGTGTTTGTCTGAATGCAGTAGTTACTAAAAAACTTGACATATTAAACAAAAACCTAATTTGCAGAACAAATTAAAAAAACAAAATTTATTTCCTAAATTGTTTAAGCCCGAGAAGGGGCAGATATTAAGATATTTCATTCAATTCGTTCTACATTTATTGCTAAATTTTTGTAACAAATAAGCTAAACCAATTGAACATTAAAAAATAAAAATGAAATTCATACAATATAATGCTTTAAACACCTATATACTTAGATTCCGTTCAAATGAAATTGAAATAAATCTTAGACTTTTTCCATTTTTAAGTTGTAAATATTTGTACTGCAGATTTTGCATTATGTTTATGCCTATTGTACATAATATGGATAATGTACATGCAAAATACAAAACTTTAATAAAGTCTAAGATTTATTTCGATTTCATTTGAACGGAATCTAAGTATATAGGTGTTTAAAGCATTATATTGTATGAATTTCATTTTTATTTTTTAATTTTCAATTGGTTTAACTTATTTGTTACAAAAATTTAACATTAAATGTAAACGAATTGAATGAAATATCTTAATATCTGCGCCTTCTCGGGCTTAAACAATTTAGGAAATATTTTTTTTTTTTTTTTTTTTTTAATTTGTTCTGCAAATTAGGTTTTTGTTTAATAAATATATTCCCATGCTCGATGTTACGTTTGCCAGTTACATTTTTACATGTAAACATTCGCACTCTTGAGGTTTTAATCTGAGTGCCGGCGAAATCCAGAAATTTACTTTTAGACGCATTCATAGGTTAAATATTTAGTTTTATCAAAGAAAATGCTCGTCTGAAAATGAAATGAGTATTTTCTTCGATAAAACTAAATTTTGTTTTACTACCAATGTATTCCATTTTTACTATGACGTCATTTTCATTCATTGAAACCCTCTGAGTCTGAAAATCAGTATCATCGGAAAGAAAAAAAATGTTGAAATGTAACAGCTTTATGAGTAAAAATGCTTTTTTTTTTAAAACCGTGACGTTATTTTCTGTTAAAAAAAAAAATTTTTTTTTTTTAAAAGGTTTTTTTTTTTTTAATTCGAAAATGGCATCTGTAATGATATGGTAATTTCCATTGTTTCCCTTCTCTCTTGAACAATGGAAGTAACCCGACTGCCACCAATATGAAGAAATTTCATAAAGAACATTTAAAATTAAAATTAAAATATAAAAATGGGATTATTTAAAAAAAATCGCGAGTGAGGGCATATCTACAAATAAACTGCTTTCCTTTAAAAAAAATAATTGTCAAAATCGGGTCGGTAAGAAGCTCAGACCAGATGTCTAAAAAAACAGCCTTGTCTTTTAAATATATAGATATAAACGATAAAAGGACTATTTATTATACAAAAATTTGAACTGAGGTATAGTTTTAGTAAATAAAGGTTTTTCAAAAGTGTTCGTTCATTGGGGTGTGGTAGGGGGTACGAAAGCAGAAGCATTTATTTGATAATAGTGTTTCGTGTCCACTTGCTATATCTAGGTATTTATTTTGTAAATGTTAAAAGTCAAAATTTAATAAAAGTAAAACATGATTTAGTATTAAGTTAATTTCAATTACTTAAAGGTATAAATTAACACTTTAAAACCAGTAAAAATACGTTTATTTCGACAGTTTATATGTTACCCGAGTCATTTTCAAAACAAAAAACATCAACAACAAAAAAATATTCTAAAATTTCACGGTCTATGAAACGCCATCATTAAATTTTTCCCGTATTCTTTCATATTATGCACGTTATTTTTATTTTACTTGGATTCTTATTTTATTTTCCTAAACCTTGAGTAGCTCGAGCCTTAACTTTGATGTGTTGAATGATATGCTGTATCGTTACATATTGACTTTTTGCGTGTTACAATTTCTATTGTTTCTCTTATAATGGATGGATAGTATTGGCTGGAGGGGAAAATTATTTTACTGTTACTGAAATTTATTTGGATGGTTTCTTCTTGATATACTCTTGATAGGGCTGTGGTTTTTCTATTATCCTAGCTGACCCGCCCGGCGTTGCCCGGGCCTTAATAATATTCGTACATGAATCTGAAATTTTTATCGCAGGTGCATACAGAGGGGAGTGGGAGTGGAGACTGCAAATTACCCGGGCCCGACTCTTGTTCAGTTCCAAAGTTGTGTAAATTCACAGGTTAAGTTTTTTCATTTTTATATGTCTCACGCTCTTTTTATTCCAAATTAATTGATGAATTCAATTGAAATTTAATTATATTTTCAATAATTTAATTTTTTATTTAAAATCTTTAGATGAAAAAGCAATTACAAATACAGCATAAACTGTAATAATTGAAAAAGAAATAATAAAATTGTAAGCAAATATTACTATATAGAATATTTTAAAAAGTACCATCCAGCAAATTTATTTTCTAATAGAGTAAAGCCTGTTTTTAATGGAATCCTGCAATAAACAAAAAAAAAAAAGTTACAGCTTCCCTCTCTCCCCAAAAATGTTATTAAGCTTTGTTCAATTTAAATAACCTGCATAAAACGGAATTTATCACAGGTCGTTTCCGTCTAAGCAGGTTTTATTGTATCTTACCTCTGGTGGGCCCATAATAATATTCTTAAATGAACCTGAAATTCGAATCGCAGATCCGTACAGAAGGAAGTAAACAAAATTACTTGACGTCATGACAACATTTTTAAATTTCTTGCTGCTGATTAATTCGCATTTCCAATATAGTGCTTTGCAGAAATTGCATGTTTTACTCAAAGTTCCACAGTTGTACCCTCTGGAACGTTTAAATCAATAATTTGGATTTCAGAAGCAATGCGTGCACTCTGCGGTTATTAAGCCTATTTTAGCGATCGCTTATGCTCTGTGTTTAACTTTATTCCCGATTCAATCTATTTCAATTTTCAGTTCTTAATTCGGCTTCTTCTTCACTTGCAAGTATTCACAGAGATCTTTTACGGGCATTTCAAATGATATTTTGAAGCTCTATAATTGCAGCGAAAGAGGGATACATCATGGAGCTCTTTCCTCTACGGCGAAATGTAAATAAACCCGATCGCCCTAAATCCTGCCAAAGGACTTTTCACAATAACCAATGAGATGCGTTTCTCGGGCATTGCCATTAGACAATAACAAATAATCGCGATTTCTGTGCCACGTACGTTAGCGTAATATATATATAGATTTAATATCAGCTATATGCTCCTTTTTTCTATATTCAAATTTCCTGCTTGCCATACCAATATAGTAATTATTTGATCCGTCTCCTCTAATAAATGTTATTTCACATAAACTCCTGAGGAACTCCCAAAATTAATTGGGTCAATTTTAGCGCAAATGATATTCTTTAATTTCGGACGTGGTTTGGCTACTAAGCAGATATTGAAACGCTTAAGACTGTATTTTAATTTCTCAAAAAAGCTTGGAAAATATTGAATTGTATAAAGTTTGTATTTTTGCGAATCAAACTTACGTTCTAGCTTCTTATTATTGGCAATATCCATGATTAATTTGTTAATATGTTGAACTTTAAAACCATTTTTATGAGCAATTCTGCGAATGTTATTTAATTCATTATCCAAATTATTTTCTGTGCATACTATAAAAGCCCGTTTTAGGAATGATCAATATGCAACAATACAGACGAATGTATGTTATTGAAGCAATATCGATTTTCTACGATGACAATTGGAAAAAAAAAATCATGACCATCTGTAATTCACAATTAACAACAAGTATATTTGTAAATTTACACCTTTTAGCAATTGAAAGTAAGGCCCTATTTCAGTCAAATGGAAAGACCCGTTAGCTAATGTTAATCCTATGGAAGAAATTTATAAAGATATCTCGGTCGCATTTCAATATTTTTAAATGATTTCTTTTGCATTGAATAGTTGAGATCGATCTGTATGCAGGCCGTTGTTTACTTTTTCGATATTGATTGTAGATATTTTTTATGAGGATGCTTTTACTTTCAAAACCGGTTCCGAAAATGAAAGTGTCCTCATAAGAAATACCTGTAAACAAAATCGAAAAAGTAAAAAACGGCCTGCATACAGATCGATCTCAACTATTCAATGCAAAAGAAATCATTTAAAAACATTGAAATGCGACAGAGATATTTTTATAAATTTCTTCCACAGGATTAACATTAGCTAACGGGTCTTTCCATTTGACTGAAGTAGCCTCTTAATGTAATATTACAAGGTGTTAATTTGCTATATATTTACATGATTTAGTATTCGTTATACATAGGTTACGAATTTACTTTTGCTTTAAAATATAAGGAAAAAATAAATAAACCTTTGGTCAGAAATTCGAGATTTCAATAGTTCTCTGAAAGGCAGCTTTCTGCTTTAAACTATTTCGCAATATACTATGATAATTAAAATGAGACAATCTACCAGGTGGAATACGATAATCTTTTCTCCCCTTTCTGACATTTCTTAGAAAACGCAATTTCGAAATTAATTGCGTTTACTTCAAGAAGAGGGGAATATTTTTTATACACTTTTCATTATTTTATTCTTAATTAAAATATGTTTCTAGAGCAGTGCTACTTTTTAATTAGTATGGCACGTTGGTGCCAGACAGATCTGCTTTCTCTTCGGGTAATGGGTACGCGGTGGCGTTAAATTCATCCAAGAACACTTAACCTCTACAGAAGCTACACCTCTAGATATTAAAGAAAACACACCCATTCAATTTAAAATGCTTCCAAACGTTACACGTTTTAATTACGGACATGTAGTAAACGTAGTTTCATTTGCAAGTTAAAAGTGTGTTCTTACTCAAGTAGTTTGCGTTTGGTTAAATTAAATCTTGCGTAAAGTTTTTATATAAATCTCATAAATGTCTGTCTAATACAGAAAAAAAGTATTAATATTGAATTATTGCGTTTATGTGTTTTATTATTTCATGGCCTAATGTCGCTTTGAGCCGCATAAAAATATGCTCTTCAGATTTGATTTATTACTGTCACCTAAATTTATTTTCTGTAAACAACTTTAATTTGAAAAATCATTTATCATACATATGTTCACATCGTTTTTCTTTTAATTATTCAATCGAAATTATCATTTTCTGAAAAATAAGACATAGTTTTATTCTGGAAATAACATGGTATAACCGTGTTTATATAATTACAATGACCTCTCACACTTATATTATTCTTAAGACAATTCTCAAAAAGAATATTTTTTGCCGCTGAGTAACGCGAAAGTTTCTGCCGCATTTTCTGGCTAATTTTTAGTCATAAAAACACGATACTTGGAGTTATGATTATTGAAGTAATTTGTAATCGAACAGTTTTTTTTTCTCTTTAATTTTCCGGTGCATTAAATCTAGAGTTAGAAACTATTGTTGTCTCAAAAGGCAGTTTTTCTTTTTCCTGCGCTCTCTCATCCGGAAATATGTTGACTTATGTTGACCTACTATCGCTTTGGAGGCTAAACCTGGACTCATCCGTGAAGAGAACACGCCTCCATTGATCAGCTTTACAGTGGATATGTTGACGTGCCCATCTTAAACGTTTCCTCCGGTAACGTTAGGTGAGCGGCACACAAATGGCTGGTCGCCTAGCTTAAAGACCACATTCATGAAGCCTTCTATGCACAGTAGACGTTAATGCCAACTTTCCAGTGGCGGCAGCAAGGGAGGCTCTAAGATGAGAAGGGGTTGTTGTTCTATTCCTTCGTGCGCATAACCGCAAATATCGGTCATCGGTGTTGTCGTAGCTCTTGTCCGTCCTTGGATGAACCTTCTGGAGGCCGAACCAGTGGTTTAAAATTGTTGCAAAAGCCTATGAACAGCAGAAGGACTCACGTTTAGCCATCTGGCCACCTCTGTCTGACTTTGACCTGCTCAAATCTTCCAATCGCTCTATATCGCATTTCTGAGGACAAATGATACTTCGAGGCCATGCTAATGAATTGGCTATTTCAGTTTTCTTATCTCATAATTACAGCGACACCTGCAGCCGTACTCTCTACCATGCATTTTTATGCTCCTCACAGAAGACGCAATCCGATTGCAGCGCCACTAATTTGCGTTTTGTAATTTTATTCAGCATCTTTTAGTTAACAACATATGCAAATTTCATACGGATGGGTTTCTTTTTGAACGAGTCATCGCTCTTTTTGTGATTTTTCCTTAATTTTTGGAAAACAGTGAATTTGAAGCATTAACTTGGGGCAGATATAGAAATTGATTTAGCCACTAAGGGGAAAATATATTAACGGAATGGTTTCATGAAAGGATGGAATAAAAGTTATAGAGCATCTTGACCATTTTATAATATATTTATATCAAAATCATCACCTATGAAATTGGTTGCCAAAATCTGAGGCCACCCCCCGGACAATAAAAGACAATGTCGTATATCTGAGAGAGGTTTTTACATAATTTCCTGTAAAGCAGGGGTTCCCAAACTTTCAGACCAACGTGCCACTAAATAGAAGTATATACTTCCGCGTACCACCAGGTGACAAATTAAAAGCTATACATAAAAACTTGTATAAACGGAATATGTCTAAAACGAAATATTTTTCCAGTCTTTTGTGCTTCTGTCTGATCAGATTTTACTGTATTTAATTGCATATTTAAATTGGTCAAATTGACTGCATTACTTTAACATTCAAATAAAAAGTATCACCATCATTACATTTTAATAATAAGTACATTATCAAAATACATTGTTTTAGTACAAGAAAAGTTACAATACTTAATGACTTATTGGCGTAAATTGATACATATTCAGTAGGGTGACTATTAATTCCCGTGTATTGCTAATGAGAAGGGTGTATTTATCATTATAAAATGTATCATTTTTGGATGGGAAATATTATTTCAATCTATTAATAGATCTATTTAAATAGAGAACAAAAATACTACATAACTTTGTTGAACTTTTAAAATATATACACATTTAAAGTAGCTTTGTTCGTCCATTTTTTGTTATATTAACACTATGTTTATATAAGAGCAAAATACACTTAAGAAAATTTTATGAATGAATAACCTAGAATTCACATATCTTCTGAAAATAAACTACTTAATAATACGAGATAGAAGCTCGTTGAAATAAGTATTATACACGCATACAATACAGTAATAGAAGAAAACTTTTCCCATTTTTTCAAGTTGGATGAAAGATATCTAATTAGTTCCATTTATATAAAATTCTAATCGAAATTACATTAAAATAAGAGAAAGCGAAACGCTGTCAAAGCAGTAATATAACAGAGTGAAGAGACTACGGGGTGATTAACTGACAAATCAAAGAGAGGAGGGAGTATTGAGCTGTTTTTTGATTTCACATACTGTATTTTATATTTTATTTCACTACCAGTATGAAATTTTTTTCATACCAGTAACCAGAGCTTCACGTACCAGTACTGGTACGCGTACCATAGTTTGAGAACCTCTGCTGTAAAGCATTGTTGGAATTTGAAAAATTTGACGTATAATCGGGAGAGTCGCATAAATGAGAAGTTACGGTACATTATTTATATTATTGGTGAAGAGGCTCGTTCTGGAAAAGAATATAATTTTAAGACGATGATCAATAATGTCTAGATGTAATGTCGTCAAAACCAGTATGTCATTTATTTTTTACTCGTACACAGTAAGACTTTATCTGTAAAGCCTACTTTAACATTTCAATATGGAATGTATTTTTTTTTTAATCTGAATTTTAAATAATTTTTCAAAAAATTATTTAACCTCTATTGTTTGCTAATTCACTTTGTAAATTTTATTTAGTAAAAATCATGCAATTTATAAACACACTCTGACAAATATTAGCATGCGAACACATTAAAGATTGTTTCATATATATATATATATATATATATATATATATATATATTTAAGATTCTTTTTCAGCATTCATATGTATACGAATAGACAAACCAATAAATTTATGAATTATATAAAGATTTATTGTTAAAGATTTCCAACAAATTTTTCTCCCCTGAAATAAAAATAAGTAAATAAATAATAATAATACACAAACTTAGCAGCATCGTAAAACCGAAAACTTTATCTGATTTTAAGAATAAAAACAGAACAAAAAACAAAGCATTCAAACAGCAACTAATTATTGAATTTTTAACATACAGCTGTTAAACTGGTGAATTAGAATTTCGAGAGATAAAATTATTGAAGTATTTGTCGCAAAAAATATTTAATACGAAATAGTAAGCTGTTATCAATAATCCTGAACGTTTTCTCTGTCAAAGATTTACTGATAATGAAGCCCATTTTCAGTATTTTATTTTATTTTATTTATTTATTTATTTATTTATTTATTTATTTATTTATTTTTGTATTTTGTGAAAGATTATTAGTTTTAAGCATACATGTAAAATCTTTTGTAAAAAATCCTTGTGTGGTTTATGATAAGTAACGAAAGATTTCAAACGAAATTATATTTTCAAAAGTATTCATCATAAAACGTTGAACATCGAACTAATGATGCTGCTGAAGAAAAAAATAAATTAGAATAAAAATCATTTGATAAATTTTGCAGTTATTTAGTTTTTTGTGCAAACATTGACCTGTTTCTTCAACATAACAACCAACTTCTGTATTTTATACGCATTCTGTGTATCTTGTCATGCATGAGTTGGCAGTTCAGTTTTAAATTAATAATATAAAAATGTTTATTTTATGAGAGTTTGGTTTTTCAAAAGATATGTTAAGCCTGGGAAGCAGAATTAATAAAACTAGGGAACAGGAATTCTGCTTTTTCAGAATTTAGTGCCGCCCCCGATGAAAAAGAAAAAATATATATATGTATATATATATATATATATATATAAAACCATTAATTAAGCATTACCGACCATCATTAAAAACCGCAATATTGTGAATGAAATGACAATAAAAATGGATACCACAAACCTATAAAATGCATAACTAGAAAGGTAAAATTCATAAAATGAATCTTTGCGATGATAAGAATGAAAAATTTAATGGAATTTCCTAAGAGAGGTATCAGATAACTACAAAGTGGAAATCATATAGATAATACACAAAGATTATACGCTATTGCAGCAAAGATCTAAGCGTATAGTATTTAAAAGATTGCTAAAACATTTAGCTACCTAGGTATATATATAAATGTATATAAGATACCAATATTAAGGAAAAAATAATTCAAAATGAATTGTTGCATTCAAAATGAAAGTATCATAATAAAAAACATCATAAAAAGCTTACATTCATAATTACATGCGCAAGTGCAGCATAATAATTTGAATGCTAATATATAACAATTAATTAAACATTACCGACCATCATCAAAAGCCGCAATATTGTGAATGAAATGACAATAAAAATGGATACCACAAACCTATAAAATACATAACTAGAAAGGTAAAAATCATAAAATGAATCTTTGCGATGATAAGAATGAAAAATTTAATGGAATTTCCTAAGAGAGGTATCAGATAACTACAAAGTGGAAATCATATAGATAATACACAAAGATTATACGCTATTGCAGCAAAGATCTAAGCGTATAGTATTTAAAAGATTGCTAAAACATTTAGCTACCTAGGTATATATATAAATGTATATAAGATACCTATATTAAGGAAAAAATAATTCAAAATGAATTGTTGCATTCAAAATGAAAAGTATCATAATAAAAAACATCATAAAAAGCTTACATTCATAATTACATGCGCAAATGCAGCATAATAATTTGAATGCTAATATGTAACCATTAATTAAACATTACCGACCATCATCAAAAACCGCAATATTGTGAATGAAATGACAATAAAAATGGATACCACAAACCTATAAAATACATAACTAGAAAGGTAAAAATCATAAAATGAATCTTTGCGATGATAAGAATGAAAAATTTAATGGAATTTCCTAAGAGAGGTATCAGATAACTACAAAGTAGAAATCATATATATATATATATATATAGATAAATACAGTAGAGTCCCGAACTTATACCTTTGGAATGGATCATTTTCTTCTGATGGACTGATGGCTTCTATTATTATGAAACAGCCATTATAAATGAAGTGTTAGTTGAAGATGAAAGAGCAGCCGTAAAAAGTTAGAACTCTGATTTTCTGGTAGGAATGGGGGGGGGAGGGGGATGGCCATAATTTTTTTTTTTTGTTCTAATTTTTTACGACCGCTCTTTCATCTTCAATTAACACTTCATTTATAATGTCTGTTTCATTATAATAGAAGCCATCAGTCCATCAATAAAAATATGAAAATGTAATTTAACATTAGAAGCTCTAAATTTTGATAGTTAATAATTCAAAAACTTATCATCCAAATAACTTGAAGTTTCGCTTCTAGGCATAGTTTGAACATAAGATTTAAAATATAGCGTTAAAATAAGGTGTTGCCATTGAAAAAACAAAGTTTGGTCTTGTTTTCATTTGTAGATGGGCTTCCTAAACAAATTTTATATACATCATTTAAAAGTCGACATTATTTCCAATCGTTTGGTACCGTCAACTTTCTTCTATTATAATTAGTTGCAGTTTAGTATAGGGGGGGGGGTATTTTTTTTCCCACGATTGTACCTGTAGTCTGCTTACAAGACCACGAATTTTTTTCTTTTCCTTTTATGAAAATTATAAACACGAATTATACTAAACTATGATTTTTTTTTTTCTGTCAGAACCCGACGTGCAAGACAATTTTTAAACATATCGATATAAAAAACAACACAGAAAAATAACCAATACGATATACGTATTAAAAAAAAAAAAATTAAAGTCTCTACGGGCTGTTTTTTTTAAATGAGAAATTAAAAAGGTTTATTAAGATGCAGCAACATTCTAATGCTTTTAAAATATTTAAGCTTTTATCACCTTTCGCAAAAAAAAAAAAAAAAAAAAAAAAAAAAAAATGAAGAAGATAGTTTTGAACAATTGACTATTTTAATATTTTAACTTTAATTCATTTTTTCTGTACATTAATTTAATACTTTTATTGTATTTCTCATTTTAAAATCTATCTTAAACGATTTTTCATATTTATTTATATTTATAATTATAATCACTCTTATGTAGTTTAGATTAAAGTCAATCTTCTTCTCTGTTATGGCTCCCTAATTTTTAAAAATACAGCTACTCTTATAGACAGAGTGTAAAGTTGGGGTCAACTAGGAAGGACACGAAATGCCTAAACTGTTTAACATCCCCACTCTCCAGTTTAAATTAATGTGTTAACTGATAAACGTAGAAAGAAAAAAATGAACTAAAAGTTGCCTTTCATGGAAGATTTAAGAGGGGAGGCGGGTGAGGGGGAGACCCTCTGAGAAAAAACTCTTAGTTTCTTTAATTATTTAAAAAAAATAATCTTGAATCATGAGAGAAAAAGGAAATTTTGTTCCTTAAATTTGAAATCCAGGAAAGGGCACTTGTTCTCTCCTATAACCCCATGTGAAAATCACTGCATGATTTCAAAATTTTCAAAAATATAAGTCATAATATTGAATATACATTTATAAATAATAATAATAATAACAATAATAACAATAAAAATAATAATAATACAATATTTCTTTAATCTAATATGATGTGTGTTCAATGTTATTTTATTATTATGATGTAATTTAGAAAAGTATCAAAAATTTTCAAAAATGTAACTAGTGAAAATAAAAGCTTTTTTATTAATAGCAATATTTTATGTAAAGATCTTAAATGATTTTTATTTTAAAACAGTGAATGTTTTATTTTGAATAATGGTGTTCATCATATTTTGCAGTGATGGCGGTACACTATTGATACCGAAACTAGTTTGCAACAAATAAATGTGTGTTTTGGTGTTATAAACGTTGTTTGTATCTACTTATAGTGAATGTTTGCTTTTAGTATAATTTGTGATACATCTGAAATGAAATATTAATATAAAAAGTAAAAAAATGAAGAATAAAGAAAGAAAAGAAAAAATATTAGAATAGTAATGTTAACAACATTACACAGAGCTTTTAATGGTGTATAAAGAATAACATTATTCTGGCATTATAAGAAAGTTAATAATAATAATAATAAAATGATAATAATAATAATTCAATATTTCTTTAATCTAATATGATGCATGTTCCATATTATTTTATTATTAGGATGTAATTTAACAAAGTATCAAAAATTTCCAAAGACATAAGTAGTAAAAATAAAAGTTTACTTATTAATAGCAATACTTTATTTAAAGATGTTAAAATTATTTTCACTTTACAGCAGTGAATGTTTGCTTTCAGTACAATTTATGATACATCCGAAATGAAATATTAATAATAAAAAGTAAGAGTAGTAATGTTAACAACATGACATGGAGCTTGTAATGGTGCGTAAAAAATGGCTTTGTTCTGTTGTTATAAGAAAATTCACATGAAACTCTTTGCATAAATTGTGACGCGTTTATTACTAAAGTATGTACACGTCCTTCAATCTAACACTTTTCTAGGCTGCACGCATTTTAATTATTTAGATTGACAATGAAAGAGAGTCAAAAAAAAAAAAAAAAAAAAAAAAAAAAAAAAAGAGAGAGAGAGAGAGAGAGAGAAAGGAGAAAAGAGAAAAGAGAAAAGACGATAAACAGGTTCTGGAAATTTGGTTCCTTAAATTTGAAAATCCAGGGAAGGACACCTGCTCTCTGCTGTAAACCCTTGTGAAAATCACTGCATGATTTCAAAATTTTCAAAAATATAAGTCATAATATTGAATATAAATTCACAAATAATAATAATAAACTTAATAATAATTATTATAATTATAATTACAATTATAATTATACAATATCTTTAATCTAATATGATGTATGTTCAATGTTATTTTATTTTTAGGATGTAATTTAGCAAAATATCAAAAATAGTAACACAATAAGACATAACTAGCGAAAATAAAAGCTTGCTTATTGATAGCAATATTTCATTTAAAGATCTTGAATTATTTTATATTTTAAAACAGTGAATGTTTGCTTTTCGTATAATTTATGAAACATCTGAAATAAAATAATAATAAAAAGGCAAAGAAAAAATAATTATTAGAATAGTAATGTTAACAACATTGCATAGAGCTTTTAATGGTATCTAAAGAATGACATTGTTCTGGTGTTATAAGAAAATTCACATGAAACTCTTTGCATAAATTGTGACGCGTTTATTATTAAAGTATGTACACGCCCTTCAATCTAACTTTTTTCTAGGCTGTACACATTTTAATTATTTAGATTGACAATGAAAGAGAGTAAAAAAAAAAGAAAAAGGAGAACAGACGACAAACAGAATTCTGCAGCTACCGAACCACTTTAATCAAGTAAAATACTGTTCAATTCCGATGAAAACAAAGAAAAAAAATGCGGAGCATGAAATAAAAAATAAAATTATTTAATCAGTCTGTGTTTGGAATTAGTTAATTTGCAATGTAAATGGCCGAATTTTCATGAAAGCCTTTTAGCTTATTTTCTGCCAGCATCTTATTTCTGATAGAATAATTCTTGTGTATTTAATCTTTTATGCGAAGCTTTGAAGCTAAAGTATTTTATTTTTCACTTTGCATTTTTCACATTTATTGCTCAAGAGCAATAACAGATATTTAGAATAAAATAAAATAAAAATGTTACATTTAAAACGAAGCGCTAGCCTTTCATATTATTGAATTAATTATTCGTTAACAAATTATATCTAAGGTCTTAAGAAAGGCTCAAACAAAAAGAAAAAATCTCACTCAACAGCTTGAAACTTTCGGATACGAACACATTTTTACTTTCTTCTATCTTTACAAGAAGAAAATGATGGATTCGTGAAAAAATTAGACCTCCGGTTTTTGACGGAGTTGCACATTTTAGAAGGTCCAGAACACGATTTGACTATTTTTGGAAAATGCCTGTCTGTCTGTACCTGACACAAATTTTGTGGACGCTTTATCTCAAGAATGAATGCACGGAATTTAATAAAGCCTTACATTTGCTTATACATCTTGATGTAAATTGGTGCTGATTAGTTTTTCGTGTAAATAGCCAGGCAGGTAGCACTGCTATACTGCATTATTCTTGATTATCTCAAGTGCTATATCATAAGAACTAATGCACAGATTTTCATCTACCTTCAGATTCAGTTAGTCCCTCATTTAAATTGGTGCTGATTAGTCTTCGGTGTAAATCGCCCAACAGGTAACTCTGCTATGCTGCATTTTTCACGATTTCCGCAATAGCTGTTTCTCAAAAACTAATGCACGGATTTTCATCAAATTTCATATTGAGTTAGACGTTGACATAAGTTGTAACTGATTTGTTTTCGGTGCAAATAACCCCACAGATGGCGCTGCTATGCTACATTTTTCCGAATTTACACGATTTTAGCGATAGTCATATCTCAAGAACCGAGGCACGGAATTCCATGTCTATAGAATCTTCATGATGGGCATTAAATTTTGGCACTGTGGTAGCGAATTTTGAAATATTAACATGTATGAGATAGAAGAAAGTTTTGGGATTGCTACATCCGACCATTTTGCACTGAAGTGTATGAAATTTATAGACCTTACTAATGAAACGAATTGGAACCAAATAGTTTTTCGTTCTTTCTTTTCGCCATTAAATGTGTTATATCTTGGATTATCTTCAATTTTTTTTTTGCGTTGACAAGTTTTCCTAAACTGTCGTACCTCGAAAATAAATTCGAAATGCTAATTCTGAAACCGATGTCTTGAAAATTCCTATCCGTTGTAAGAAAAAGAGAAATACTATTAGATTTCCTAGTATCTAAATAAGAACATTTGAAAATTTTATGCGTTTAAAAATACAAATGAATTCATGAATGTGTAAGAAAATAGCATGGTTGAATAATATTTATTTAAAACGACCTAAATTTATATTATAAAGTAAAAGCATATCTGTGCGTAAGACTGACGTTATTTTACGAATGGAAACACTTGACTATGAAATTCTTACAAACTTTTGACTTTCGGGAATAAAAATCTGGCGAAATTAAACTTGCTAAAATAACATTTTAATCTGATAGACGAATGCCTTAATGATTCAAAATAAAGAAAAAATGGTCAGCAGCTATTTTTTTTTTTTTTTATTGAGTTTTAAGTTAAACCTGCGAGTTTAATTTTCCTTACCATTTTACCACTATAACTTTCTATTTTCTTCTAAATTTTTACTTATAATGAATTTGCATAGTACCCACAGGACATTCAAATAAGAAATAATAACAATGTAGTATTTTTAGTACAAAATTTTGGTATAACATTGTCTTAAAGGGGTGTTAAAGAAGAGACGGAAGGGGAAAAGGGGGGGATGGTATAGGGAAAAGGGACAGTAATGGGAAAAAAAGGGATGGTAAGGAAAATTACCACTATTTTTAGGCAAATCGTGTTAAGACTAAGTGACAGCCACAATGCTCATTGATTTTTAGAAACGGTTATTTACATTAGATTAAATTAAAAAAAAAAAATTACCTCGAAAAGTGCAGGAATAAATCTTGGGGACGGTAGGCTACCAATAAAACCACGATGCTTGAAATTGATATTTAAATGCTGATTTAAATTCTACTGTAAATTTCCTGCCAAAGAATTTTAGACATTATTTCTCTAGCATACTTCTGCATGAGAAAAAACTTGAAAAAAATTCTGTGGCTGCATCTGAAGTGATTTTCTGTATAATTTTAGAAAAGGGATGGTAAAAAATCTAAAACCTAGGAACAGAGTTTAAAAAATAATAACAACCCTAAAATTGTGTGCAGGTTAATTTTTTGCTACATATTTATATAAAACAATTGTCCCAGTTTCGGAAAAAAAAAATTACATTGAATTACTTTTATTGAGACAATTTTATACAGACAGCTCCAAACTTAAAAATCAGCATCACACTGTAAAAAAAAATCTGTAGTTCTACAGATGTAAAGTTACATGCTTACTAAACTTTCACCTGTAACTGTACGAAAAAAGCTGCAAATCTACAAAACTAGTTTTTGTAAAGCTACAAAAATCTGTAATTTTACAAATGAATCTGCTAAAATTTCAGTAATCTTACTAAACTTTTATTTGTAACCCTGGCTGCAGTTACATGAAAAGTTCTCGGAATCCCAGTTTCCAAAAAAATTCTTAGTAACCCTACAGATTTTTTGATTTTCGGCGCAAAAGTGTGTCTGTTACATGAAATTTTGTTGTTGCCGTTACATGAAAAGTTCTAGGAATCCCAGTTTCCTAGAAAAACTTTAGTAACTTCACAGATTTTTTTTTACAGTGCAGGGACACGGGACGGTATAGGAGTTTTTCTGGTATTTGGACCCCCAACATCGTCCAAAACTTATTTATCTCGTTAATATAGTTATGCAATCATGCAATGGGATGTTCCACAGTATATGAAAAAAAAAAAAGACAAGAATATGTACTAAAATAAAAATTATTATTCAGGGACTTAAAAGTCAAAAGATTGTGAGAATGCCCCAAGAAAGAAAGATCCAGCTCTCATTAATGAAGAACAATTTTAATTCGTAGAATGCCATTTGCACTTGTGACTCGTTTATTTTGTCACATCGGGACATGTACATGTTAAAATTAAATTCAACTTTTAAAAGTTCAATAACATCGTTATAATTGTATTACATATTTAAGTTCAGTATATGTCACAAACAAGGTAGAAATAGAAGTCTCATCAATTTTTCATAAAATGCTATTTGGGGTTTGCATTAATAGATAAAAAAATCATTTATTTATTCACTTCTAAATTTATATATATTTTTAAGTCTGCCACAGTGTTTGCATAGATTTATTAAGTAATCAGTCAATTTATAAATGTATTTAAATACGATAATTATATAGACGAGAAAATATATAAAACTCCTACAAAACAATGGACGGAAATTAAGCTATCCAATCCTTTTTAAATTACACTATATAAAAATTTTAATTTAAGAACCATTAATAAATTTATATATGACTATTTATTTTTATTTTTATTGTTACAGTTTCATTTTAATAATACGGGTCTACAAAATAAATCTTTTTTTTTTTTTTTTTTTTTTTTTTTACTTTTAAATAAACGATCTATTTTTACACTAAGGTGCGACCACAGATTATGAATTAAACATTAAAATTTTAATGTTAACTCTAGGTGTAAAAATATGGCAAGTATGAAAAATAATGAAAACATAAGCTATTTATTTAAAAATACATCAAATTATTATTTAGTTTCTTTACAAGTTTTTACATGAAATTAAGCATTTATGAAACAATATCCAAACATGAACCTTATATCATTCATGTAGAAGTCGTCTTCTTTTTCGCTTGTCTTTTGTGTTCAGTTTCAGGGGCATCTCTACTCAAGTTCTAGAAGTAGTCCGCTAATATCGACGCATTCCAAGGACTCTGGTATCTTTTTTTTTTTTTTTTTTTTTTTTCCCCATTGTCGATATACCTTTGGTGAAATCGTTAGCCATGTTCGTCACTTATAACACCGCAGTTGGTAGGGGGGGGTGGGGGGGGGGGTCAAGACGAGAGCGAAAAAAGGGAATTTTTAATGATTTTTTTTTTTTAATTATGGCCATTTATTTTTCCCATTCTGACCAGAAAAAATCAGAGTTCTAACTTTTTACGGCTTCTCTTTCCTCTTCACCTGACAATTCATTTATAATGGCAGTTTCATATTAATGGAAGCTATCAGTCCATCGGAAGAAAATAACTCGGTTAAGCGGGACTCGGATAATCGGGACTTTACTGTACTTAAAAAAATAAATAAATAAAAAATAGTCGACAATAATTTGGAACTTGCGTTCCATTTCGAGCCCTGAAGAAAATCACTTGCTTGCAATTTCTACCAAGCATACCAAAAGCAGTGAATTTTTCATAATCAAGTTAGATGCCCAAGCCAAATTAATGTACTGTAACAGAAATTTGGTGGGAGAAAACGTGATTTGCAGTCAAAACATTAGACGTGAGTTGCAGTAAAAAAAATTAGTCTTGATTTTCAGGATGAACATTGAATGCTTATAAAAGAGTGTTTTTTTTTAATCTAATTTTATTTTTATACTTATTTTTTATATTAAAATTAATTTTGTTATACTTATTGCTATATTATTCATTTAGGCTGTATGTGTAATTTTAGCATTTGCGATCAGTGATTTGCAGTCAAAAGATTAGACGAGAGTTTCAGTCAAAAAAATTAGACGTGATTTTCAGGATGAAAATTGAATGCTTATAAAAGAGTGTTTTAAAATAAAATCTAATTTTACTTTTATACTTATTTTTTATATTAAAATTAATTTTGTTATATTTATTACTATATTATTCAGTTAGGCTAAATGCGTAATTTTAGTAATTGCGGTCAGGGATTTGCAGTGAAAAAAATTTATGTGATTTTCAGGATGAACATTGAATGCTTATCAAAGCGTGCTTTTTTTTTTTTTTTTTTTTTTTTTTGTAAATCTAATTTTATTTTTATACGTATTCTTTATATTAAAATTAATTTTGTTATATTTATTACTTATATTATTCATTTAGGCTGCATGTGTAATTTTAGCATTTCCGATCAGTGATTTGCAGTCAAAAAGTTAGAGTGAGTTGCAGTAAAAAAAAAAAAAAAAAAAAAAGTCCTTCCGGCCAGTGCCGGGAGGAAGTGGTAGCTTTCATATTCCTTATTTTAAAAAAGCCAACTTATATCATTCAAACACACGAAGCTCAATTTAGTGGAAACCGAATATAGGATATTCAATACTAATTTTTATCAATATAATGAATGAGAATTTTGCGAAATTAGTCAGCTTTATCCAAGCTGCTTTTCTTTAAAGTAACTTATATTTGGCTGCCAAATTCGGCGATTTCTTAAAGTGCCTGCCATTTTAAGACAACATGGTGGATGAGGCTAACCAGTGAACTTGGTCGAGATCTTAGTAATTGCTGTGCACATGCTCACTCACATCGGAATCGGTTGATATATACGAGTGCTGTCGCATGCAAAAAATCAGATTTTTCAAAATGTCACCCACAATAGAAATTGAAACTGCTATATCTGAGCCATTTTTTAAGATAAAGACAAACAAAAAATGCTCCTGAATCCTTATATGAAGGTCAAATACTTAAGAAAGAAACCTTTTTTCAATTTCTAATTTTTTTGCACCTCACTTTAAATATACATATATTTTTTTATTTAATGGCCGCCATTTTGAAACAAGATGGCTGATGAATCTGGCCAGCGAACTTGGTCGAGGTATTGATGTATACTATCCACATGCCTTCTTACATCGAAATAGGCGAATACGTGTGTTATCGCATGACAAATACAAGATCGTTTCAAAATGTTAGCCATGCTAGAAATTCAAAGTGCTATAATTCAACCATTTTTTAAGATATAAACAAAAGAACAAATTTTCAGAAACAAAAACTGCTCCGGAATATTTGTATCAAGGCCAAACACATAAAAAAAATCTTTTTCATTTTCCTATTTTTTAATACCTCATTTTAAATTTTAAATTTAATTTATATTTAAATGGCAACCCTTTTGAAACAAGATGGCGAATGAAGCTGGCCAACGAACTCGGTCGAGACATTGGTATATACTATGTGCAGACCAAGTTACATCCAAATCGGTTCATAAATACGCCTGTTATCGCGTGAAAAAAATCAGGTCGTTTTAAAATGTCAGCCACAATAGAAATTCAAAATGCTATTACTCAGCCATTTTTTTAGATATAGACGAAACAAAAACTGTTCCGGAATCTTTGTATTAAGGTCAAACACATACGAAAAAAATCTTTTTCATTTTCCAATTTTTTGGTATCTCATTTTAATTTTTTAATTTTTAAATTTTTTTTAAATGGCCGCTATTTTGAAACAAGATGGCGGATGAAGCTGGCCAACGAACTCGGTCGAGATATTTGTATGTACTATGTACACACCAAGGTACATCCAAATCGGTTCATAAATACGCCTGTTATTACGTGACAAAAATCAGGAAGTTTCAAAATGTCAGCCACGCTAGAAATTCAAAATGCTATAACTCAGCCATTTCTTAAGATATAGACGAAACCAAAACTGCTCCCGAATCTTTTTATCAAGGTCAAACACATAAGAAGAAAATATTTTTCCAATTTTCAATTTTTTGGTGCCACATTTCAAATTTAAATTTTTCTTAAAAATTTAAATGGCCGCCATTTTTAAACAAGATGGCGAATGAAGCTGGCCAACAAACCCGGTCGAGATATTGGTATGTACTATGTATAAACGAAGTTACATCCAAATCGGTTCATAAATACGCCTTTTATCGCGTGACAAAATTCAGGACGTTTCAAAATGTCAGCCACGCTAGAAATTCAAAATGCTGCAACTCAGCGATTTTTTAAGATATAGACGAAACAAAAACTCCTTCGAAATCTTTGTATAAAGGTCAAATACATAAGAAAAAAATATTTTCCATTTTCAATTTTTTGGTACCACATTTCAAATTTTAATTTTTTTTTTTAATTTTAAATGGCCGCCATTTTGAAACAAAATGGCGGATGAAGCTGGCCAACGAACTCGGTCGAGACATTGGTATGTACTATGTACGCACCGAATTACATCGAAATCGGTTCATAAATACGCCTTTTACCGCGTGACAAAATTCAGGACGTTTCAAAATGCCAGCCACGCTAGAAATTCAAAATGCTATAACTCAGCCATTTTTTAAGATATAGACGAAACAAAAACTGCTCCAGAATCTTTGTATAAAGGTAAAATACATAAGAAAAAGATATTTTTCCATTTTTAATTTTTTGGTACCACATTTCAAATTTTAATTTTTTTTTTAAATTTTAAATGGCCGCCATTTTGAAACAAAACGGCGGATGAAGCTGGCCAACGAACTCGGTCGAGACATTGGTATGTACTATGTACACACCGAATTACATCGAAATCGGTTCATAATTACGAGAGTTAGAGTGTGACATAGGTCAGATATACTATATATATATATATATATATAATACCATTAATTAAACATAACCTACCACCATCAATTATTATGAATTAAAGCTGTAAGTATTAAAAAAAAATATATATAAGAATTATTATGGAAGAAAAAAGAAAAAGTGGACACCGACAAAAATTGAAAAGCTTATACATTGAATTACGTTATCAAGGGCACAGAATTCAATGATATAAGCAAAATGGTTGTTTTCTGTGGGAAAAATAAGCTAAAGCTAAAAATTATTTTCCCCTGTGCCCGAACAACCACTAAAATCAAGTGAATTGATTAAAAATGAAAGCAGAATAGAAACAAATAATATGAAATGGAAGAATCAATAAAACGTATTAAAATATTTATAGGATATAAAATATAAATAATAAACACCATACCGATTAATATTTCAGTATTTTACAAAAATCCATGTGCACATGTCTACCAGTATATCAAAAAGATTAAGGTGAATAAAACAGTTAAGAAATCACAGTAAATGATACCAAAGGATGCAGTTAATACATTTTGAAATAAAATTTGAAATACCTTGTAAAACACATTTAATCTAATATAAAATAAATAGATATTAATTACATTATTTAAAATGCACTATTAAATTAATAGATAACAGTTTAACAATATCGTCAAAATTTAGCTAAAAATACCCCCTGGTGTATAAATTATAACTGAAATGGAGCTAGAAAAATTAAAAATTAGAGCAATCTGAAAGAGACAAATTTGGTGCTGCCATCTATTATTACTTATATTAAACATCTATCGCAAGATAAATATTTGTAAGCATTTGAATGTAAATAACTGTTTAAACAGCAAAACCAAACAAATCCTTATATATAGAGAATTATAAACCTAATATAAATCACACAATGTATTTAAAAACTATTGTTAATAAAATTTAAAAGCATACAATATATTCTATTAGCTAACTTATTTAAACTAAACTAAGAGTTTAAATAATTCTAGAACATTGATAATATATAGCATATAGCTATATGCTATAAAACAAAATAAATTCAGTAATAATTAATATAAATAATTATTATATATATATATATATATATATATTCAATCAATGGAAAATATTAGTAATTGAAAAATTAACTATGGCTTTAAAAAATAATATTGCTGATTTGGTTTCTATTAATACAAAGCATTTTTTCCAACAAATTACTAAATTACAAAATAACTACGTTATTATATATATAGACAAATCTCCTAATAATTATGCTATTACATGTAAATCTTATTATCACCAACTTCTTACAAATTGTATTTCTTCTAATAAGTCATTTCAAAAAACTAATGAAAATGTAATTGTAAATAATCGTAAAATTCGAAGTTATTATAAACTATTAAATATTTTATCTACTAACTTTAATTATCAGTATTTATTTCTTATTTCCAAATTTCATAAAACTCCAATTAAATTTAGGACTGTAACTATTGGTTGCAATACATATAATAATAAAGCCAATAAACTTCTCTTAAAAATTCTTAATCAATTATATGTACTTACTACAAACAATGATAATACACATTGTATAAAAAATAGCTATCAACTTGTCAATATTTTAAAAAATCTTCATTGTGTATATAATATAACGACATATGACTTCAAAGATCTTTTTAATAATATAGACCTATTTGATTTACATAAAATTATAAATGCATTATTTAAAAAGTATTATAAAAAACTGGACTATCTAATATAGATATTGCATATTTTAAATCTTTAACAAACTTCATTATCTATAATAATTATATATTGCAAGATAACACTTTATATTTACAGCATGTCGGTATACCACAAGGCGGTTGTACATCCAGTTTACTATCAGACTTATACTTATATCATTATGAACGTAATTTTACTAATAATAATCTACATTTATATCGTTATATTGATGACATAATTTTAATTGATACTGATCAATCTGCAATTACTCAATTTCCAGTAGATTATCCCACTAATGTGGAATTAACGGAATACCTTTTATCTAACAATACAATTAACTTCTTAGATCTTAAAATTACAATAAAAGACAACAAAACAATCACAGATTTATATGACAAACGTAAAGAATTTAAATTCAAAGTTAATACATTTACAAATTTTAAATCTTATCAACATCATTCTGTATTTCGAAATATAATACTTAATCATTTATATAGAATAAAATCTTTATGTTCTTCTCCTCTAATTAACAATAATATTAAAAAACTAATTTATGATGCATTAAATCATGGTTTTCCAAAAAAATTCATATATTCATTAATATACAATTAGTACTTTACTTACATGATCTTTTAGAACAAATTAACACATGCGTAAACAAAATTACAAAAAAATTATAAAATAAAAAAAATCTATAAAAAATTAAAAATTGTAAAATAATATAAAAAAATTATTATAGGTTGGATGGGTGGGTAGATGTTAGAGTACGGAGGAGGGTGGTGTTGTCTGGATAATACGCAATGGTTAATTAAAAAAAAATGGGGCTTTTGTATTATTACTATATTTTTGATACGTATTTTATAAGGATGTTGATTTGATATTCTATATGTAATTGGTGACTTTCATTAATATTATATTTAGCTTAATTATTGTTTAATCTTATTTACAATCATTTGTTATTAAATTTTAATTTACTAAGGACAATATCATATCAATTACTAATAGTATGCCATTTTTATAGTGATTAATATACATATAAGTATATTTAATATAAATAAAGTTATACTGTATGTATTAAAATTGGGTAATTATTTTTATTATTAGTCTTCTATTCTTTTTAATATTGATCTATTTTCACTTTGTGTTATAAAATTTATTATCAGTTTAATGTTTTTGAATGTCCCACATTCATACTTTTAGGATTTTTATGGATGTATGAAAATAATCCACACACTATATTTGAGATTTTTAGGTAATGGGAATTTAAGTATCTGATAATCTTCTATATACTTCCATATGTTTTTTATTTCCTGTTCATTTTATAATTATCTTATATATAATAGTTTTTATTAAAGATTTTTATATTATTTTTAATAATTATTTATATTAATTATTATTGAATTTATTTTGTTTTATAGCATATAGCTATATGCTATATATTATCAATGTTATAGAATTATTTAAATTCTTAGTGTAGTTTAAATGAGTTAGATAATAGAATATTTTGTATGCTTTTTTTTCTTTAATTTTATTAACAATAGTTTTTTTTTTTTTAAATACATAGTGTGGTTTATATTAGGTTTATAATTATCTATATATAAGGATATGTTTGGTTTTGCTGTTAATAAATTTTTTTACATTCAAAAGCTTACAATTGTTTATCTTGTGACATTTGAATAATAAAAATACTACTAGATGGCAGCACCAAAATTTGTCTTTTGACGATAAGTTATAAATTTTGCTTTTTCCTGCTCCTTTTCAGTTATAATTTACTACACCAGGTGGATTTTTTAGCTAAATTTTGACGATATTGTTAAATAGTAATTAATTAATTTAATAGTGAATTTTAGTTATTTTAAATAATGTAATTACTTTCTATTTATTTTATTTTATATTATATTAAATGTATTTATCATGGTATTTCAAAATGTATTAACTGCATCATTTGTTATCAATTACTGTGATGTCTTAACTGTTTTATTCACCTTAATCTTTACGATATTTTGGTAGCCATGTGCACGTGGATATATTGAAAAATACTGAAATATTAATCGGTATGTTGTTTATTATTTCTATTTTATATCCTATAAATATTTAAACAGGTTTTATTGATTTTTCCATTTCATATTATTTGTTTCTATTCTGTTTTCAATTTTAATCAATTCACTTGATTTTAATGGTTGTTTGGGCACAGGGAAAAATAATTTTTAGCTTTAGCTTATTTTTCTCACAGAAAACAACCATATTGCTTATATCATTGAATTCTGTGCCCTTGATAACGTAATTCAATATATAAGCTTTTCCATTATTTGTCGGTGTCCACTTTCTTCTTTTTTCTTCCGTAATAATTCTTATAATAAATTATTTTGCACTTTTTTTATACTTACAGCTTTAATTCATAATATTATGGTTTTTGATGGTGGTAGGTTATGTTTAATTAATGATATATATATATATATATATATATATATATCAGTTTTGAACGGAGGGTGGTTTCGGGGTCTGGGGGTCATGATCGATGAAAATATACCAAAATTTTTTGAAATCGCTTTCCTCCGAACGGCTGCAATAGATAGCTTTTTGTAATGAAAGCTACCTAAAAATTAGACGTGATTTTCAGGATGAATATTGAATACTTATAAAAAAAAGTGTGTTTTTTTATAATAATTTTATTTTTATACTTATTTTTTATATTAAAATTAATTTCGTTATATTTATTACTATATTATTCATTTAGGTTGCATGTGTAATTTTACAGAGCATGTTTAATTAACAAAAGACTAAGCTCAGATAATATGGGGTAATCTTTTTTTTCTTATCTCATTGAAGATGCAGTGATAAAAAATGCATGGCTAGGCACATTTCTTTGCGAGAACGGAAAAGGAAAATTTATTCGCTAGGAACCCCATTTTCTTAAAGAAAGCGTATACCAACGTAAGCTCCTTTTTTCCCTATTTTTTTTTATCACTTCTCAAAAGATAAAATCTAGTTCATTACCTGAGGTGCTGAGAAATTCTATGGCGTCACAATATTAAATCAAATTAATATCTTTCTGTAACAGCGATCTTACGTTTAAAAAGAAATCTTATTTTAATAAGTAAAATATTTCACAGAAAAAAACTTTTACTTTAGCTTTAATACTTAGATAAACTTACGAACTTGTAATACTGACAAGTAAATTTTTTAAATATGGCATTCGAATTTTGCTTTGCCTCTCGCAGTGGTAGTATGCATACACTCTAAAAATGAGAAAGAAAAAAAACTATAATTTTTACAGAAAAATCTGTTTTAAAGAAAGCAGTTTTTTCTGAAAAAATGGGGATTTCGTAATTTTTATAGAAAAATTACAGATATTTTCTGTAAATTAAACGGTTATTCACTGGCACCAAAACTGACAGTTTTTTTTTCTGTCAATTTGAGAGTTTTTTTTTTTGTTTTTTTTACAGTTTACATTAGCAAACCCGCGGCTTTGCTCACGTATTAGTTGAAATATGCTAAGTCATATTTGTATGTCTAATTTTTATTAGAATATATTATACTTTTAGGAATAATTAAAAATTTACTAATTAAGACACAGTTTGACTAAACTTCATTATTACATTTCATTACGCAGAAATCAGACTTAAATTAATAAAAAGAACTAAAACTAATTCTAAATAAATGATAGTTTAGAAAGGATTTCGTAGCTTTTATGTTTATTTCATTCTCTCATTTCAGTATTCATTTGAAGTTTTGAATGTTTTAGAACCCGTTCTTAGTACGCATTTACATCTTAAAATTAACCACCATGTCAAATTCCAAGCTTCTTGTCTAACGGTGTACCACCTCTCTGATTGTAGTGACACTAACACAAAAGGCCTATGTTGAAACAGGGAGTATCACCATTAATTTACCAAAATTAATTTTGAAATAGGTTTGGTATTTCCTATTATTCCATAGAAAACGTAATTTAGAAAGTTTTTAAGGGCTTTTTTAGAACATTTGTTGATAATAACGTTAAAAGAACGTTGAAAGAACGTTTGTTGTTAATAATAATTCCTGCCAACCCTATGTGGTAGTGGCACGGCATAAAATATAGCCCGTGTAGGATCAAAGACTGTCACCATTGATTCAGTTCGATTACATAGTTTCTGAACAACAACAACTGCTAGTTTCATGTATTTCCAACTAAAAACAAATTTAAACTTATGTCATAAAGTTGCCCTTTAGGATTTGAGATCAGCGTTAAACAAGGTATAATCTTCACCTTATTTAATCACATCAGTGATTAAATAAGGCAAAGATTACTGTTCGGACATCGTGGTATTAAAATATTCCCTAAATTCCCACCACTGTGCTTAGGTCATATTCAGACTGTTGTTATAAACCTGTAAGGCTATGATTATTCTCAAGTTTGATTTAAATTACTAATCGAAAGGATAAGTGACAAGATACTTATAAAAGTTTTTTTATTTTTTCATTTTTTATGTGAATAAAATATTTGAATTTCACTCAAACTAATAACATTATTTCGGGTTGACATATTACCATCAGATACCTTAGTTAGACTAAAAACTACTATAAGAGCTACTAGTTTGGATAATTCATTGTTCTCCTTCCTTTAAAGACAAACAATGTTTTAGCCTAAATTTTGTGTTATCAATGATTAAGTTACGTGTTTATGTCAGTGTTAGGTGGTAAAAGAATTGCTCCAAAAAAGTAATAATAATAAAAATGATAATAATAACAATAATAACAGTTTCTTATTTTACGAAACATTTTCTTTATTGAATATATCGTATGTATTTTAAACAAAATTAAAATATAATTGTCCAAACCTCCACAATATTCAGGAATTTTTTGAAACTGCAATAGGCAATCAGGATCGCAACCTCATAGTAATCTTGTTTAAAGAAAAGAAGAAAAAAAAACATTTATTTTTACATTTATTTTTAAAGCAATGCTTCGTATCACGGAGATGATTTATTTACTTAAGAGTAACAACACAAACGGAAAACAGGAAACAAGCAAATTTAAATCGGCTTTTATTTTAAAAAAAAAAATTAAATCTTAAACTATGGATCCAAATCCTTCGCTTAACACGGTTGATGAATCGTTCAACAACCCTTGTTGTAAGCTCGCGGTTTGAAAAATCATCGATACTTCCAATTACTGAATCGCTGCCAGAAAAAAAAACCAATTCTCTTTCATTTCATTAATCATCGTCAAGGATAAGGCACTCGAGAAGTTAATGGTATTTTTAAGCAAATGACATATGGTCTCTATCAGAACATGTATAAAGTTGTGTAACGATATGATGTCTTAATGGGAAGACGATTATTCCTGTAACACAGCAACTCTTTCATACTGACCAGAAAACTTAGTAATTTATGACACTTGATGATGAAATATCTCCCAAGGTATTAATTCCCAAACCCACGGAAGAATGGCTTTGTTAACGAATTGGGCTTTAAAAGCAAAGATAAATGATTTTTCATTCGCTTTTCGGAACACAGGAGCAAGATGAGCGTTAATACGAAAGCGAAATAATTTGATATTTATCCTTTTCTGTTTATTTTAACCAGGGCCTGATTATATTAGTCGGAAAATACAATTCCGATGCTAGGGTACTTAACAGACCCTAGACAAAGAAAAATTCATCCACCCCTAATACACGAATTTACTGTATTAACATACATAGCCAAATATACTGATATATCTAAATATCATTTTTTTTTTTCAAAGCAGTATTTAAATTGCACAAAAAAAAAAAAAAAAACGAAAAATAAAAAATATTTCCATTAATTAGTATTTTGAACATTAATGACCAACAAATGGCGATGCAGAAACGCACCATTGCTCTGGCGCCTCAAGGTGATTGTCTAAAAAATCAATTAAATTTGAAAAATCAAAAAACCCGACTGCGTAAAAGGCGAACTGATTAATTATTTCTCATAAATGTGAAACTATTTATTTTATATTACTTACCTATTTTTTTATTTACTTGTATTGATGACTTTTAAGTTGTGTTTAATTGTTAGTTCCTATCTATAAACACTGTTTTGAAGAGGCCTATAGATGTCTATTAAGGTTAGAGTTGCTGTAAAGCTAGAGATCCTACCTACACAACTTCCAGGTTGTGTAATATTTAAACGGAGCTTCTGACTGTAAAATAGTCAATGAAACATCGTCTTCATTTTGAAAGACCTATCTAATGATATGCCACTCAATAGGGTGCGTAAAAAAAATTTTTCGTCTCTACCACCATTTTGTATTTTACGGCCGCCATTTTGAATTTATAAAAACAAAACCTAGCCTATAACCATCTGACGGTTAAGACGAATCGATAGAGACCTCATTCATTAAAATCCACCCAGCCGTCGGGATGTTTCGAGGGTATAAACAAATCCACATACCCAGATACGCGTGAAACACATAACCCTTCTTGGCAATCGGGTAAAAAGAATCGCCTAATAGACGGGTTGCACATGACGTCACACGTCTGAAATCGCTTCGTATGGCGCCCAAATATAAGGCAAATAGGGTGCTCTCCATTTGATTTATTAGACTTGTTTGCACTATAATAATAAAAATAAGGAATATCTAAATTAAACAGAAAGATAACATGTGCTTTTAACGGCAAACGGGCAGTTCTGTGCTCCACGTGTGTGCACCAGATACGATAGTATCAGTCGTTGCTAATAGCAACGTGACGTCAATGCAAGGGGTCTATAGTAAAACCAGCCTTGGGAAAATGGAGCTACTGATTCGAGACCCTGCGTTTAAGGCTGCTAGTCACTCATCTTCCGAATTCCCCTCCGCAATGTTATGAGCGATGTCTATGAGCGTTTGATGCGTTCGTATATTTAAAATATCTCCTCAGAAAATTAATATTTTTAACTTCTTTCTTCTGTGTACTCCTCTTAAAGGATGTCTCTTTTGTCCTTTTAGTTCTTAAGATATTTCTAAAATCAATGCATAATTTTATATGAAGTGTTAAAATTTTACTCCCTGTTCGTCAGTTTTTAAAACATAAAATATTAAATTAAGCTTAGATTTTAGAAATATTTTGACAACTAAGAAAAAAAATGACATCTTTTAAGTTGAGAACGCTGAAAAAAGAAGTTAAAATTATTAATTCCCTGGGAAAATATTTTAAATATACGAATGCATTAAATGCCCATAGACTTAAGGGGGCTGGTCACACAACTTCCGATTTCCCCTCACTAATGTAAAGTCTATGGGCATTTGATGCATTCGTATATTTAAAATATCTCCTCGGGAAATTAATATTTTTTACTTCTATTTTTTGTGTACACTTTCTAAAAGATGTCTCTTTTTTTCTTAGTTCTCAAAATATTTCAAGTATAAACTTAATTTTATAGGAAGTTTTAAAATCTTAATCACAGTTCACCCGTTTTTAACACATAAAATATTAAATTCAGCATAGATTTTAGAAGTTATTTTGAAACTAAGAAAAAAGAGACATCCTTTAAGAAGAGTACACAGAAAAAAGATGTTAAAAATATGAATTTCCCGAGAAGATATTTTAAATATACGAATGCATCAAAAGTCCATAGACTTAACATTACGGAGGAGAATTCCGAAGCTAAGTGACCAGCCCCCTTAACATTACCGAGGGGAATTCGGAAGTTGGGTGACTAGCAGGACTCTTCACTCTCTTGAAAACACCTCCTCGCTAATGATAAACCTATGGGCAGGTTGTTTTCAAATTTCTAGTATAGATTTAAATGTTTTTAAAAGAATATTTTTTTTTTTTTTTTTTTTTTGCATAGAATAGCTGAGGTCGATGTCTAATATGGCTATTTTTTACTTTTTCGATTTCGGTTGCAGATTTTTTTAATAAAGGTATTTTCACTTTCGGAACCGGTTACAAAAAGTACAAAATGGCCTTTTATGAGATCGAGCTAAGCTATACCACGCAAAAAAAAAAATAAATAAATAAATAAAATAAAAAAATAAATAAATAAATAAATAAATAAAAAAAATTAAAAAAAATCGTTTAAAAATATTCAGATTTAAACGAGAAATCCGAAAACAACCTGCCCATAGGTTTATCATTATGAACTTGTATTTTCAAGTGAGTGAAGTGTCCCCTTTAAAACATCACGATTTAAGGCATTCACCCCCCCCCCTCCCTTTTGAATGAATAAAAATTATTTTGGAAAATAGAGTTCTGGGATCTCAAGGTGAATGTACAAGAACTTCAGTATTTACAGAAGCAATTTGTTCAAAATTTAGTTGGTTGAAAATCAAAGAAACTTTCATGCAAACTTTTTGTCCTTAAAAATGAGATGAAAATTTAATAGACTGCATAACAACTTTCAGATTCATCATTATTATTTTAAACTTTTCTTTTGTAGAAAAGCTTTACGTTTTCATTTAAATTTTAATATTCACATGGTTTTGTTTTGTTTTTTAAAAGTATTCTAAAGATGAAAATGAAAAAAAAAACTTAATATATGCTTTGTTAGTGAAATTAATAAGTTTTGTAAATATAGAAATATTTGTTACATAAAATAGAAAACTAATTATTCAGGAAAAGTTTCTAATTTTGTAGAGCGATAATTTGTTTTATAAAGTCGTTAAATTTCTAGAATTTTTCCCTAATGTGTCGTGCATGTCAACTTACAGAGCGCCGTTCAAAAAATGGTGTAAGATGGTATCTTTTAAAGCATTGCGTAAAAAATCAGCAATTTTTTCCTCCACGAAAACAGAAATATATAAAAGTTTGAAATGATAAATCGTAACATAAATCCCGTCTTCTCCCCAAAAAATAATTTATTTTGTTTATTTCCATATGAATTATGTGATAATTTCAATTTCTGTTAATAGTTAAATAAAAAAGATAAAACAAAAATAATAATGAGGAACGAAAATAGTTTCTTTACTTTATGTTAATTTAATATTATGTAATAACTTATATTAAAATTACTAAATCTTAAGTTTTGAAAAATGACTTAAAACATAACCACACATTAGACAGTAAAAGGATTAGGTATTTCATACAGATCCTAACAAAATCTTATTCAATTATTGTATTTATGTAATAAAATTCAATTAATAATTTACGTAATAAGGTACTAGAAATAAAAAAAAAAAGCCCATACATGCAGGTGGTTTGTTAATTGAAACATTAAGGCTGTTCTCAAATCGAAAGGGGCAACTTTCTGACATAAGTTTTAATTTATTTTTGTTCAAAAATGCATGAAACTAGCTGGGGTTGTTGTTTAGAAACTATGTAATTGAACTGTTTTTTCCATTTTTTGCAAACGCAGTAGATCTTTCAGAAAATAGTGTCAAAGTGGGCGTTTTGAACCGAATTTCCGCACGGAGGAAGAAAAGAGCACTCAAGAACGGGTAAAAAACGTGTTTGTCACGTGATCAAAATGGCTTATAACTCAATAGGTAACTGATTGATCAAAAAATTGAAAAAACAGCTCAATTCCAAATCGCTTCCATGGCCAGGCTTTCCAATTTTATACCTTTCTGTTAAAAAATGAATTTATAAATGTGTCAAAACGTTTTTCGCTTGTTGAGCATAGCAGTTAAGAACAGCCTTAACAATTTTCAACTTTACTGTCATGTGTTTCAAATAATTGAAAAAAAGGGGTGTTTGGGAACCAAAAGAAATTAATTTAATCCTACTAAATAAATATGAAATTAAAGGTCTGTTTGAAATAAGAAGGAAAAAAATCCAATGGATTTTTTAAAAATCATAAATCTTAAATTAATGTTTAATATATCCAGCTGAATAAATGAGAAACAGAAAATAATTTTATCAGAAAAATAGTTCTAGTATTTTGTTTCTGACACTTTACTTAATATTTATTATAAATTTAATCCCATGTACTAAATAAATATGAAAATGATGGCTAAAAAAAATAATTCCAATAGTCTGAATCTGTTATGTCCTATTACTTACTATTCGTTATTGAATATTCTATTTTTTTATTTGTCTATTAAAAGAGCAAGCAGATTTGGCTGTCCGGACGATCTCGAAAATGACGGTAACGACTTTTACAAAACTTGTCTCCTGTGCTAATTCGAGCACAGAAAACGATCTAAGCTAGGTCCCGAATTCGGGAAAATTCGTTTTCACAATTTAAAACAAACTCGGCACTGAAAATGCTGCTTGCTATAAATCGAAAAATGCTCCAGTGATTTTCACGAAACGCGACTCCCATGCTAATTCGTGCACGAAAAACTATCTAGTTAGGTCATGAATTCGGGAAAATTTGTTTTTACATGTTGATAGAAACTCACTACTGAAAATGCTGCTACAAATATAAAGCTGCTCTAATTATTTTCACGAAACGTGATTCTTTCGTGCACGAGAAAACGATCTAGCTAAATTCCTAATTCGGGAAAATTCGTTTTGACAGGGTAAAATAAACTCAGCACTGAAAATGATGATATACAGTAAACTCTCTGTAAGGCGGACTCTCTTTAAGACGGAAATCTGTCTAACTCGGAAAGAATTTCAAGTCCCTACGAATCCATAGACATAGAGTAAAATTTGTCTAAGGCGGAATATTGTCTATTGCGGAACATTTTCTTGGTCCCGATCGATTCCGCCTTACACAGAGTTTACTGTAATTTGAACATTGATCCAAAGGTTTTCATAAAATACGCCTTGTGTGCTAAGTCCAGCACAAGAAAACAATCTTATTAGGTCTTGGCTTCGAAAAAATTAGTTTTAATGAGTTTTTTTTTTTTTTTCTGCTAGTCTTCTGTAATCGAATTTCTTGCCAATATCATTGATCACCAAAACGATTACGAAGAAATTTCTGCTCTATAGGAGATGTAATGTAAGTCGAACTTCGGGTTGGTCTGCCGTAGACTTAGGACAGATTGAGAAATTGAGATCAGGAAGAACGCCTGTTTAGTATTCAATAGGCAACATTGCCTTTCGAATGATGTATGAATTTTGATGTTTTTCGATGAGTTAGAAATTCGCAGCGCCTTTTTGCTTAATACTATTTATATAAAACAAGACTTAAGTGCTGATTTGAGCACAAGAAAATGACCATAGATAAGTCTCAACTGCAGCAAAGTTCGTTTTGATATGTTATAACAAACTTAACTTTTAAACATAATTGCTGACGTATTGTCATTCATAGTAGAGTTAGAAGCTATTAAGCATGAATTTTTCGGACGTTTTTTTTAGATGGCAGTGAAATGTGATAGAATAGTATTAACAGAAAACAAACTTATCATTAATCATGCCTCTAAACTGAAAATCATTGTTTCACAGTGCCGATAAATAAAAAACAGCCTATTAAATGCAAAAGTGTGTTAAATAAAGTGGTCTTACTTTATATATATTTTTTAAAAGCATTTTCGACGTAGTTCAGCATGCATTGTTTGGCACAAAATTAGCGGCGGTTTCATAACCAAGATAATTTTTCTTCTATACATTGCACACTGTCTCACTTATGCTTTTTGCCATCTACGTCAACGACGTGGACATCGACTGCGGAAGAAAAATAAATTTTCATTTTTATAAAACATAGATAATAGCATTGAGAATGCGTTTGGCATCATAACATTCAGCAAAATGTTATAAGTGACAATACAAATTTCTTGCTATGTAGAAAGTTTTAATTGCTTTCAATACTCTCTTTTTAAAAAATCTTTAAAAAATGCTTTCTCTCTGTCTCTCTCTCTGTCTCTCTCTTTTTTTTTTTTTTACTTTTTTTTTTCTTTAAGAATGAATACTTTTGACATCCGAAATTCAGATTTACATCCTCAGGAAAAAAGTACACTATATTAAAAAAAAAACGAACATTTTCATTTATAAAATAAACGTCTTATAACTATTGCGTCCGTGCGACATCTTTTATATATATATATATATCCGGTTGTGATGAGGCGATGAGGGCTTAATATAAATATATCTTCCACGACTTATTGGTATTTTGCATATAATTAATTTACATTTTTCTATGTCTATTCGAAAGAAACGCTTATTTCAAATATTGTGCGGGTGAAATTAATAAAGTTTTATTTATTTACTTCAGTTATTTTAGGTAGATTTCGTAAGAAATACAAAATCAACGTCAGCAAGTTTCATGTTTTTACTTTAAAAAATTAATCTGAAAATGTGTCCAAAATTTTCGAGTTGTTGATCGTGGAAAATATTTTTTTTAATACCGCCTTAACATGATTTTGATAAAACCAGCTCTTGCAGAAAAATAAAATTTAAAAATTTTCAAAAGCAGCCAGATAAAATTGTTAAACTGTGTTTATCTCTTATCTTAATTTAGTTTTTGTTGGTCAAATTAGTACTTAACTTCGAAATCTACCTCCGCCTGTAGGCCGAGCCGTCGGGGATATTCATCACTAAGCAGATTTTCAGTTCAGACTCGGGTTGAGTTAGACCAAACTTCTTTTTTTTATGGGACGAGCCGTGCCTGGACTTCTTACTTTCCCCTGAACACATGTTAGACTAGCACTTTGTTTATTTATTTTTGAACAAATACAGTAAAGAAATTTGTTTCACGAAATCTTTAGAAATTTAATTTAATTTAATAAATTACAGACACATATTTTTAAAAACCTACTTTTTATTTCTTTGTAGAGCTTTTAGCATATTTTTAAAAATCCACTTTCTCTTTTCACTGTAGAGCTTTTCAATTGTAATTTTATTTTACATTATTCTTAAATTCTAAACTACATTGATTTTCTTATTCAATCATATGTATTGTCTAAGAAAATTTCTCTATTAAATGTTTATGCCAAATTTCTTTCTTTCTTTTTTTTTTTTTTTTTTTTTTTTTTTCTGGGACGAGCCGTGCCTGGACTTTTTACTTCCCCCTGAACACATGTTAGACTGGCACTTCGATTATTTATTTTTGAACAAATAAAGTAAAGAATTTTGTTTCACGAAATCTTTAGATATTTAATTTAATTTAATAAATTACACAGACATATTTTTAAAAACCTACTTTTTATTTCTTTGTAGAGCTTTTGACATATTTTTAAAAACCCACTTTCTCTTTTCACTGTAGAACTTTTCAATTGTAATTTTATTTTACGACATTTTTCTTTCATTCTAAACTACATTGATTTTCTTATTCAATCATATGTATTGTCTAAGAAAATTTCTCGAATAAATGTTTATGCCAAACTTCTTTTTTTTTTTCTGGGACGAGCCGTGCCTGGACTTTTTACTTCCCCCTGAACACATGTTAGACTGGCACTTCGATTATTTATTTTTGAACAAATAAAATAAAGAATTTTGTTTCACGAAATCTTTAGAAATTTAATTTAATTTAATAAATTACAGAGACATATTTTTAAAAACTTACTTTTTATTTCTTTGTAGAGCTTTTGACATATTTTTAAAAACCCATTTTCTCTTTTCACTGTAGAGCTTTTCAATTGTAATTTTATTTTACGACATTTTTCTTTCATTCTAAACTACATTGATTTTCTTATTCAATCATATGTATTGTCTAAGAAAATTTCTCTAATAAATGTTTATGCCAAACTTCTTTTTTTTTTTCTGGGACGAGCCGTGCCTGGACTTTTCACTTCCCCCTGAACACATGTTAGACTGGCACTTCGATTATTTATTTTTGAACAAATAAAATAAAGAATTTTGTTTCACGAAATCTTTAGAAATTTAATTTAATTTAATAAATTACAGAGACATATTTTTAAAAACTTACTTTTTATTTCTTTGTAGAGCTTTTGACATATGTTTAATAACCCATTTTCTCTTTTCACTGTAGAGCTTTTCAAATGTAATTTTATTTTACGACATTTTTCTTTCATTCTAAACTACATTGATTTTCTTATTCAATCATATGTATTGTCTAACAAAATTTCTCGAATAAATGGTTATGCCAAACTTCTTTTTTTTTTTTTTTTTTTTTTTTTTTTCTGGGACGAGCCGTGCCTGGACTTTTTACTTCCCCCTGAACACATGTTAGACTGGCACTTCGATTATTTATTTTTGAACAAATAAAATAAAGAATTTTGTTTCACGAAATCTTTAGAAATTTAATTTAATAAATTACAGAGACATATTTTTAAAAACTTGCTTTTTATTTCTTTGTAGAGCTTTTGACATATTTTTAAAAACCCATTTTCTCTTTTCACTGTAGAGCTTTTCAATTGTAATTTTATTTTACGACTTTTTTCTTTCATTCTAAACTACATTGATTTTCTTATTCAATCATATGTATTGTCTAAGAAAATTTCTCTAATAAATGTTTATGCCAAACTTCTTTTTTTTTTTTCTGGGACGAGCCGTGCCTGGACTTTTTACTTTCCCCTGAACACATGTTAGACTGGCACTTCGATTATTTATTTTTGAACAAATAAAGTAAAGAATTTTGTTTCACGAAATCTTTAGAAATTTAATTTAATTTAATAAATTACAGAGACATATTTTTAAAAACCTACTTTTTATTTCTTTGTAGAGCTTTTGACATATTTTTAAAAACCCACTTTCTCTTTTCACTGTAGAACTTTTCAATTGTAATTTTATTTTACGACATTTTTCTTTCATTCTAAACTACATTGATTTTCTTATTCAATCATATGTATTGTCTAAGAAAATTTCTCGAATAAATGTTTATGCCAAACTTCTTTTTTTTTTCTGGGACGAGCCGTGCCTGGACTTTTTACTTCCCCTTGAACACATGTTAGACTGGCACTTTGTTTATTTATTTTTGAACAAATAAAATAAAGAATTTTGTTTCACGAAATCTTTAGAAATTTAATTTAATTTAATGAATTACAGAGACATATTTTGAAAAACCTACTTTTTATTTCTTTGTAGAGCTTTTGACATATTTTTAAAAACCCACTTTCTCTTTTCACTGTAACTTTTCAATTGTAATTTTATTTTACGACAGTTTTCTTTCATTCTAAACTACATTGATTTTCTTACTCAATCATATGTATTGTCTAAGAAAATTTCTCGAATAAATGTTTATGCCAAACTTCTTTTTTTTTCTGGGACGAGCCGTGCCTGGACTTTTTACTTCCCCCTGAACACATGTTAGACTGGCACTTCGATTATTTATTTTTGAACAAATAAAATAAAGAATTTTGTTTCACGAAATCTTTAGAAATTTAATTTAATTTAATAAATTACAGAGACATATTTTTAAAAACTTACTTTTTATTTCTTTGTAGAGCTTTTGACATATTTTTAAAAACCCATTTTCTCTTTTCACTGTAGAGCTTTTTAATTGTAATTTTATTTTACGACATTTTTCTTTCATTCTAAACTACATTGATTTTCTTATTCAATCATATGTATTGTCTAAGAAAATTTCTCTAATAAATGTTTATGCCAAACTTCTTTTTTTTTTTTTTTCTGGGACGAGCCGTGCCTGGACTTTTTACTTTCCCCTGAACACATGTTAGACTGGCACTTCGATTATTTATTTTTGAACAAATAAAGTAAAGAATTTTGTTTCACGAAATCTTTAGAAATTTAATTTAATTTAATAAATTACAGAGACATATTTTTAAAAACCTACTTTTTATTTCTTTGTAGAGCTTTTGACATATTTTTAAAAACCCACTTTCTCTTTTCACTGTAGAACTTTTCAATTGTAATTTTATTTTACGACATTTTTCTTTCATTCTAAACTACATTGATTTTCTTATTCAATCATATGTATTGTCTAAGAAAATTTCTCGAATAAATGTTTATGCGAAACTTCTTTTTTTTTTTTTTTTTTTTTCTGGGACGAGCCGTGCCTGGACTTTTTACTTCCCCTTGAACACATGTTAGACTGGCACTTCGATTATTTATTTTTGAACAAATAAAATAAAGAATTTTGTTTCACGAAATCTTTAGAAATTTAATTTAATTTAATGAATTACAGAGACATATTTTGAAAAACCTCTTTTTTATTTCTTTGTAGAGCTTTTGACATATTTTTAAAAACCCACTTTCTCTTTTCACTGTAACTTTTCAATTGTAATTTTATTTTACGACATTTTTCTTTCATTCTAAACTACATTGATTTTCTTACTCAATCATATGTATTGTCTAAGAAAATTTCTCGAATAAATGTTTATGCCAAACTTCTTTTTTTTTCTGGGACGAGCCGTGCCTGGACTTTTTACTTCCTCTTGAACACATGTTAGACTGGCACTTTGTTTATTTATTTTTGAACAAATAAAATAAAGAATTTTGTTTCACGAAATCTTTAGAAATTTAATTTAATTTAATGAATTACAGAGACATATTTTGAAAAACCTACTTTTTATTTCTTTGTAGAGCTTTTGACATATTTTTAAAAACCCACTTTCTCTTTTCACTGTAACTTTTCAATTGTAATTTTATTTTACGACAGTTTTCTTTCATTCTAAACTACATTGATTTTCTTACTCAATCATATGTATTGTCTAAGAAAATTTCTCGAATAAATGTTTATGCCAAACTTCTTTTTTTTTTTCTGGGACGAGCCGTGCCTGGACTTTTTACTTTCCCCTGAACACATGTTAGACTGGCACTTCGATTATTTATTTTTGAACAAATAAAGTAAAGAATTTTGTTTCACGAAATCTTTAGAAATTTAATTTAATTTAATAAATTACAGAGCCATATTTTTAAAAACCTACTTTTTATTTCCTTGTAGAGCTTTTGACATATTTTTAAAAACCCACTTTCTCTTTTCACTGTAGAACTTTTCAATTGTAATTTTATTTTACGACATTTTTCTTTCATTCTAAACTACATTGATTTTCTTATTCAATCATATGTATTGTCTAAGAAAATTTCTCGAATAAATGTTTATGCCAAACTTCTTTTTTTTTTTTTTCTGGGACGAGCCGTGCCTGGACTTTTTACTTCCCCTTGAACACATGTTAGACTGGCACTTCGATTATTTATTTTTGAACAAATAAAATAAAGAATTTTGTTTCACGAAATCTTTAGAAATTTAATTTAATTTAATGAATTACAGAGACATATTTTGAAAAACCTACTTTTTATTTCTTTGTAGAGCTTTTGACATATTTTTAAAAACCCACTTTCTCTTTTCACTGTAACTTTTCAATTGTAATTTTATTTTACGACAGTTTTCTTTCATTCTAAACTACATTGATTTTCTTACTCAATCATATGTATTGTCTAAGAAAATTTCTCGAATAAATGTTTATACCAAACTTCTTTTTTTTTCTGGGACGAGCCATGCCTGGTCTTTTTACTTCCCCCTGAACACATGTTAGACTGGCACTTCGATTATTTATTTTTGAACAAATAAAGTAAAGAATTTTGTTTCACGAAATCTTTAGAAATTTAATTTAATTTAATAAATTACCGAGACATATTTTTAAAAACCTACTTTTTATTTCTTTGTAGAGTTTTTGACATATTTTTAAAAACCCACTTTCTCTTTTCACTGTAGAACTTTTCAATTGTAATTTTATTTTACGACATTTTTCTTTCATTCTAAACTACACTGTAAAAAATAACGGTGAAAATTACAGCAAAAAACACTGTTATTATTTCCCGAAAACTAAAAAATACAGTTCACAGCCTTTTTTGCTGTCTTTTTTCCTGGCTTTTTTCAAAGCGCCCTCTACTGACCAAATCACGAAAGTATCACTTCTATGTCTGAATGTAAACCATAAACATTTCGAATCATCCCGGACAAGAATCGAGAAGTCAGAAATATCTCAATTCCTCGCTCAGTTCTCAGTATCAATTTTTAGAATTTCCCCCCACTCCCTCTCTTTTGAAAAGCGAAAAAGAATGTTTGACTGGAAGTAATCTGCGCTTGCGTCGTCGACCGATGTGTCTACTCCTCTGCTGAGACGACAGAAACAGAACATGCAGCGACAGCCATGTTGTTGTGTATGCTTTTTGCTTTGGCTTTCTGTGAAGATGCTAGCGTACATTCGCATAACCGATAAATCTTCTAAAGACGAAAAGGTAAGTGTTTGCTTTATTTTCTCTTCTTATGTCACTTTAATATTTTTTCTGTTTTAAAATTGATCATGTGAAACATTATATGTCATTTTTTTCGATAGTCACATGTCAGCGAAATTAAGATGTATATAAGATTTTTTTTAATTTATTGACATTCATATGCATTATTAATGATGCTTTACTGATTTTTTAGTTATTTAATTAAAAGGATAATTACATATTTTAACGGCAACACTAAATATTAAAAGAAAAGTGTCGAAAAAAATGTTGCAATGCATTAGTTAGGGCTAGAGGTTTGCACGGTTCGAAATTTCCAAGCCCGAGTCCGACCCGCCCTTAAAAAAAATTCGGCCCGGCCCGATACAAAGATTAAGTTCGGCCCGAACCCAACCAAAAAATCTTAGCCTTTCCCCCCCCCCCCCTCCCCCCCATGTTTATAATGCGCATTTTTATTGAAGTGCCGTAGCCTGCGATATTTATTTTTTTAACGAATCAATTTGTTGTATGCAAGTGTTTCAATTATTAATAATACTATTTAATCCATATTAATCCTATTTAATCCAGAATTGCACAGGGAAGAAAAAAAGATGAGCCAATTTCCCTTCTTAGCAGGTGTAAATGTATTATATATAATTTTCTTATGTATTAGTATATTCATTTTGCATGAATCAACACATTTTTTAGTTTAAGATTCCGTCATAGGCAGGTTATTTTTCACACGTTTCAGTATATTTTAATTTAGCCATATTTTAATAAGCGTACAAATCTACTATTCTTTAAAAATAATAAATTTTAATGTTTAATTGTAGAGTAATGGTGATTTAAAAATGTATGCATTTCTTGCAAAGATTTTTGGGCCAGGTCTAATTTTACTGACTTTTGAATGGACCAGGCCATGCCGAGACAATGATTTTCATACGGACCAGGTCAAAACCAAGGCTGAAAATTTTTTGGGCGTGAAGACTAGAAATAATGAAACCAGTCCCGGCTCTGTATGGAAAAAATAAGTTATGGCATGGCCCGATCCTTATGGAGAAAAGTAAGACCCGCCCTAGCCCTTACAGAGTAATCACTAGGCATGGCCGAAGTGCCGGGAATGAAAATAGGCTGGACTCGGGCCTGGCCCGACCCGTGCATATCTCTAGTTAGGAGCTAGCATATATAATGTTACCACATTTTGCTTATTTTGGGACCCCCCCCCCCCTCCCCTTTAAGATATCATACATTATCATTCATCGACCCCTCCTCCTCCCACCCCCACCAGATGATATCCTTATAAACGCTTAAAAATTATTTTATTTTTATATTCTTGTTATGCACTTTCAGTGATCTATGCATTAGTCCCATACTTTATGGATTCAAGAAGTCGATAAAAATATCAATACATTAAATAAATTTTATCCTATAACATGTAAATGAGTTAGTTACTATTTAAAAGTATTTAATAACAGTATATAGTGCTGTCCTCTAAAAAAAACCCCACTTTTTTAATTTCTCACTATATAAAATTTAATAAAAAATACAAAACAATTTGAAGTAGCTACATTTTCACAGCCTGTCCTGACTAAGATTTTAATGTATAGTATTTTTTTTTTCTATCAATATATTACAAAATGGCAGCCAATTAAACAAGACTTTGAAAAAAAAAACCACTTTTTCCTAAAAATAACCCACATGTAAAAACACTTCTAGAAATCAAAATATTAAACAGCAAAGTTTTTCTTTCATTATTAATTAGTTTTAAAACACAATTCTGCAAAAAAAAAGAAAAAAAAATAATAATATTTTAGTAATTGTAAATTGAAGGATTTACAAAGGAAAAATTATAAATGTAATTTTTTAAAAAACTAAATAAACACTTAAGTAATTTTAAATGCTTTTATTATTGTAAATGGCATATAGAAACAGGACAAAAAGAAATTTTGACTTCTGTGATATTTTTGATTAAGTTCTAGGGTGGGTTTTTTTTAGGATACATTTTCCTGTGGGGTTTTTTTAGAGGACAGCACTATATTGTTACATAATGCATTCAAAAGCGATATTGCCTTCTTGCAGTTGCAAGTTTGGTTGAATCAAAAATGATAACAATATGAGCCCCCCCCCCCCCGCCTCCCCCGATATATGTTACAATATCAAGTGCCAGACCTCCACCTCGCCCTAAAGTGATAATGTTATATATGTACAGCCCCTTACTTTCAGTAGATCAGATTCAGCTGACGTTGTAAACGTTTATCTATCAACTGAGAAGAATAATTAAGAAAATAATTCAAAAAAATATTAGGGAGACTTGGGGTACAGAGGATCACTTTTGCATTTTTCATTTTTTTTTCCCTCTTTAATGGAAAGTCCAATCTGCCTGAAAATATTCTTGAGCATTCCTGAAACATTTTTACGCGCCTCAGAATTTTTTCCGAATATAGTTTCAAATAGGTACATTTAAGGAAAAAAAAAATTATTTGTATACGTTCATAAAGTTGGCCAGTGTGTCCCAGAAGCGGGGTACACTGGGGCACAGTGGTCCACTATTAAGTATTATTGAAATACAATATCAATTTATTTTTTATTAATTCAATTCCTCTTTATTTCCCCTTTAGCCCCAAAATAACATAATAATGCAAATTTGCAAGCTGTAACATTTTCAAACAAAACAAAGTTTTTAAAAACAAGTAAAATAAAGTCATCGATTTGAAAATGAAACTTTAAAATTTGAAAATGAAACTTCAAACTACTTATGAACCTGAAATTTTCTGTAAATATTTTTGGATCTGAGGGCAATTTTACGATAACACTGATATAAACAACAGAAAATAACCATTAAGTTTTGATACCAAATTTGTTTTATTTTACATGTAAAATGAATAATAAAATTTCAGAACCTGCCAGAAATTCTTTTAGTAATAACAAGCTTCCATCAATAGGATACTTTTATATTTTGGTACTTTTCCGTTATACAGACACCATGCCAAAATGTATGCTAATGCACCAATAAATGTTTAGTGCAGTGCTAAAAGGTAGTTGTAATTTTATGTCAACAGTTTAATATGAGTTTTGTTTTATTACTTTATCGTATAAAAGTTATTTGTTCACTTATTTTTAGTATATATTAGTGATTTAATAAAATAGTTCGTTAAAGTCTGTAATTTTCAAATGTTATATTTTTTAAATGCTCACTTTACTATGAACAATGTTTTTTCTTTTATTTTTCAAATATTTCAATTCTCGTGATTTTCATTTTGCGACAATGGCATCCGTATAACAGAAAAGTACCAATATTTTTTAAAAACAGTAAATACAAAGCAAAATATTTCTTACTATATTAAATAGACATTTTCTTTTGTTTACTTTATTTTACAGTTAAATAATTACTTTAAAACAACATTTCTTTGTAGAGAATAAGCAATTATTACATATTTTGAAAATTCTGCATTACAGTAACAGTAGATTGGTGACCACTTTACCCCAACAGCTGGTGGTCCACTGTGGCCACTGTTGAAGTTAAATACATTCTCATAAAAATGTTATTTAAAGCTTTCTTTTAAGCATATTAACTTCAAAATTAAATAAAAATAAGTACCTTATCTTTACAAAAAAGCCGTTTTATCTTATTTATCTATAACCTTTAAGAGCAAGAATCTGAGAAAGTGTCACACCTAGCATTATGGGGTGATTCATGCCATCTCGGATTTTCTCCAAAAAATTACCAGTTATTACTTATCTTGTTAAAAGGCCAAATCCAGAAGTTTTTTTCTCCAAAGTTGAGTTGTTTTTTATGGGCCCCCAAAGGTCACCGTGCAGTGCGAAAAATTGAGCGTTTTTTTTAGACATTAAAATTGCTATGACCTACAATTCTTTGCGCAAACAACTTGCCACAAAATTCCTTTTATATATGGTATGCAGGAGGGTTCAACTTTATATAATGGATGAGAAGTCTGTGGCAACTTGTTGCCGCAAGGTCACTGAAGGTCACAAACTTATGCATTTTCGCTGTTTTTTAGCATTTTTAAGGCCCAATAACAGCTTGTGCGTTGAAGTTGCCATGGCAAAAGAGGTGTCATTTGAAAGACATGTATTAGCACTTTTTAAAAATGTATATATAATTGAGGCAAGTTGGATGCGCTTTTAGTAACAGAGCGCCAAAATGTGAAAAATGTCATATTTGACAGATATTCAAACTGTCATAATTTCCTGCGGCAATGACATTTTGAAATAACTATTTTGCTATTCTTTTATTCTATTATTGCTCTTTATGAAAAAATAAATTCCATTGAGGCATGTACCTTTAAGAAAAAAAAATGATTTTTTTAAACATAACTCTATTGCGGTAGTCAGGACTTTTTTGCTTTTCAGAACAATTCGTCTGAATAACAATTTTTTTAACACTTACTTAGCTGTATGAATTGATATATTTTATATATTGTTGCGTTTATATTTATTGAGGACAATTATTTAGTTTTAAAATTCAAAAAATCACCGACATGTTCTCTATTTGGTAACCTGTGAAATGCATATATGATTTTTCCATTACTGTTTATAAATTTACTATAATTTTTCACATTTAATAGACTAAAAGCAAAAGGTTTACAAAGTTTTATACTTTTATACATATTTTGGAATATTTTGTTTAATTTTTACATATTTTGGAATATTTTGTTTAATTTTTAACATTTGTTAAAAAATCACCTGAAACTTGTACAAAATTATAACTGAATAAAATGCACATATATAAAGATATTAGTCTTTTTTTTTTTTAATATAAGGTACATTTTAAAATCATTAATTTCAGAACATAAAATTATTCAAAGCAAAATATTACAACCTTCCCCTTGTTTGTATTACTATTACTACATAGTGAAAAATGCCGAACTTCAAAACAATATTTCTGTGGAATATGAATGAATTTATAATGCTCCTTCATTTAAAAAAAAGGCTGTATCTGATAAGATTAATTTTTGTAAAGTATTTTAAAAAAAATCATTGATAAAATATTTTAAGTTTATAATTACATTATTTCAGCAACACAAAATTCTGAAAAACAAAATATCTCAACTCTTCTTTTTTTTGTATTACTAGTACTAGTACTACTTGGTAAAATATTCTAGAACCGTGAGAATAATATTTCTGTGCAATCAGAATTCTTTATGTTCATCCATTAAAAAATAAAATTATTTTCTTTTTTGTTTATAAAGGGTATTTTTTTAAAAAAGTATTACTGATAAAATATTTTACATTTGCAACAATAATTTTAGTAAAATAAAATTGCACAGAGAAAAAAAAACCCAACTCAGCTCTTCCCTTGTTTGCCTTACTGTTATCACATGGTTGGCTATTCTGGAATATCAGAACAATATTTCTGTTGAATAAGAATTACCTTTGTTCATCCATTTAAAAAATAAAGTTGTGAATTTTTAATTTGGATATTTTCATACTTATGTTTATATATTCTTAGTTAAAAAAACTGTTTTACAAAACATGGAAGAACTTAATTCGGATCCTTATACAGATTGTTTTTTTTATAATGAGCTATTGAACTGTGGAAGACACGGCAAAAGTCGTAAGGATGAGTTGTTTTCAGAACAGGACTTGGCAGCAGATGTGAAGAAATTATCTAGAAAGAATAAATGTTAAAGCACCTGATAGAAGTGTGTCTGAAAATGAACTAATATCTAGCAGAAGTGGTAAAGTTTTACCTGAAGGATTTAAACTTTGTGCAGAGCATCGTTTTGGTTTTGGTACTTATTGGAATGTTCCAGCTGTATGTTTACACCCTTATCACAAGGAAAACAGGAAAAGAAAAATTGAATTCTGAAAGGCAAAAATTGTAGATTTTTTTCATGGCTGATCGATGAATTTGTTTTTTTTTTTTCCACCGTTCAACTAACAAATTTCACATTTTTTCTCATGACCAATTGGGGAATTTTGTGAAATTTTTCCTGTACCAATAAGCAAATTTTGCAGAAATTTCTTGCAACCGATTGGAGAAAATTGTGCATTTTTTCTGCTACTGATCGATGAATTTCGCGTATTTTTACAAGCGACTGTTTGGCAAATTCCGCAATATTTTCTTTCTTTTGATTGGCAAATTTTTCTGCCTTTTCTTGTGAATGATTGATAAGTGATGCTTTTTTTTCTGTGACTGATTGACTAATTTCACTTTCTACCTGCGACAGATCTGTGAATTCGCCGATATTTTTTTTCTTCCGATAGGAAAACTTTGTTGCTTTTTTTAAACCGCTTGACTAAATCTCTGGTTTTTTCCCACGAATGATCGACGAATTGCTGACTTTTTCTGATGATGCACTGGCGAATTTCGTGTTTTTTACCTGTGACAGAGTTTTAAATTTCGCAATATTTTTCTTGTACCAACCGACAAATTTTTGCAGCTTTTTCTTGAAACCGTTTGGTGAAAATCACAAGTTTTTTCCACTACTGATCGACAAATTTCGCCATTTTTTAACTACGAACGATTTGCAAATTTCGTGATAATTTCCCTGTACCGTAAACAAATTTTGAGGTTTTTTCTCGCGACCGATTAGAGAAAATCATCGCAGTTTCTTCTGCCGATGCACTGATGAATTTCGTGGTTTTATTACCTGCGACTGATTGGCCAAAATCAAGGTTTTTTTTTCCGCAACTGCTCATTGAATTTTGTATGTTTTTCTACAACAGGCTGAAGAATTTCACGATCTCCATGATTGACTGATGAATTGTGTAAGTTTTTCTCGCAACCAATTTATGAATTTCGCAATCTTTTTAAGGGTGTATTCGAAAAAATATTTTTTCACCCTCAACAGCTCGAAATTTTCTGAGACATTTTCAGACTCATTTTTAAAAGTAAAAACATGAAACTTGCTGGTGTGATTTCTGAAGACATGTTTAACGTGCCGTGTGATTTTATTTTCAGCTCAATTAATTAGAATTTGATTTTTAAACAATTATTTTCTCAGTATGACCATTTTTTTCATTCCCAGATCGCCCGCTACGGAAAATTCGGTTCAAAACGCCAACTTTGACAGCGTTTTTTACAGTATTTTCTGCATTTATCAAAAAATTAAGAAGCACGGCACATTATATAGTTTCAAAATAAGAGAATTTCCCAGTTTGATGCGTTTGAGAGCAAAAATGAATTTTAAAATGAATCAGAAAATAAGCAGTTTGGATCGGAATACACCCTTAAATGAATGATTAAAGCATTTTGCAATTTTTTTTTTCTTTTTCCCCCCCGAGCCATTGAGTGACCAGTTTCGCGATTTTTCCTTTGATTGAATGGTGAATTTTCTTGAAAATGAGAATTTTAAATGTTCTGTAGAGAATTCCATTGTTCTGTGACATACGTCACACTTTTAAGCATTTTCTGCTTCTGGGAGTTGATACAATATTTCTAATGAAAAAAAGCAGGAAAAGAAAGCACCTTAGTTTGACAATATTTCAAAAAGCTTGATTCTGGTTTTTAAATTAAACTTTAATTATTTTATGTAGCATTTATTATTAAATTAATAAATTATTTTAATATTTTACATAATTATCTTAATTTATTTTATTGTAAACTTTCATTATGGTTTCCAATGCTTGGAAAATGGGAAAAATTTCGGAAATTTTGTCAATCTGTCGCAAGATGTGCCAATTGATCACTGAAACTAGTGCAAACTTTGATAATCACTGGAAAAAGAATTGTAAATTTAATCATTCAGTTATGGGAAAATATTGAAGTCATGGGAAAAATCCTGAAACTTACTGTGTTGCCAATTGTGTCTGTAGGTGGGGTTGGGGGGCACAAAATTCATGGATTAGTCACAAGAAAATATGAAAATCATCGATTGGTTGCAGGAATATATCACAAAATTGTAGTTTATAACAGGGGTCTCTAAATAAACCAGTTCAAAATATGTTTTTTGAATAGGACACTAGTGTGCCCTTATTGGGAACAATGTACCCTTTTTTAATTAATTCATGCCTGGTGGCCCTTTTTCTCAACTGATTCTTTTCAATTACCTCCTTCCAACATCAAAATCGAAGGTTAGCCCAGCTTCCGCATTTAAAAGAAAAAAAAGGGAAGGGGGGGGGGTTACTACCTTAAATGATGCAGGTGAATTCTTGTTTCTATAATTAGTATAGTATAGTTTTATGTGAAGGGGTTGTTCACAGTGGTTCGACTCATGATATTGTGTACAGTAGACTCCCTAAAATCCACGTATTTTTTCAGATGTAAACAATGAAATTTACAGTTAAGTTGCAGGAACAAAATTCAAGACGGTGCCGAAATCTGCGACTACCGCAATGCTTTTTTTACTAAATTTTTTGTTAATCATTCTCTTTTGGCTATTACAGCTGATTTATTACTAAATAAATTTACATTACTTTTGATTTTGATATAAATTAGCATATCTATATCAAAAATTCCAGGGTTCGAAATGGAAGGATCCACGAACCAAAACACTATTTTAAAATTATTGTTTGCGGAATTTTTTTTTTAAATTATAGACAAATTTATTTCTAAACATACAAAGCAATATAAGAAAAGCATTCAGGACTCTAAATAACAATGAAAAAAGTTACAGTGAGCGCAATAAGCTGTATATACTGATAATAGCATTAACACTGTTCTCCTTGCTATCACTAGATGGCAGCATAGGACTTTTGGAATCGAATTGAATCGATTTCATTCGTAATATTTTTATTTTACATAATTATTTTAATAATTACTTACTTTAAAACTAATAAATTATTTTAATATTTTACTTATTTTAATGATTCACTTTGTTGTAAGCATTCATTATAATTTCCCTTGCTTAACTACCCATCAAATTAATGTTTAAAAAATGTAAACAAATCAATGACCAGAAATCCGCACAACCTCTGGTCCCAAGCTGTGCGGATTTGAGGGAGTCTACTGTATATATTCTTTTTAAAAATAACATGTTTAATAGAATTCAATACATTTTAAAATATCTTTAAAATAAAAGTTTAGCCATGCTTGAAATAATAGTTTATGAAAGTTTAACTAGAAGTATTAAATAAGGAAAAATAGAATATTTTATTAATGAATAAATTTAATGATTATTATAATTATTTTAGGTTGCAGTGTACCAACTGAGTCTACAAAGAATTATGAATTTGCCTTGCGTATCATGCATTCTAGTTTCTGGTATGTATAATAGTTGCAATAATTAATTCAAAATTTGTTTCATAAAACACATTGTACAGTGAAATTTTGATAACTTTTTAAAATAAAATGGTTGAACGTTTATTTAATAAAACTCTTGGATAGCTCAATTTTTTGCCATATCTCAAAATAACTTTTAACTTAACAATTTTATTACAATGAAGTTTTGAATGAATTGCTGAATAATAATAATTGTATCTATTTTTTTTTTTTTTTAATGTCTGTTTTTATTATCCTATATAGTCCCCACTAGGTATTTTTTAGTGAAGCCTTTTCAAGTAGATTTCGTAAGAAATACAGTAAACTTCCGATTATCTGCCACTCTATCAACCACCACCTCCCTTTCCTATTTTTTTATGTATTTTATTTTAATCAGACACGAAACACAAAAATTCAAATGCACATAAACCTGAGTACAGGGGCCTCGCTAAGGGGGGGAGGGGGGAGCCCCCCCACCAAACATTCCAATGTTATTACACTTGGCACTTTTACAAACTTAATTGGCAAATTTCTTTAAAACTTTAATAAAAAATATAATATATCTTCTATTTCTGATAGACTTGGCAAAAGTTACAAAACTAATTTGGAATATTATTAAACTTTTAACAAATAAGAACTATTTTACATTTTCTAACTGTAGTAAGTTGGCAAAATTATAAAACGAGTTGGCAAATAATGAAATTTGACTTGGCAATTTAAGGTTCTCTCCCCCACCAATAAAAAGTCTTAGTGATGGCACTGCCTGAGTACACATATCATTATTTTGAATCATTATTATGTTTTGATATATCATTATAATCAATTATAAACATTTTTTATCTCAATACGGTAGACTCTCTAAAATCCGCAAATGCCTAAAATTTGGAAATCACAGATGTAAACAATGAAACTTTCAGTTCAGTTGTACAGGCAAAATTAGTTTTTTATTTTATATCATTCTGTATGTATTTTAATTTGTAATTCTTGATAATAGGACAGAACTTGTGGTTTTTATGAAGGAAGTTTATATTTATTTCTGAAAAAAAATCGAGATGTTGCTGATATCACTTGTAATCCCAATCTTTTTGCCCAATATATTTATGTAGTAATCCAGCTTTTTTGGTTATTAAGACTGGCTAAACCTGAAATAAAAGTTCCGTACTTTGATTTTGATGTAAATTAATACGGTACCTTTATGAAGCAAGTTTCATTGAATAATTCAAGAAAAATAAATATACCTCATCTTTATTATGCATATTTAATTACACAATATTAATTATTTACTTGACCTTTTAATATTTTTTAAAATTACAGTACTATTTTAGTTACTTTACTTATTTTAATATTTTACTATATTGCAAGATTTCATTATAATTTTGATTGCATTATTTGATTCAAATTAATGTTTAAAAAATGTAAACCTGAAATCTGCAAAATTCTAAAATCTGCACAACCTCTGGTCTCAAGCTGTGTGGATTTGAGGAAGTCTACTGTATTGTAATTATTTTGAGTAAAAAGCTTGTCTGACATCAGGAAACAGGTACTACATATTTATTCAGTAAAATTTTAAATTTCTCTGATAAATAGATTTCTTATCGTTTATCATGCTTTTTATAAGCAAAAGCTCACAACAAAAGAAAAATCTTTCAATTATTCTTATTTATAAATTACATTTCTACATGTGAATAAAGAAATGTAATTTTAGTAACGGTCTTGTACTGTCTTTCAATTATTCATCACACCACCGGTCCCTTGAGTGACGGATATTTGAAAGTCTGCTGTACTACCTGTTACATTCTCCCCTATGTTGGAATTTCTGAAAAATTTTTGCAAATCTATGCCGATCATGCAATGACCCCTAAAACCCAAAACAACCCCCAGTTCAAAACTTTATATATATATAAATACAGTGAAACTTGGATAATTCGAACTTGTTTAATTCGAAATTCTGGCTAATTCGAATTTTTTGCTTGGTCCCTAGAATTCTGTATTAAAATAATGTTTAAAAAATGTGGATATTTCGAATTTTAGTTTGGATAATTCGAATTTTTCGTAGGATTGCCTTTCGAATTTTGCGGTAAATATTAATCCTGAGACTTTTTTCAGCTAAGGTTCAAAATAGTAAAACAGTTTATTTTAATGGTCTTTCTATTTGGCAAAATTCCAAGACTTAGCCGCACCCTTTCGTCTGGGGAATCTATTTCACTGCGCATTGAAAGGATCGCAGCTTAGGTGTTGCAATCGCAGATTTTCGCCAACCCTTCCCCTCCCCCACCTTTTTTTCTCTCCAGAAGCGCAGCTACATTTCTTTCTATCTTAGAGTCACGTGAGTGAATGATTTAACGCGGTTGTAAGTTTTTGCGTGTGTGCTTTAAGTATTGTTTTTATGTTCTCTTACTATGGCGTTGTCAAAAGCTAAAACTCCTTATAAGTCATTAACATTAGCTCAAAAGGTAGCGGTGATTAATGAAGTGGAAAAAGGCCTTAAAAAGAAATCGGAAATTGCCAAGGAATTTGGAATTCCACCCAACACATTATCGACATATTTGAAGAACAAAGATAAAATTTTGAATAGCGAAAATGGCACAGGAAAAAATAGGAAAAGGACGAGAGGACCTGATAACCCAGTTGTGGACGGTTGTGTTCTTAAATGGTTTAAACAAGCGCGAGATAAGAACAATCCAATTAGTGGCCCTATTATGAGAGCCAAAGCTGAACAGTTTGCCGCTGCATTAGGCATTCAAGATTTCAAAGCCAGCACAGGTTGGCTGAATGGTTTCAAAGATAGAAACGATATTTCTTTCAAAGCAGTGTGTGGTGAAAGTGGTGCAGTGGATATTCAAGCAGCTGATGAGTGGAAAAAACATTTAAGAGAAATTATTCAGAATAAGGAACCAAAAAATATTTTTAACGTCGACGAGACTGGCCTTTTTTATAAGTGTACTCCAAATAAAACTCTTGCTTTCAAAGGAGAAACATGCAGTGGTGGAAAACTAAGTAAAGCGTGAGTAACGTTGCTTGTTGGAGCAAATATGGACGGGTCCGAAAAGTTGCCACTATTAATGATTGGCAAATCGGCTAATCCACGTTGCTTTAAAAATGTTAAGTCTAAGCCTGTCTCCTACGATTCAAATACAAAGGCATGGATGACGTCCGAAATTTTTCAAAAATGGCTTTTAAATATAAACAAGAAATTTGAAAAACAAAAACGACAGATTGTCTTTTTTATTGACAATTGTTCAGCTCACAACAGCATTCCCAAAATGAAAAATGTGGAAGTCATTTTTTTCCCAGCCAACATGACATCTGTGGTTCAGCCAATGGACCAAGGAATCATCAAAAACCTTAAACATTTCTACAGGCGTCTGTTGGTTGAAAGAATCCTCATCGGAGATCTTGACATTAAGAATCTCAACGTTCTTCATGCTTCAAGAATGTGTAGGCAGGCATGGGACAAGGTCAGTGAGATAACGATTATGAAATGCTTTCATAAGGCGGGATTTGTAAAGAAAGAAACAGAAGGAGTAAATGTAGTGGAAAACTTTGACGAAATTGATCCTGAACTTACTGTCGATAATTGGGAAGATGTAAAATCGGATCCATCAATCTTGTATGAAGACTACGTCAACACGGACCAAAATGTGGCTGTGTGTGGCGAGGTAACTGATGCTGACATTGTTGCTCAACTGGCGGAAAACAACCATGCTGAGGACGGACTATCTGAAGATGAACAGAACAATGAAATACAAGAGAAGCCCTTACCTAGATGCTTAGAAGCTATTATGCATATACAAGAACTTTGACGCTTTTTTGAAGGTCAGTCCAATGTAAAAGATTCTATTTTTGTGTCAATTGATAAGTTGGAATCATATGCTATGACTCAAAGATTGCATTCGAAAAAGCAATCAAAAATATCTGATTTTTTTCTTAAAAGTAATGAATAATTAAGCTAAATGTTTGATTTAATGAAAAAAAATGTAGCAGTATCCTTAGATAAAGTTTGTGTTAAATATTTCATTGTGGAGTTAATCTTTTTTTATTTATCTCTTCTTTTTGAGCGAATATATTTAATTCGAATTTTTGGATATTTCGAACTTTTCTTTTGGTCCCTTGAACTTCGAATTATCCAAGTTCGACTGTATCACTTTTTTATGGACAATGGTAACTTCCATAATTCTGCATAATTCTCTTCCAAACTGATGCAGAAAATCTCTCTCTTTATATAAAAATATAAAAACTATATATATATATATTACATAATTTAAATATATGTGTAGTACTTGTATATATGTATTGATTCAAAAATACTAATTTATGTTTTTATTATTTGTATGTTAAGTGTCATGTAAGTTTTCTAATTTCTAAAACTCCTGTAGTCTCAAAAAATTAAAAATTTGTGTTTTATCCTTTTATACTTAGATGTATCAAATGGACTTTATAAGTCATGATGGTAATTAACATTTCAGTACAATATAAAAAAATTCATCACTTCAACTATTCAATGATAATTTTTATCATTTCTTTCATTCAAAATTAATGAGCCCCTACTATGATTTACAAAAAGATACCTTTTGAAATAACCTTTGATCAAATAAATGTTATTATTAGAGGCATTTGTGTTGCTATTTGTCAACATTTTTTTAAAAAATAGAAAAGAAAATTTTAATGAACTTTTAATAGTTGAACGATAATATGCATAACACAGAAAGTTTTAAAATTTATTCAACACATATTAAAAGTACACGCAAAATCAGACTAACAGCATATTAATAATCTTGAATCTTCTGCAATATTTTGTATTAAATATATTTTCAACAGTTCTTTAAAAATATATATACCGTAAAATCCCGATTGTAAGCCCTCCCTTTTTCAAAAGAAAAAGCAGTTAAATTTGGGAGGGGGCTTATAATCGAGATTTTTTAAAATTTAGAGAGTTTTTATCATTAATTTAGAAGTAAATAAGGTAAATAAAAAGGTGAGAATCTTCCATATTTTGACAGCTTGCCGTTTTGAAAGAAAAATCCCCCCCCCCCCTCAAATAAAAAAAATTCCCTTCAAAAAAAATCTAAGCAAAATTTAAAAAAATTACTTTTTTTTCAAATGCACTTTTTTATTTGTTATTTTACTGCAACAATATTTAATCAATCATCTAACCCCACCCCCTCCAAAAATATTGCTTCCCCCTTTGCCCCCCCCCCCCTCTGGTACCAAACATGTATAATTTAACCTATAAAACTCTTTAAATTTCTTAATACATAATATGCTATACAAATACACTATAGTTACAATAAATCTATCAGATAAATTATTCTCTCTCTCCTGACTCTCATATCATGATCAGACCCCCCCCCCCCCCCCCCCTCCTGCCTGCATATCATTCAGTTTAAAATCTGTATTTTTTATTATTTAATTTCTGCTTGGTTTGTGATTTTGTCATAAAATATTTAAATAACTACCTAAATTATTTCATACCCTCCTCCCAAAAAATGTTTTTGTTTCTTTTTGCCCCCCGCCCAAAAAAAACACATGCAGTATATTTAAAAAGGAATGTTTTTACTTTTTTTGGCTCTATTTAATTATAAAATACACATGTAATTCAAGGGTTAGAACAGCCAAACTGCAGAAAAATCTTTTTTCTTTCCTTCTGCATATTGAGAAATTCCTCTCCCCCCCCCCCCCCCCCACACACACACCACCACCACGATTTGGGGGGAAAGGATGGAGAAAATTTTTTAAAGAGGATGAAGATTTTAGATGAGGGATACTTGTATGAAATTATGTAGATGAGATTTTAGATCAATCACCTTGCTACAAAATACAGTTGAATCTTGATAATCCAGACATCCACATTCCGGAAATCTCTAAAATCCAGACATTTTTCTGATTTCCGGCTTACAATCGGGATTTTACGGTATATATATTGCTGAACAGTTTTAATTTTTCTCACACAATCGCATCATTTTTTGTGTGTCTGAATTAGAATAGTTGTAATTTTTTTTTCCCATTTAAGAATTAAAATTGCTTCATAAATGCATCCAATAATAAGTAGTTTGCAGTTGGGAAAATCATTTCATAAAAAAAATATATTATCCTGAATTTATTGGCTTTAAATATGCAACAATATTTGTTTACTATTAGATTAACCGAATATTCAGCCCAAAGATCAAATATTCATTATATCCCAAAGATAATACTAAATCATTAAGAATTATATGATATGTATCTAGAAACCTTACTCTTTTTTTTTTTTTTTTCAGATGCATAAGGAATATTAATCTCAACAGAGGAAACAAGCAACAAAAGAATTGTGTAGCAGATTGAATAATGTCAAAAGTGTTGTCCCTGTTAAATTATATAACTGGATTATGAGTTGTTGATGTACTTGTAATTCTTGTAAAAATTAAACTTTTTAAATTTCAATTTTGATGTTTTTTTTTAAATTATTATTTAATTCCAATTATCTTTCAGGCATATTTCTAATGCAAATTATGTTTTCTTGCAAAGAAATAAATGCAAGAATATTATACATAATGTGCCCATGATCTTAATTTTGGTATGTTCACACGCTTGCATCATATGTACTATATACAGGGGTGGGGAAAAGCATCATTTTACTCGCCACTGGCGAGTAAATTTTTTGGCAGGGAGAGTGAATGTTTAGGTAGGCTTTGAAAACTACAAACTATAGAGATATACAGAAACTTTCTTTTTTTTAGTAGTTAGCTATATTTTTCAAGTTTCCTGATTACTGCGATGTAAATATGACACTAATTTCTATTTTATATTAAACTTTCATCTCTTGTTTGTATTTCTTAATTTTACAGGGAAAACAAATACGAAAATGCATTATAGTAATAGTAATCAACTAGTTTTGAGTTGTGTAAATTTTGTCATTAAAAATTTTCAACTGTACATTGCATTTTACTGGCTGGTGAAATAAATACCTTGCTGGTAAGATTTTCTAGAAATTCCCCACCCCTGACTATATACTTTGTTCAGATTGTATGTTTAAGATATCTTAAACTGTGTTTTTTGAGGCTGTAATCTCCTGTAATTCAATCCTTGTTCACATCTCAAAACTCATCTAAGATAACTCTGTCAATGTCACTCTGTCTGAGATCTGAACGAACGCAATTTATGTGTATGTACATAAAATAAAACAAACAGCCAATCAGTTGAAGTGAAGCTTTATAGGCAGAGTGAATGGTAGTGCCTGTATCTAACGGAAGAAAAATTACTCGTTGAGATAGTTTATGGATCTTCCCCACCCCCCAGAGAGTTCAGCGATCTAAGATATCTTAAGGGTCCTGTCCTTGCCGACGAAGACACTCACGAGCTAATGCTAATCCTATGGGGAGGGATTTTTCTAATATCTGGTTTGCATTTGGACATTTTTAAATAATTTTCTTTTGCATTGGATAGCCGAGGTCCGTCTCTACAGCACACCTTGGTTACTTTTTCGATTTTGGTTGCAGATATTTTTTAGAATGACACTTTCATTTTCAGAACCGGTTTTGAAAGTGAAAGTAACTTTATTAAAAATATCTGCGACCAAAATCAAAAAAGTAACCAAGGTGTGCTGTAGAGACGGACCTTGGCTATCCAATGCAAAAAAAAATTATTTAAAAATGTCGAAATGCAAACGAGATATTAGAAAAATTCCTCCCCATAGGATTAGCATTAGCTCGTGAGTGTCTTCGCAGGCAGGGACAGGACCCTTAAATATCTGGTCTGAACAGGGTAAGCATACATCCGAAAAGAAACTCCTATGGCCGTAATGTGACATGCTTTATTATAATTCAACTTGATGTCAGTTTTACTATGTTCAACATATTTATTTTTTTGCAACTGATAGCACTAGCAGTGGCAACCAACCATTATTATTATTTTTTTTTAATAGTAATTGGAGTTAGTTATGCTCAAACAATACAAGTCTTTGGATGAATTTAATAAATCATTTTCATTTTTCAAGACAGTTTTTGAAGGTAACTTTTTCATATTTCAATAAACTTTTAATGGAAATAAAGATTATAATCCATGACTGTTTCATTATGAAGATTTTATTGTATGAAGATTCACTGTTAATAGAAAAATTAAAAGTACCTTTTTTTTCTTTAAAGTTCAGCTCCAAGATAATTTTATTACTAAACTTATATACACATGTTTATGTGTATACTTATTATATATTTAGCAAAATGACAAGCAAAAGCTTCATAAATCCCATGATCATTTTATGTATCTTAGATAAATTATGAATGAAGAATGTAGTATCCCTTCAACTTAAAAATGTGATGATTTTTGAAATTAAAACTGCCTCTTCCTCGAAAAAAATCTGTTATTCAAATAAAATTTATTTACAAAAAAAAAAAAAAAAAAAAAAATTACTGAATAAAATAGCAAAACTATTTAATTTTAAAACAAATTATGTTTCAGATGAAAAGAGATCTGTTTCACATTTTACTTATCAGAAATTTAATCAGCTTCATATAGTAGAAACTAGATGAGAAAATAAAGTAGAAAAATGTTTCTTAGACAATTGAATTAAAGAGAAAGAAAAAATAGGATGGAGTAAAACTTATAAAATTGGAAATTTTCTGTTATAGAAATGTTCCATTTTTGCAGGTTTTACTTTACTGTATTTGATAAAAAAGGGTACTCTTCTGTTAGCTGGGTGCCAATGATAATTCACCAAATATTGCTTTGTTTGGCACTTGGTGGTATATTATAATACAATAATGAAATTACTGTAACAGCTAGTGGTTTAGTATAGTACAGTAATTAAATATTTGATATATGGTGGTTGGCAATCAGTGTTGCCCAACTAACAGAAAAGTACCATTAAGTAAACTTGGCATTGAAAAAATCATTAAAACCTACTTGTCAGTGGAATATTTGCAAAGAATGCATCAGAGTTTTATGGGGGATAGACAGCCCTGGTTTATAATTTTTTTTTTCTCTAATCTTAAAGCTAGTCTTATAAGGGCCCCATAAATCTAAAGAAGTCCTAGGCATCATTCATTAAAGGCTCCTGCCCCATCAGCAAAGACACTCTCAAGCTAATGCTAAAACTTTGGAAAGGTTATACTCATTTGCATTTTGATATTTTAATTTTTTTTTTTTAATAGCTGATGTCGATTTTCACATCTGCCCTTTTTACTTTTTTGATTACAGGTTTTTGCAATAAGGTTACTTAAACTTTCAGAACCAGTTTCGAAAATAAAAGTGTCATCTAAAAAAAAAGAAAAAAAATCCAAATTGAAAAAGTTAAAAAAAAAAGGGGGGTGGGGAGAGCAGATGTAGGATCAATGTCAGCTATCCAATGCAAATCCATAGGTTCCGCATTAGCTTGCTAGTGGCTTCACCTGACGGGACGGGAGACTTAAAGCTCCTTTCTTATAGTTTTTTTATTAATGCCAGCAGTTCAAGGTGTGTATTTTAAAGATTTGTTTTTCTAAAATTTATGAGCTCTAGTCCCAATTGGCCAATGATTTAATGGGGCCATGATCATAAGTAAATAAAATTTTGCTTGGCATATCATTTAAAGGCTGTGAAGTGAAGTTTTGGATACCACTATTACCATATGGAAATGTTTCTTATTTAATTACTGAAATTCTGATATATCAGGAAAAATTATATTTAGAAAATGATCAAATTCAAGTATTTTGTACATTCTTCATGGTATATCTGTATGCTGCTTCTCACAAAGTTGTTGAAAATAAAGGTGTAAAATGTCACAGCCTTCGTACAAAATTTACGAATGTGCTGTTTAAAAAAAATTGCTGTACTAAATTAACAGCAAGAAATTGTGTAAAACCTAAAAAATAAAGCTGGTGATAAATTAATAGTAAAAAATACTGAGAATCTACAAATTTCTGTATAATCAAAAAACAAAATTTTATGTTGAATAGCCAAAAATGTTGAAAATCAACAAAGGTACTGTAAAATTTAAAAAACAAAATTTGTTAAATTAATAGCAAAAAAAACTGAAAATCTACAAAGGTACTGTAAAATCTAAAAAACAAAATTTGTTAAATTAACAGCAAAAAATGCTGAGAATCTACAAAAGTACTGTAAAATCTAAAAAACAAAATTTGTTAAATTAACAGCAAAAAATGCTGAGAATTTACAAAAGTACTGTAAAATCTAAAAAACAAAATTTGTTAAATTAACAGCAAAAAATGCTGAGAATCTACAAAAGTACTGTAAAATCTAAAAAACAAAATTTGTTAAATTAACAGCAAAAAATGCTGAGAATCTACAAAAGTACTGTAAAATCTAAAAAACAAAATTTGTTAAATTAACAGCAAAAAATTTCGAGAATCTACAAAAGTACTGTAAAATCTAAAAAACAAAATTTGTTAAATTAACAGCAAAAAATGCTGAGAATCTACAAAAGTGCTGTAAAATCTAAAAAACGAAACTGCTGTAAATTAACAGCAAAAAATGCTGAAAATTTACAAGAGTGCTGTAAAATCAAAAAAAAAACAAAATTGCTGTAAATTTACGGCAAAATTTGCTGGCACCCATATTGCCAGCATTTTTTGCTGTAAATTTACTGTGATTTTTTTTACAGTGTACATTGATTTTCTTATTCAATCATATGTATTGTCTAAGAAAATTTCTCGAATAAATGTTTATGCCAAACTTCTTTTTTTTTTTTCTGGGACGAGCCGTGCCTGGACTTTTTACTTCCCCCTGAACACATGTTAGACTGGCACTTCGATTATTTATTTTTGAACAAATAAAATAAAGAATTTTGTTTCACGAAATCTTTAGAAATTTAATTTAATTTAATGAATTACAGAGATATATTTTGAAAAACCTACTTTTTATTTCTTTGTAGAGCTTTTGACATATTTTTAAAAACCCACTTTCTCTTTTCACTGTAACTTTTCAATTGTAATTTTATTTTACGACAGTTTTCTTTCATTCTAAACTACATTGATTTTCTTACTCAATCATATGTATTGTCTAAGAAAATTTCTCGAATAAATGTTTATGCCAAACTTCTTTTTTTTTTCTGGGACGAGCCGTGCCTGGACTTTTTACTTCCCCCTGAACACATGTTAGACTGGCACTTCGATTATTTATTTTTGAACAAATAAAATAAAGAATTTTGTTTCACGAAATCTTTAGAAATTTAATTTAATTTAATAAATTACAGGGACATATTTTTAAAAACTTACTTTTTATTTCTTTGTAGAGCTTTTGACATATTTTTAAAAACCCATTTTCTCTTTTCACTGTAGAGCTTTTCAATTGTAATTTTATTTTACGACATTTTTCTTTCATTCTAAACTACATTGATTTTCTTATTCAATCATATGTATTGTCTAAAAAAATTTCTCTAATAAATGTTTACGCCAAACTTCTTTTTTTTTTTTCTGGGACGAGCCGTGCCTGGACTTTTTACTTCCCCCTGAACACATGTTAGACTGGCACTTCGATTATTTATTTTTGAACAAATAAAATAAAGAATTTTGTTTCACGAAATCTTTAGAAATTTAATTTAATTTAATAAATTACAGGGACATATTTTTAAAAACTTACTTTTTATTTCTTTGTAGAGCTTTTGACATATTTTTAAAAACCCATTTTCTCTTTTCACTGTAGAGCTTTTCAATTGTAATTTTATTTTACGACATTTTTCTTTCATTCTAAACTACATTGATTTTCTTATTCAATCATATGTATTGTCTAAAAAAATTTCTCTAATAAATGTTTATGCCAAACTTCTTTTTTTTTTTTCTGGGACGAGCCGTTCCTGGACTTTTTACTTTCCCCTGAACACATGTTAGACTGGCACTTCGATTATTTATTTTTGAACAAATAAAGTAAAGAATTTTGTTTCACGAAATCTTTAGAAATTTAATTTAATTTAATAAATTACAGAGACATATTTTTAAAAACCTACTTTTTTTTCTTTGTAGAGCTTTTGACATATTTTTAAAAACCCACTTTCTCTTTTCACTGTAGAGTTTTTCAATTGTAATTTTATTTTACGACATATTTCTTTCATTCTAAACTACTTTGATTTTCTTATTCAATCATATGTATTGTCTAAGAAAATTTCTCTAATAAATGTTTAAGCCAAACTTCTTTTTTTTTTCTGGGACGAGCCGTTCCTGGACTTTTTACTTTCCCCTGAACACATGTTAGACTGGCACTTCGATTATTTATTTTTGAACAAATAAAGTAAAGAATTTTGTTTCACGAAATCTTTAGAAATTTAATTTAATTTAATAAATTACAGAAACATATTTGTAAAAACCTACTTTTTATTTTCTTTGTAGAACTTTTTACATATTTTTAAAAACCTACTTTTTCTTTCCATTGTAGAGCTTTTGAATTGTAATTTTATTTTACGACATTTTTCTTTCATTCTATACTACGTTGATTTTCTTACTCAATCATATGGCATTGTCTAAGAAAATTTCTCTAATAGATGTTTATGTACGATAATTGTTTAAGCGGCCATTGATATTATTGTTTTCCGAATTCTATGAATTACGGACATAAAAGCTGAAAATAAAATCATTGAATAAGTAAGTGTGCTTTTTTAATAATTTTAATTTTAAAAAGATAATGCTATGAATATCGATTTGTAAAATTGATTCGGGTCGGTTCGGACAGGCCGATTTTTTAGGTTTCATAACGGCCGGGATCGGGTGCAGTATTTAGCTTTAATTCCGAGCCGGACCAATAAAGTTTTTGTACGGGTCGGGTTCAACACGGGCTTGGAAATTTCAACCCGTGCAGGCCTCTAATTATCAGTCGTTTGAAAAGGGTAATCTTTCATGGTGGCGACAATCTACCAATTGCTGCTCAAAATGCTTTTAAATTTTTACAGAACGGGCAGTAATGTAAATAAACTGTGCTTACTGCAAAATTATTTGATTTTTAATTCGCGCAGCTTCTTTTACTGGTAAATATTTTAACTAATTTTTTATCGTACTTAAAAAAAAAAAAAAAAAAAAAAAAAAAAAAAAAAAAAAAACCTTCAATTAGAATAAGTCACCCGCAAGCTGTAATCAGTTGTAACGATCCCTTCGCTTTTAATACGTTTTTAATTGTTTACAGACTTATGGGGCGCACGGCAAGGCCGTAGCCAATGGGGGATCACCAGGGTTTGATCGCCCTCAAAAATTTCTGTCAAGATGACTATAAATATGCCATTAACTATCACTCAACACAGTCAAGATTCGAAAATCAACTATAGTAGAGTTTCGAGTTAACATGGACCAAGCTCACCTCGGATAAGCACAAAACTCTGATAAACTGAATTTACATACAAATCGTCACCCACTAAGGAGATGAAACATAAATTTTCCCTTAATTCATTCATTTTTACGGTACTAGCAACATTTCTTTGTTGTACATGTCCGTTACTTTTGGGAAAAACGGGGAATGAAGTTGTTTATTTGAAAAAGCCCTTGGTAGTTTTTGTTTGTTGAATCTCAATTTTGCTGCAATATTACGCTACTGCATAGCTGTCAGTTTCTAAAGTTTTTCCTTACCATTAAAACTTACAAGTAAATTTTTTATAATTCAATTGCCGAAATCTAGCATTTGTCAACGATTAAATATTGCAAAAATTTTTATTCAATTTTAGAGGTAACAAAACCGTACAAAATTGGCAGCTATGTGATTGATTCTATTAGTGTCATGAAAATTGCAGGCATAGCCTCTTCTTTCTGCTCAAAGTATTAGTTTTTTTCGAAAGAACTTATACTTTTGGAATGGATCATTTTCTTCTGATGGGCTGGTGGCTTCCATTATTATGAAACTGTCATTATAAATGAAGCGTTAGGTGAAGATGAAAGAGCAGCCGTAAAAAGTTAGAACTCTGATTTTTTGGTCAGAATGGGGGAAAAAAGGCCATGATTTTTTTTTTTTTAATTATGGCCATTTTTTTTTTCTATTCTGACCAGAAAATCAGAGTTCTAACTTTCTACGACTGCTCTTTCATTTTCACCTAACACTTCCTTTGTAATGACTGTTTCATAATAATGGAAGCCACCAGTCCATCAGAAGAAAATAACTCTGTAAAAAATAAAAAATCCAAAATGAGATAATGATCAAATCCTTATCAACCCCCCTACAAAATATTTTACTGGCTACGGCCTTGCACGGCACATGTTTTCATGTGAGTGTTTCAGAGCTTTTCTACCAGGTTGTAAATCGTTACAGTCATGGTCAACGGCAGAACAAAGCTCAAAGAGTGGCAACATTTTAGAACAGATATGCCTTTGGTTCACAACTCCAGAACGTGTTTTTTTTTTTTTTTTTTTTTTTTTTTTTTTTTTTTTTTTTTAATGGGGACTATAAACATGAAACAAATTGAATTAAGTAATATTTCGTCCGATCCTCTCCCCTCCCGTTGCAAGATAACTTTTAAACATATCCACATAAAAATAATACAGAAATTAACAATTAAGAAACTTTAAATATTCAGAAGTAATTTTCTAACATTTTTTTAAAATAGACAAATAAAACACATTTTCTCTCTTTAACGTGAGGGAGGACTTTGTTCCCTTGAACCTCCCCCCCCCCCTTTGCAAGACATTTTTTAACTTTACGCTTTTACGTTTATGTGTTAACAAATTATCGTAAAGGGGAACTAAGTCGTCGCCCCCCCCCCCCCCCCGAGTAGAGTAAAAAACATCTCAGATCCTTATTATTTTAATGTTTACTTATTGTAAGTCACTTGAGATGTATAAATTTTACTATTATTTTCTAATTTATCAGAGATAAAAAGACTTAATTACATTTTTAAATTCAGGGAGCGGCAATGGCCCTCCACTGCTTCTTTGCCGGTGCCCATGATTACATTACAGTAAATATTACTTGTAATTCGTTTATGGTGATGGATATCTGTGATAAATAATGTGAGACACGCGCACACTATCAAATGTACTAGGGGTGCAGTTATAATCCTAGAAATAAAAAACATTATTTATTATCGTAATCAATAATTACTCTAAAACTTAAACGTAAGATTTTTTTTTTTTTTTTTTTTTTTTTTTAGAGACACCACTTTTGCGATAAGCATCTAGGAAGGTCAGCAGGGATTCTTAAAACATAAATTCAATTTAATTTTTGCGTTTCCCCGCCTGCCTCCTTGTAATCAAAGCATATCCATTTAATCCTAAATTAATTGATTCCTATCTCCTGTGGTGCCGATATCTGAAGATAAAATACAAGATAAACGGATCTTCGCCCAAATAATTAATGAGATTTTAATAATGAACAACACCAATCAGATGAAGTAAAAATAAAAAAAGTTCAACTCAAAACTAGAACAAAATAAATCTTGTTTAATAAGTTTTGTTGATGAGAAACGAATGTATTTTTCCTGGTGGATATTTTCTTGAAATGTATGTACAAGATAGTTAAACGTTGCAAGGTGATTTTAAAATGAATAACGTTTAACATAGCTATATTTTTTTTTCCTTTTAATTTTAGAAAACCCTCATGGTGAATCAATACAGGGCTGTGGAAAAGTATAGAATTATATTTTGAAAAAAATCGCAAAAGTTTTGCTATTCAAAACGCATATAGATATTTCAACAGTGAGAAAATCTGACGCAGGTAAGAGAAGCCGTAATATTACCACGGCACCGCAGAACGACAAGATTTTGGAAAAGATGGTCCGCAGCCTTGTTCGCGTTTTATAAAATAATAAAAAATAAACACGAATTAATCAAAGAATATTTTATCCGAACCTCGTGCAAGATAATTTTTTAAGCATATCGGGATAAAGATCAATACAAATTTAACAATTTAAAATGTTTAAATATTCAAAAATAAATTTCTACCAGCGTTCTTCAAAAAGAATTGAAAAAAGAATTTATTTTTTCATCAAGGGAAATCTGCTCCCTTCCTCGAACTCTCCGTTTAAAATAAAGTCCTGGAAGACCGAGTTTCGCTCGGAATTTTTTTATGAGTAAATGAAAACACAATTTTTAATTTATTTCTACGTAAAAATGCCATTTTTATTTTGTAAAAGTAATAATGAAAAATGTCGATAATTCTTTTTTTAGTTTTCTTATATGTATTATTCTTATATTTATCATTATATATTTATATTTTAACCAAGTTGTTTGTGTTGTCGAGATAACAGTTATGATTTTTCGATAAATATTTCCTCAGTCTTTGGCTTCGTATTTCGTACATTATTGTGTTATATAGAGTGTTCGTGAACTATTTTTACTAAAAGAGTACTCATAAAGACATGAAGTTTTTGTATATGAAACCAAGGTCGGAAACCAATTATTCGGTCAAAAATACAGGGTATCGAACTCCAAGCCGAACCCGGATTGGCGTTAACAGCTTTGGCAATAACGAAGATATACCGATATTTCCCGCAGAATAACTTTGCAGCGTGGAAAACCATGGCCGATCTTCATCGATCACGAGAAACTACGAGACATCTTGAGAAATGCTGTAAATAAATGGCCTACATTCGCATCCATGCCACAGTGAAATAGCCGTGCCAAAATTCAGACTATAGCTGATTATGCACTGAATCAATTATAAAGTATCACTTACTGTGATGGCATCGCATTTCACACAAAACAAAATTATTCTATTGAAAATTTTGCTAATACAATTGATTCTCATTAATGCGTCTCTGCTAAAGACTTATCTCCGGTTAATGAAGACAATTTCGTTTTATCCATAATTTTCTATTTGCAATTAATGTTAAAGACATTGCTTAAATCGTGCTACTCATCAGAAATCCTGGCAATATTTCCAAAAATTGACTGAACTGAATCGAAACTCCGTTTTCATACATTATTTTTTTCAAAAGGAACTTTGATGTAACTATGGTTAGTGACAGATCAAGCAATTGCCAGTGATGATAAAGAAAACAAAGAAAACCTCCTGCCATCAAAAACGTGATAGGTTCAAAAATTGCTCATGTTTGCCGATATTATCAATCAAAATGTGATACTAAATTATCGAGTGTGTCGAAAAACTGGAAATAATACGGTAAAAACGATCATTTGTTCAAGTAACGCAAAGAAAAGTGAAAGATTATTTAAAAAATGAACTGATTGATAAAGTTAAATTATGTAAGTACAGCAATTTCTTTCCATACTTTGTTTATCCTCGGTAATTTATTCTTTTGAAAAAATTGCTTTTATTAACTAAAATTACTAAAGTAAAGAAAAAATAGTTAATTTTAGGATTAAGTTGGTGACCTATTTAATTTCTGTCAAAAACTGAATTCCTTTTATGCAACGAAAGGAATTATTTTACATCATTTAAATGTAAACATCGTTTATTGCGGACTTCAGTTAAGGCTTTCGCGAATCCTCTGCTCAACAACGCGAAAATTTCTGACACATTATCTGACTTGTTTATAAACGCAAAAGCATAACTTTGGTAGCGCTGACTACCAAAGAAATTTGAAATCGAAACGAGTTTCCATTATATATATATATATATATATATAAATTACCTATCGAGTTATAAGCGATTTTGATCACGTGACAAGATGTTTTTAATCCCTTCTTTGACTGGTTTTTCTCCTTTTATTCGGAAATTCTGTTCAAAACGCCAACTTTAACAATAGTTCCTGAAAGATCTTTTGCGTTTGCCAAAAAAGGGAAAACGTCTTTCGATCATGTTGTTTCTGAATAATAACCTCTGCCAATTCCATGCGGTTCCGAATAAAAAGGAATTAAAAAATGTTGTCTGAAAGTATACCCTTTGTATTTGAAAATTGCCTGAAATGCGGATAACAAATGGCTTCGTGCGTGGAAGCCTGCACTAATATATGAGTTCAATGCATCAAAACCTCCCTAAAACGACCACATTCCGTTCCAATAAAATTTGATCGCTCCGAGAGGTGGTCTCTTAATGGAGGTCATGTTTAAATCTAGATTTTAATTGTTGAAAAAGGTAACAATTAATGTTACTAAAATTTATTTTTCACAGTAGGAAAAAATATAAAAATTTAAATATCAAAACAAAAGTTAATTACATAATTTAATTACAGCAGAGTTTAAAAGATGAATACATTGACGTTTGCTTTGATTTTACGGTTTTATCTTTTTTATCTTTACTTTCTAAGTCTTTCGGATTTCAGTAAATAAGTGCAATTTTTTTCGATGGGAACAAATAATGACGATTTCATTAATTTATCTATTTCTTTGAGAGTTTCCTGATAGAATAGGGCAGGGCAGTTTATTGACCATCATTCTTAATTTGTCATCAAAGTTAAATTCATTCTCTAAAAAGGTACAAAGAGGTTTAAACACTTAAAAGTTACCGGAATAAAAAAAAAAATCTAAACTTAGTTTAGAAGTTTGATGAATAATGCGCTCTCCGGAATTATTTTTCTAATAAAACCTCCTTCAAGCGACCAGAAAAAAAAAAACGGAATTTGTTTCATTTTCTTCAAAGAAATTGGTCGCTCACGGAGGGCGTTCAACTAGAATGGTCTCAGAATGGAGGTAAAATTAGTATTCAGACTATGAGAATAAATTATCGTTCAGGGAGGTGGTCGCACAGGGAGCTTTCAATGTATTTCCAAGCTGAATACATTCCTTAAAATTTCCGAGAAGTATCGCACCACTATTTATCATTAAAAATTCTTTGCCTAATGTTTTTTCTTCAGATGAAAAATCTTTCCACGCATACGCAGAATGTTGTTTATATTTTTCTGCGATTAAGCAAGACGAAAAGTTCCATTCGAAAATTGGTGTAAAACTGTACCCATCAACAGCATCTTTTTGCGTAGATAATTCACGTTTATAGGGCACCATGAATTATAAGATAATGGAAATGAGGTTAAATTCTTGACATACTACCATAAGTTCTAAAAAGATATTTCAAATTTAAAGTGAATTGATGAAGTGGAAATGAATAAAGAATTATTTGCAAAATTTATCTCAGAAAGAGTATCACAGCTGAATAAAAAAACTTAATGAAATAAAACACTTATAACAATGACATCACAGAATATATATCAGAATAAGTCAATGGCAATATACACTTGCTGAGTTTGTAGTATTATACAGCAATCAAACTCAGTCTCACAAATCAGATATATATCCCGTGTAATAGAAAAAATCAGTCGAACGTTTGGTTTCGAGCTCAGCATCGTTCGGCGGCAATTGAAATGAAAAAAATTTTAGAAGAGTAATCTTTGTGTTATTTAATCACGAAATGTCTGCCATCAAATAAAGAAAAATTCTGTCAGAAATTTGATTAAAAAAACTTGCTCAATTAGCAATGCCGATTATGATGCACCAGTCGTCGTATGGTGCATTTATACGTACGAAGACCGTCATTTAACGTGTTTGGTGTTTAAATAATTATATAAAATACGAAGTGGATAGTGAACTTGAAAAAAAAAAAGAAAATGTTCTCTAACATATGATCCAAACGGAGGAGCTGAGCTGAATAAAATACTTAATAAAACAAAATGTTCATAATAATTATCCAAAATTATGTATCCGGGGGGATTCGGTGACACTAAATATTTATTGAATTTCTATGATCGTCCATTAATCAAATTCAATCCACCAAACATCGAAGATACATCGTATAATCGCTCGTTAATAGATCGCTGCCTTTTGGGGTGTGGATAAAGGCACATGAGGTTACACGATTCACCCCTCCCTATCTGCTTCGTTAATTAATGGAAGATTAATTAGTAAGGCATATCACTCGCATTCCGAAAAAAAAAGATAGTGATCCGGATGACAAATGTTATTTTCAAAAATGAAATCTCGCCCATGCAATAAATTTCTTGTGTAGATTTTTTTTTCTAACCCTTCTATCTTAGATGCGTATTAATTAATGTACAGTGAGTTTGGAAGCTTGTAAAACTCAATCGCCTACGTGACACGGAAGCAAGTGATTGCATTTGTTAGATGGATAAAATTGTTTAGTACTTACTTATGGAGGAATGCTTATGTGTGAAACAATATAGAGAAGAATATCGGTGAGCAGGCCCTTATTATCGCACGGGTAAATCGGGACTTTTCCCATGGGCCCCGGACGTCAAGGGGCCCCATTCGATATATTAATTTATAAAATATTTACTTTTTTTTCCAATTCCAACTCTGAAAATTTTCAAATACAAAATACAAATTTCATCTTTAAAAGATTCTACTAAACTTTCTGAAAAACAAATTTCATTTTAAACTCACAGAGCTCAATGCTTTCGCAAAGCTAACCTCAATCACTATTAAATAAGAAATAATATTTTGATTTTACTAGATTGTATTAGAAAATGAACTTAAATCATATTTAAACTTTAGTGGTTGAAAATAATCAATTCTAATTGCCATGAGATAAATTTTCTTCCGTATTTAAAGTTTTTTCTTTTAACTTTGAGTTAAATATGAAAAACAAACCCAAAATTGCCACCTTTTTAGATTTATAGAAAAAACACTTTCTACTTGTGAAGCATTTGATTTGATATTATGTTGTGTGTAGTACAACTTAAAAGGTGTAAAAAAAATTAACTTGATTAACTCATATTTATATGTTAGAGTATTTGACATTTTTCCATAAGTTGAATTTATTAAATTCCTCTTAAAGTAATATAACAAGTTGCTAAAGTTATATAAAAGAGTTTTTTTTCTGTACTAAGAAATACAGAGTATTTTTATTAATAAGGTACTTAATTTAGAATTGAAGGAGCTAAGAATTTTCTTCTATTTAAAATCCAAGGTGCAAAAATATTGTTTATGCAATACAGATATGACTGACTATCAGTTCTATTTGAAAAAAGTTGCAACGATTCCAATGGGGGCCCCTAATTTGTCTTTGCCAGCGCCCCAATTAGCCATGATCGGGGCCTGTCGGTGAGAGTTGTTTGTGAATGGTAGAATTAAATATAAGCTTGATCTGACTAGATATTTATTTTAATCCTTCATCAATCTTAGGTTTAGTTATGCTGCAAAAGAGAATGTCGCACAAGAAACGAGATTCTTCGTTTGTGTTCGAACTTATTTCGCGGAGAGTATTTGAAGCAAAATCCTGTCCAAAATTATTTTTGCATGTGTTTTACAGTTAAAATTATTGCTGTTGACTTACTAGTAGCAAATACATTTAATTAATGTTAATGTTATATGAGGCATTCTCATAATTTTTTGACTTTTCTATATTTTTCTGCCCCTGAATAATAATTTTTATTGTAGTACATATTCTTGGTTTGTTCTTTTCTTATACTGGAAAACATCCCATTGCATGACTGCATAACAAAATTAACGAGATAAATAAGTTTTGAACGATGGTCCAAATATACTACGAAATTCCTATGCCGTCCCGTGTCCTTGATGTTGATTTTAATTTTGGAGCTATCTGTATAAAATTGTTTCAATAAAAGTAATTCGATGTAATTTTTTCCGAAACTGGGACTATCGTTTTATATAAATATGTAGCAAAAAATTAACCTGCATACATTTTTAGAGTTGTTATTATTTTTTTAACTCTGACCCTGGGTTTTAGATTCCATACCGTCCCTCTTGCTAAACTTATACAGAAAATCACTTCAGATGCAGCCGCAAAATATTTTTCAACTTTTTCCTCGTGCAAAAGTATGCTAGAGAAAGAATGGCTAAAATTTTTTGACAGGAAATTTACTGCAGAATTTAAATCAGCATTTAAATATCAATTTCAAGCATCGTGGCTTTATGGGTAGTCTTACCGTCCCCAATGCTTACTCTTGCACTTTTCAAGGTAAATTAATTATTTTTATTATTATTATTTAATCAAAATAACTGTTTTTAAAAATCATTGAACATTGTGGCTATCACTTAGTCCTAACATGATTTGCCTAAAAATAGGTGGTAATTTTCCTTACTGTCCCATCTTTACCATCCTTTTTTTTTCCCCTTACCGTCCCTTCTTTAACACTACTTTAAGACAATGTTATGCTAAAATTTTGTACTAAAAACACTACATTGTTATCATTTCTTATTTGAATATCCTGTGGGTACTACGCAAATTCATTATAAGTAAAAATTTAGAAGAAAATAAAAAGTTATAGTGGTAAAACGGTACGTAAAATTAAACTCGCAAGTTTAGCTTAAACCTTGGTTAAATAAAAAAAAATTCGCTGCTGGCCATTTTTTCCCTTATTTTGAATCATTAAGACATTCGACTATAAGTTTAAAATTTTATTTTAGTAAGTTTAATTTCGCCAGATTTTTATTGCTGAAAAGTCAAAAGATTGTGAGAATGCCCCATATACACATAAAAGTATGCACTTAATTTAAAAAATAAATATATGATACAAAGTTTACTTCACCTTTTTACTGTTTATAAGAGGAAAATAGTAGTTGGTAGAGTTATTTTATTTACAAGCATAATGTTTAATTGAATGTGGTTAATTTTAGTATTTGAAAACTTTTAATTATTTATATAAACCAATCTATTAATATATATGTTATTTACATTTAGTATTTAGCAAAGATGAGTAGTAATATAGAGATGCTGGTTTTTGAATATTATTAAGAGATTACCAAAACAATTTATATTTAAAAATAGCAACTGTACGGAAGTTTTTTTTTTTTTTTTTTTTTTAATTGGCCTTCAAAACTATAAGCAATAAGACTATACTTCAAAAATAGCCCGGCAAACCTTTAAAAAACTACATATCTAAATACAGAGCTAAAAAGTCTTTAAAAGAACACATTTTTAATTTTAATATTTTTTTTATTATATTAAAAATAGAGCTACTGAGTTCGAAAATTCCTGAAGTAAAGAAAAATATACATTTAAACAAAATTAAACATAATAACAAAGTTACAATAACGCACGTCTTCTCGCAATGAAATCTGTACTTTAACTGAGGCTAGGAGCCGCCGGCTATGACTCATGCTTCTGAAATAAACATAGATCGATGCACCACTTGGTCAGCTATTAAGAAATATGCTTTTTACAATTGCTGAGCAAATTGTATTTTTTGCATTTTTGGCCAGGTTTTTTGGTCAAATACTTCACTATGGGGCGGTACGTTGTAAAGTGAATAGAAATTATTGAAGAAGGATCTATACGTCAAAATCTTTCAGTGTACGCTATACTTTAACTCTTAACTATACTTGCTGTATGGTTATTGAACACACATGGTTACACATGGTTACAACTTACACATGATTGTTGAAAATGATGTACGGTATTAAAATACTATAATAAACAATTTTGAAACATACACTTACAGGAATAGGTTTAAAATGAAGGAAAACTCAAACATTTTCACATTCTTCTTGGCTAGTAGCGCTACGGAAGTTGTGGTGGCGTTACTATCGCTATAACCTAAAATTAAAATGGCGTCTCAGCAAATAAAGGCGTTTTGTGTTCAAGAATATGCAAAAACGGAATCTGTCATTTTAGCCAAACGTGCGTTTAGCAGACGTTTTGGGAAAGATACTCCTACTGACGAAAGCATTCGCAAGTGGTATCGTATCACCAATTAGAAGAAAAAAGCTGTTTTTGGAACCATGTGATTTTTTTCCTGCGTACGTGTAACGTGTAACCATCACACCATATGACTTTTTATTGTGTGGCTTTGTGAAAGACAACGTGTATGTAGTATCGCTACCACGCAATTTTAACAACCTAAAAATATGCATATGTAATGTAATGCTCTGAACTTAGTAACACCAGGCCTGCTTAAACGAGTTCGGCAAAAACTAGACTATTTTTTCGATATTGTCCGTGTGATTGGAGGCAGTCATATAAAACATTTATAATAAATAAACTGAAAATGCTTGAGTTTTCTTTCATTTTAAACCAGCTCTGGAAAATGTATGTTTCAAAATGAGTTTATTATAATCAAAATACCGTAGGTCATTTTGAATAACACTGTACTACACTCTATGCTTCACTAGACTATTCTATAACGCTGCATTAAGATATCACTGGAATTAAAAGAGAAAGAGAAAGAGAGAGAAAAAAAATAAATATAAATATAAATAAACCTAGTGATCGGGAAGACAATTGTTATTACCGGGAATAAAGTCAAGACCTATTGAATAAATTTCCGCTGTGAACGCTTCTCTTTAAGTATTAATTAACAAGCAGTGTGATTGGAAGCTTGTAAAACTCAATCACCTATGTGACATGGAAGCGAGTAATTACATTTGTTGCATGATTAAGATATAAAAACAAATAATGAATGTTTATGGAGGAATGCTTGTGCGCGAAGCAATATGAGGAAAAATATCAATGATAATTATTTTAGAATATTAGAATTATAAGTTTCAAAGTTATGTAGTAAAAATGCCCGCAAGCAGGGGACACATTTTCTCAGGGGCAATTGCTCCCCACTGAGACATTTTTCAATAAGCATCTGTTCCTTTATTTTCTTATTATAAGTTGAATGATTTTATTTGTTTTTACCTACCTATTCATGCAGCGGATCTAAAAAAATTATAACAGTAAAAATGTTCCTTTGAAAATATGTACGAAAAATGAATGCACGAAAAGATTCATTTCAAGTAGACAAAAAATCTGGGTTTAACATGTGCAACAAAAATTTTTGTCCCTCCATGCAAAATCTCAAATGACTCTCTTTACCCGCTAGATCGAAAATCGACGTTGATGTATAACGTTAAATTTGAAAAAGAATGTCAATTTTTCTCGAATCTCTGGCGTATGTGAACTACAGTAGAGTCTCGATTATCCGAGTTAATACGAAACAAGTTCATCTCGGATAAGCAAAAAACTCGGATAAACCGGATTTACACAAATCGTCACCAACTAAGGAGATGAAATATAAATTTTCACTTAATTCATTAATTTTTATGGTACTAGCAACATTTCTTTGACGTACATTTCCGTTACTTTTATAAAAAAAACGGGGAATGAAACTGTTTATTTGAAAAGTCTTTGATAGTTTTTTGTTTGTTGAATGTCAATTTTGCTACAGATTTTTTTTTTTTTTTTGCAGTATTATGCTACTGCATAGCTACCAATTTATGAATTTTAAACTTACCAGTAAATTTTACTTAATTCAGTCGCCGAAATCTAACAATTGTCAACGATTAAATATGGCAAAAATTTGTTTTAAATTTTAGAGGTAACAAAACCGTACAAAATGGCAGCTATATGATTCTATTAGTGTCATGAAAATTGCAGGTGTAGCCTCTTCTTTCTGCTTAAAGCATTAAATAGTTTTTTTCAATCGAACTTATACCTTTGGAATGGATCATTTTCGTTCTGATGGACTGATGGATTCCAGTATTATGAAACAGCCATTATAAGTGAAGGGTTGGGTGAAGAGGAAAGAGAAGTCGTAACGAGTTAGAACTCTGATTTTCTGGTCAGAATGGGTAAAAAAATGGCCTTTTTTTTTTTTTTTTTTTTTTTTTTTTTTTTTTTTTTTTTTAATTATTTACATTTTTTTCCCCATTCTGACCAGAAAATCAGAGTTCTAACTTTTTACAACTATTCTTTCATCTTCACCTAACACTTCATTTATAATGTCTGTTTCATAATAATCAAATCCATCAGTCCATCAGAAAATAACTCGGTTAAAGCGTAAACTCGGTTATTTCGGACTCTACTTTATTGAGAAAGATTTGTTGATATTAAGCAACCTCTCAGGGCTGTTGACGAAGGAAGTATATAGTAGAATTGAAATTCTTTCAAAAACCCCGGTCGTTGTTGCTGCAATTAACTTGTCAGTGTGGCGTCAGACTTGTCAGTAGTCATTATATGCTATTTGCTAGACAGAAATGAGCACCTTATTATTTAGTTGGATTTATCTAGATTTTGTCTATCATTCCAAACGCTTCAACCAAGTAGTGTAGGTACAAGTAATTTACTTTATCAAAATTAAATAATTGTGATACTAATTATAAGAATATTGATCTCGTAATGGAGTAATGCAAGCTTTAACTTAAAAAAAAAAAAAATAATAACAACAACAACGTTCATGTTAAACATTAAGAAAGTAAACTAATAAAAGGGTTGCGTTATGTAAATTTTACGAAACCCCATTACTCTTCCGCCATTAATTATTAGTAATTGAACATTAAATATAAAATTTTACATAAAAATAGCTATCAATTAAATTTTGGCGGGGGAAAAGTAAATCACACGTACCTATTAAAAAGAAATTAAGTTAAATAAGGTTAACCTAAAAAGAATAATTACACACATACTCTAATAAGCACAAATAAAAATCAATTAAACTAAATTATTTATTTACATTTTATCACATCAAAATTACAGAAGATAAAAAAAAAAGAAAAAAGAAAGAAAGGAAAAAAAAAAAAAGAAGAAGGAAACTCATTCGCTTCTCAAGTGACATTCTCATCATTATTTGCTGATTGAGCAAATATTAAATTCATTATTTTAATTGACATTATCTCATACCACTAGTTATTAACATCCAATATTTTATATTATTACATCAATCATCTTATTTATTTATTCTATACTGAACATCTTATATGTGGATCATGGTAGTCTTTAGCACGCATGGAAATATAATAAACATAATGGCCACAAAGTGAGTAATTCGAAAGAGAATACCTCTAAATATAGCTTGCTTATCACTGAGGATGTTGAATAATCCCTTGGATTACAATTTATCATTCTTAGGGTTCCGTACTTAAAAAGCAAAAACGGAACCATTATAAGATCACTCCAGTGTCACAGCCATTTTACTCGTGAACTATGGCACATGGAAAGTTCAAATTAGGGGAAGTAATAAAGATTATTGACCCACATATTTACAGATTATTAAACATTCACAAATATATTGAGGAACAATGTAGAGGGGTTAATTATGTTACTTGAAAAAAAATATTTTCTTTCTATATCGTGAACATTATACATGTGAAAGCTTTCGTAACGCTGAACTCAAAAATACATTTCTTTTCATTTTAGGTTTTGTATTTTCAGAGATATCGTCGATAATGTAGTGCAAAAATATGCCGCCTCCCCCCCCCCCCCTCCTCTATTTCCGAATTTACTGAAACTAAAATTACGAAAAAATTAGGGGTAGTAGACGTTAATTTAAACCTTGCAGGAAAGCTATAGCGATTACCCTAAATCACATAGTTTTTGAGGAAAGCTCATTTTTCAGTTACACACAAATTTTGATTTGCAGGCATTCGGCAAAGGTGTTGAGGAGCGCTGGAGGTACTATCGTAGCAGAAGTATAAAAGCAATGTTGATAATGATTTTTGAAAAAAATCGTAGGTAATTAGCCGAGATATTAACCCTTAAAGACACGGACGGTTTGGACATACATAATGACAGGGGCGGCGTACTCTATGTACTGTCGTGGAAAAAAAAAGTAAACACCCCTTATTAACTCTGCAAAAATTTATCGTAGAAGAAAGTTACTGACACCCCTTACTAACTCTGCAAAAATTTATCGTAGAAGAAAGTTACTGACACCCCTTACTAACTCTGCAAAAATTTATCGTAGAAGAAAGTTACTGGTACCACACCATTGGTAATAAAGTCTACTTTTAAATGATGTATATAAAATTTTCTTAGGGGCCATCTACATATTAAAACGAACTATAACCTTTTTCAATAGCAGTATACAATTCTGACAGCATCTGCATAAATGAATTCTGCACTCTTAAAGAGGCCTAAAAATAAACTTTTATGCAATTCGTATGATAAGTTTACGAGAAATTGATTATTTTAAAACGAGCGTATTTTAGGGACATTATCCAAATTGAAGTTCGGTACTCAATTGTTGACCTAGAGAGTCATGTCTTGATCAAGGCATCTTAACGCCACTCAAGCAGTCATTGAAGACTGCTAGATTACAGGATAGCATGAGAAATTTCAAAATACCTAGTCACTTTTATCATAGACCCCTTAAACCATCATTTTGCCGTTTTTTAAGCATAATTTGAAAACTACTTGGAAGAAAAATGTGAAATTTTGGATTTCCACAAAGCAGGACTTAATAAATCTAAATCCATAAAAAAATTGTAGGTTGTAATTAATAATTTTTTCGAATATTAATTTCATAATTCATATAATTAAATTATTAAAACTGCAAATTCAGCCTATTTATGTTTGGGTATTTCAATATTATTGCTACACAAAAATTAGCACATTAGGAATATAATTTCAGGAGATATTAATAAAAATATGCAAATGTAATTTAACAATAGAAGCACTAAATTTTTAATGTTTATAATTCAAAAGATTTGAAATTTGGTGCCTAGGCATAGTTTGAACCGAAGATTTGAAATATCTTTTTAAAATTGGGTATTGTCATTGAAAAAATTGAAGTTTGGGTTCGTTTTAATGTATAGATGGCACCCTAAGCAAATTTTATATGCATCATTTAAAAGTAGACTTTATTTCTAATCGTTCGGTACCAGCAACTTTCTTCTACGATAATTTGTTGAGGAGTTAGTAAGGGGTGTTTGCTTTTTTTTCCCCACGACTGTACCATCGGCTTTTAGAGCACAGCTAATAACTTTTAATGATATATTTGTGTAATGTGATGCCCGTTAGCAGTATAAAAGCAATAAACGTCAAATTGTTAAAAACAGACTAATTTAATTAGAATTAATCACATAAATACATTTTCGGATTCATGACCAGTTTGCATTGAGTAGATCTCTCAATATGTCTCTCGTCTCTTTAAAAGTTAATTAAAAACCTATCTGGAAAAACACGACACGGACGAAGGAGGCGCACAGTGGGACGCTTTGATAATCTAGGTGGACAAAATTCCTTTTTTCGATTATCTCGGAAATTAAAAAAACCGCGTGTACTGGTAGCTGAATGTCTATATTTTCGAGATCCATGCGAGTTTAGTCGAATAAAATCAGAGGTGTCGATTAATTATGACCGTAAAGAAGCCATTTGCGCAGTTGCTTTGAGGGAGTTTCAAAAATTGCACTAACTTCCTCTAAGTCTGAAAGCACGTCATGACTATTTTGTTTCATTTGAAAGCACTAGTTTGCTGAACATATGTCACAGGTTTGTCAAGTTCAGATTTAAAACATTTTTGTTTGAAAATAAGTGATATTAAACCCGCTTAACCGCTTTTTTCAAAAGTTGTAATTCTGGAGGATCCTTGATATTGTTTACAAAATCAAAGTGCCATTCCTAAAGTATTGAAAAATTAAAAAAACTCCTACAGATGTCTGCAGAACTTTAAGTTTTTATTAATAAACAAGCATCATATTAACTTGCAGTGTATCTATGTATGTTTAATTCAAATCTTTCTAGTCAAATTTAAACCACTTTTAATTATCCGATTGAGCCGAAACAATAAAAATATGCGTAATTTGAGTGACAGTACAATATTATTATAATTTAAAGAACGTAGAAGTTTGTTTAGAATACTGTTTCTACAGGACTTCATAAAAATTTAGATGAAAACTTGCAAGTTAATTTTAAACCAATTTCAGTAATCTGATTGAGCTGGAACTTTGCTCAGGATATGTAGTTTTGATGACAATGCAATATTATTATAATTTATGGAACGCAGAAGTAAGCTTTTTATACAGGGCCACATAAAAGATTAGTTCAAGACAATTTTGAACCTCTTTCAATTATCTGATTCATACGAAACTTCGTCTACATGTGTTTTTCCGATGACAATTCAATTAAATTATAATATGATGAACGTAGAAATTATGCATTTGTCACAGGGCCACATAAAAGATCGCGGAAAGATTGTTGCTAAAAAGCAAAAATTTTAATTAAATTTCAACAAAATTACTATAAGATTATTGAAATACACAATAGCATTTTTTAAACTGAAAACAAAGTACGTAGTAGTTGTATTTATTTTACAGGGACACATAAAAATTTCGGATACATTACCGTCTATATGCATAAATTTATTTCAAATTGAATAAAATTTATATAGGTTATTTAGTCACACAACAGCATTTTTTCAACCGAAAATAATTTTGGTAGCATTTATATGTTCTACAGGGTACCACAAAATATTAAAGTTTTTTTAAATATGATTTTATTTAAAAAAAATTACTTTTCAGGATGACTACACGAATTTCTCGAGTAATTCTCAGTAGACAAAAATACAAAAAAGAAATGAATGTTAACTTACATGTGTGCATTAAATTGTTTATTACTTAATTGTAAAATAAGTATGTTTAATGCATTATTTGTAATGCAAATACTGGGTGCCCCCTAAAGGCCTTCCCACCCTCTTAATTGCCGAACGGTTGCAGCTATAGTCATAAAAGTGGTGTCTCGATATAGTAAAGTGGCTAAGCGCTACTAGATGAGACCGCTTACAGTGCCACCTGGTGCAAAACAGCTGCGTTAGTATTCTTATCTCGAAAACGAGATTCATTTAGTATTCATGTTCACAAGGTGTCTACATTCACTTTTATCCCATATTTCGAACCGTTTTTGCGATAGGAGCGCTAATGCCACCATTTTGTGCCAGGTGGCGCTGTAAGCGGTCTCATATAGTAGCGCATAGCCTCTTTACTATACCTAGACACCACGTTTATGAGTATAGATGCAGTCGTTCGGCAGTTAAGAGGGTAGGAACGGTCTTTAGTGGGCACCCTGTATTTGTATTTTAAGACATTATTGCTAAATAACCAAATATTATCACTGTTTGAGTATTTTATTAGTGATACATTAAAAAAAAAACAGCAAAAACTAATTAAACTTCAACGAAATAATTTTGTCCACCTAGATCGTCAAAACGTCCCACTGTGCGGCGTTCCAACTTTGCGACCTCCTTTCAAAGTGCGCTCAGCACAATGCCAAGTTTAAACTTTGAACAAGGTTTTTGTTTTAGCTAGCACTGTAAAAAGAAAAGATTATTACTATGCTGAATTAAGTTTTATAAAATGCCAAATGAAGTTTAAATATGCACTACGTTTATTGTCAGTACCGAATTAAGTTCATCATAAATAGATTAGGATAAGATTAAACTAGTATGTTGTGGCCATCACAAAACTTTCTTCTATCTCATACATGTCAATACTTCAAAATTCACTAGCTCAGTGCCAAATTAAATGGCAATCTGTGTTCATCATGAGAATTCTAAAAATATGAAATTCCGTGCATTAGTTCTCGAGCTATGGCTGTCGCTGAAATCCTGTAAATCCAGAAAAATGCAGCATATCAGCTCCACCTATTGGGTTATTTACACCAGAAGCTAATTATCCCCAACTTATGTTAACGTCTAACTGAATATGAAGTTTGAGGAAAATTCGTGCATTAGTTCTTGAGATAGAGGTACTGCGCAAATCATCACAAATGCAGCATAGAAGCGCCACCTGTTGAGCGATTTGCAACAACACATAATCAGCAGCAATATTAATCAAGTTATACTTAAATCTGAAGTTTGATGAAAATTCGTGCATTAGTTTTTGAGATAGAGTTATTGAGGAAATAATTCAAAATGCAGTACAGCAGCGCCACCTATTAGGCGATTTACACCAACACGTAGTCAGCATCATTTCATATGAAGGACTAACTAAATCCGAAGTTTGATGAAAATGTGTGCATTAATTCTTGAGATAGAGCTACTGCGAAAATAGTGTAAATTCTGCAAAAGGCAGCATAGCAGCGCCACCTGTTGAGCGATTTACACGAAAACGTAAACAGCATCCATTCATCTCAAGGACTAAAGGAATCTTAAGTTTTATAAAAATCCGTGCATTAGTTCTTGAGATAGAGCTTTTGCGGAAATCCTGCAAAATGCTACATTGCAGCGCCACCTGCAAGGCGATTTACACCAAAAACTAATCAGCACCAATCTATATCAGGGACTACCTGAATATAAATTTATATTAAATTCTGTGCATTAGCTCTTGAGATAGAGCGCCCACAAAATTTGTGTCACATACAGACAGACAGACATTTTGTAAAAACATGTTTTTTTGGAATCTCTGACCCATAAAACGTGTAAATCCGTCGAAAACTGGAATTTGAAAATTTTCATGAAACCAATACTTTCTTCTTGTAAAGATAGAAGAAAGTAAAAAAGAGTTATAGAGAATAGCAATATTTGATGTTATTTAGGCTTCATATCTCTTTGAACTTTTATGGTATACCCATTCATACTTTTCTAGTATATACAGTCATATCCAACCCTACGTTGTATAGTTTTGTTCTACAAAATATTATTATTCTTTTAGCAATGATTTTTTTTTTAATAATACAGTTAATAATTCATATATTTATTGTACAGAATCCTCTGAGCGCGAGTAATGCTTACACTTGAGCGTTTATTTATTAATTGTGTGGGACATTTTGTCCCAAACTATTTTAAACTATTCCTTGTTTAGTTTTCTTCGTCAGAAGTACTTTTTTTAAACTACATCTCTGCGAGCTGAATTCTCCACTGCTTATTAGAGGGACTCCATGTCTTCATCTCTTGCTAAACACTCTACCAATCTTTTTTTTATATATAATTTTAAATAAGACCTTTTAATATAGTGGGTTGGTCCACACCAGATTTATTTCATTGGTCTTTTCAACATCCAGTGACCAGATAGCTGCTTTTCGTCCACTGCATATATTATGCTTCCCTGTAATTCTCACGAAAACAGATCCCTTTTACCGAGGTCAAAGGTTACTGGCCATAATCACTTTTGGGACAATTTTATTGCCCTTAAGTGGGCACTACTTATTATGTATAATAATTTTTCTTGATCCTATATCGTTAGAGCATTAGCCTATATGTCTGGCGCATATAATGCATTTGTTTTGAAAAGGTTGCTCCACAAACAGATTGCGTAAAATTTTACCTATACATAAAAAAAATAATAATTATTTTTTACGCATTAATATGATAATAATTAATTTACCAATATTCTCTTTGTTGCCTTAATTTCCATTTTAATATATTACAAAAAAAAAATCTTCTCCTGTCTCTTCCACTCACTTGGATTTTCACGAGTGTTATTTTATTTTTAAAAATTCTGATAAATTTGTGATTGATCTCTCATCATCTCCTTATCTCTCTTCAGCTTGGAAATTACTTTTGTATTTATTTCACTCTATCCTTGTCTCTTTTCATTTATTATGGCTAAAGTTTAAAAAAAAACTTTCTTTTGTTTCTCTCTCTCTCTCTCTCCCTTTTACCCTCTTTTATTATTTTTTTTCTTTTTGTATTTTATTACTATTTATTTTTGTATTTACTTCTTTATTTACTTTAATTTTGTTTATTTCCTTTTCTCTTTTGTAAATATTTTCTATCATTGTGGCAACACTTTCCAATTCTGCATGTGATTCTCTGTGATTGGTTTTTATTACCTTACTGCTAGCGCCATCTGTTTGTAATCTCTCTTCCTTTCCCTTTCTGTTCATTTGTGACCTTGTCCCCTTACGGACACGTATTTACAGTAGCTGATGACGGGCTGTTATTTTTCAAGCTCGAAACACGACCTATGCATCGTTTTGATTTTATCGTGATTTTTTCAATTTTTACTTATTTTATTTATGAGTTATCGCCAGTTTTTGGTGCTCTTTCTACTAATACAAAGCTTTTTTTTTTTTTTTTTTTTTTTTTTTTTTTTTTTTTTTTTTTTTTTTACTTTTATGAATGCTGTAATATTTTTAATAAAATAACATACGCACGTAAAGTTATAAAACGCGCTACTGTTCAACGTATCTTGAATGGATCTTGGGAAGCAATATCTACCCAGCACTATTATCAATAATTTCATGTATGTATAGTCGCGAAAATATCAATTTTTATAATGAGTTGATTTATAAAAGCGTAAGAACCACGTTTTAAGAAAAAAGGCTCCTGCAAGTTAATGTTAAATATTTTGATTACCTATATCTTGTTTGGTCAATGGGAAATATTTAATTTTAACATTTATGTGAGGCATTAAGTATACCTGAAAATTTATTGGGAATTGAAACGGCCTATAGAGGCGCTGCTCGCAGCCTTCGGTACAGGAAAATTGTCCCTTTAATTTCCCTTTAACTAATGCCAAAGTGCCATTGAAATAATTCTTTATTGTAAATGCATTTGAAAGTTTTAGATATTCAAATTCCGATAATTTTTACTTTGTCTTATAAGTCAGAACAAAAATATCACATGAAATCTGAAATTGTGCAACAGAATAATCATTCTGAGCAAATTAAAAATACATGTAATGCAATACGCTTCCACGGCAGGCAGAAGTTATATGTTTTTTCCACCAGATAGCGTATTCGAGGGCTTGAATTGCCAATAGTAATAAATTCGTAATAAAAATATTAAGTAAGAATTATCATGATGCATTAGTAAATTTCAGTTATTAGAAACGTAATGTGGTAATGTTTTTAAGTATAACTTTGACAGACAGAATTGAAGGGAAGTGGTATTCTTGAAGAAAAAATGTATTTGTATTTAATATTATTGTTATAAAAGAACTTTAGTTTTAAATTTCACGGTATATAAACTAATCGAGAAACATTCTGAAGAAGAAAAGTTAATAAAATTTACTCAAAGAAGTCACTGTTAGAGATAGTAAGATAGTGCACGGAATCCCTTCCCCTCCCACTCTTCCCCGTTCTGCAAAAATTAAAGTGTCATGCCCAGAACAGCATGTAAATGCCTGGGAATTGGCTGATGCACGAATTTGATATTCTTCGAGGGGGGAAAAACTAGAATAATCTCTAGTAAGACTTCGTTTGTTCGAGGCGCAATTCTCTTGCTCATGAAAATTTCGCCTTTGTTTCAAAAACAACACTCCACAAAACTAATGTAACGAAGCCGCGCTGGCGGAAGACGAAGAATATTCAAATGAACTTCTCCCTCCCCTTTTCTCTTGTCGAGCTCTATAGGGGCAAGTGTCCCCTAGGGGTCCCCGAAGAAAACGAGCCAGATAGATATCATTCGATTAGCAGCAAGACGTCTCCGACAAAAATCGGAAAATGTAATCAAGAAGCCTATCCCCCGCTAAGGAACGTTCTTAAGAAGTTTCGCTGAGAAGTAAAATGGTGCAGTTCATTCCGGAGGGCCTTCTGAGATTCGATAAAACGGTACTGTATGCCACTTTTGAAATTTGGAATGGATTAGGTCCAGATGGGAATGGAAGAAGGTATTTTTATTCATCATTCTACCCTTTCCCAAAAGGTTCAGGGATGAACTACTCCTTTTCCTTCTTACACAAGTTCCTTCTTGCTCTGATAACTGCACAACGCTCAGATTCACAAGTCTTTTCTTTTGTTTTCTATTAGATTACATCCATGTACTTCATTACAGAAGATGATGCGCCTGGATTATATTCGATATTCTCTCCTTCGACGTGCGATATGATTTCTCTGGCAAAATAATTGTTTCCCGAAGCCCTGTTGCTATTTTTATCCAAACTGAAAAGAAAATTGCAACAATGATTACGCAGTAATTTGACGACATCTATTTCATTCAGCGAACAAAATGGTTTATTGCATTTCCAATATATATATTTTTTCTTTTTTACACTTCTAATGATTTTTATCCGTTATGTATCAATAGGTTTCCAATCAATCTTTTTTTTTTTTTTTTTTTGTACCTATAACAAATACCTATAAAAAAAAATATTCTAGTATATAACTCAATACATTGGAAAAAATTTTCTTAAATATAGCATAAAAAAAGAAAGAAAGAAAGGCAGAACGCGCTTCAAAAGAATAAATCTTTCAAAAGATTCATGTGTACCGATACAGGGGAGCGTGGCAGAGAAAGACCATAACCCTTCCCTAGATTTTGACAATTTAACACATTTAATTTTATCTGTTTCTCATTATTTCTTAAAAAATTGAATTTTTTTCCATCATAAGTGCAGCGCTTAAAGTGCAGAAGCTCTGTCCGGTTCTTCTTTATTTTTGATGAATATTTAATTATTAGCAGGAGACCACAGGAAATTATAAATACCGTGTACAAGACTGACGGCACAGAGCTGTAATGTTATATTTTGCTCGCTGATAAAAAAAAATGGTACTTTTCCAGCATAGGGGACTTGGCGAAATAAAGAAAATGGCCTTAGTTAGAGAGGTAAATTTAGCAACATTTTTTCTGACAATCTATTCACTGTTTCATATACAGAAGCAATTTTTGCAATATTTATACGATTTATTTAACATAAAAAAGCCATTTACCTATTTCTATATACAAACAGGTATGAATTGTGCATAAAAGAACAATAACATATATACAAATTATATATTTATACATTTATAAATTTATGTATAAACAAGCATAAAACTTAATTTGATTTGTTTTCATAGCTGTTTGTATCATTTGGTAACGAATCTCACTTTCTGAAGCCCGAATAGCGCGAGTAAAAAAAAAAAAAAAAAATAAGAATCTCCCTTAGACGTCAGTAAGAAAAAAAAGCAATTTAACAAATTACAACGACCATTTGGAAAATGATTTTTTTGAAGACTAAAATTTAAGACATAAAAAATCGCACGGAGTTGATCATACATTACGTACGCCATGAATTAAACATTAATAGTGTTATGACACGTAAAAATTGCAAGCGCAAAAATCGCCCGCGACTCGTACGTATTATCCAAGCATTTCATTGGCTGTTCGGGAAAAGGCTTTTCCATCGTCAGATTTCCAAAAAATCTGATAACACATTTTAAATGAAATTTCATTCTTAAACTTCTAAACATCCTACAATATTACTTTTTACACCGTCGGATAGAGAGAAAAAAATGTACTTTTAAATGCAATTTGTTTGAAAGCTATATCTCAATTTGTTTCTGAGTTATTAATTTTTTTTTGTGTAGTTTTTATTACTTTTTTGTCATAGTGGCAACAGAAGGTATTTATCGTTGTTGAAAGTAATGGGAAATACAGATTACTGTATAGACCAATCAGAACACGAATAAAATGCGGATTAAACCAATAAAAACCTTCAGATATGCTTTTGATTTCCTACCCTGACAGAGAACAATAACCATTTTTTTTAAATGGTAAAAAAAAAAAAAAAAAAAAAAAAAAAAATGCAAAGGTCTCTATACCGGCAAAGTACCAAAAAAATCTGGAGTTTCTTTACCTCATAACTTTTGATTCAACTACAAGGCGAAAAATACCATGACATATTCGTAAAGTAAAAGGTTTTTTTAATAATACAAACAAATTTGCATAAGTTCCAACTCAAAACGTAACCAAAACGTAACCAAATAACGATTATAAGAAAATAATAGTTAATATTGAAATTTTATCAAATTTATCAAAAAAGGACTTTGAAACTATTTACCTTTGCACTCATAATTCATTAACAACTTTTTTATAAATTTGGAAAAAAAATATATTAATGATTATAATTTGATTAATAATGTTTTGAATAGCAACTTTACTCATATGCAACTTTGTTTTTGTTATTAAAAAACTTTTTGAGTTGTACATTACGAATATGTGATTATATATTATATATGCGGGTGGAAGGGATGGGTGACATACTAATGTTGCTAATACTGCAGAAAATTGGGGTTCCGGTATTTTTGGTTTGTTTTGTTAATTAGTTGGATGTGCACAATCCCAAAACTTTCTTCTATCTCATGTATATTAATGTTTCAAAATGTTGTTACAAATACCAATAATTCCCTTTTATTAGTTTTATTAGTATTTTTATTAGAATTATGCATAACTTCATACACTTTTGGATGGTACAATCGATGGTCGAAAAGTATGCAAAAATCGTTATCACAGAGCCCCTTTACCGCGCAATATTTCCAAATTAAAGGAGGACCTGTTGGCCATATCCAAAATTATGCAAAAAAAATTTATTTCAATTGTATGCATAATTTTATACACTTTTCGATCGTACAATAAAGAAATTTGCACAAAAATCGCTGTTACAGTGCCCCTACCGGCGGAATTTTTCGAAATTCAGGGAGGACCTTCTTGCCATGGCCAAAAACATACATAAAACATTTGGTTCAATTCTATGCATAACTTCATACACTTTTCGATGGTACAATATTCAAAATGCACAAAAATCGCTATTACAGCGCCCCCTACCGGTGGATGTTTTCCAAATTAATGGAGGACCTGTTTGCGATAACCAAAAACTTGAAAAAAAAATTGGTTCTATTCTATGCATAACTTCATACAATTTTTGATGATACAATGGGGACACACAGACATACGGACACACGGACAGACAGACATTTTGTATAAACATGTTTTTGTGATCTCTGAGCCCTAAAACGTGTAAATCCGTCGAAAACCGGAAGTCGAAAAAATTTTCGATTACAATACTTTCTTCTATTGAAGATAGAAGAAAGTAAAAATTAAGCCCTGCTCAAGTGAATTCCAATAATTAAACATTTAAAGAAAAAGATATTAAGAATTTTTTGTTAGGGGGTTTTGCTCACCCTGGCCCAACCGTGCAACATATGTTTCAATTTTGCTTATTTTATATTCTTTTGTTTAAAAATTATCTTAAAGTAAGATTCAGAGCAAAAAAAGAAACAAATGGATAAGTATGATCGCAGATCGCACAGAGGGTTTCGTTTAATATTTCTTTTTAAACACTTTATCCTTAAATAATAAATAAAAATTGTTAATTTATAATTATTACACCGTTACATAAATGACAGCCCCATTATAGTTAATTTTAAAATAATTTAAAAAATATTTTTAGACCAATTTAAAAATATTCAGATAAAATTATTTAAATAAAATTAAAAAATCTGAACATTTTTAATTTCAGCTATTTAAAAAAAGTAGCGGAAGTAAAAATAAAACATAATTTTTTTAAAGAAAGAATTCTTTAAAACATATTTAAAATGCTGAAATAATTCCGAAAAAATCCATATTAATTCTTTCACTTTCCAAACATTCTCTAGATGGCGCCAAAAAAGAATGCTGTCATTTAATAAAATTCAAAAAAAAAAAAAAAAACCGTAAAATGGCTAAAGAATAGAAATTTCTTTTAATTAAATCCACCGGACAATTAAATGTAAAAAATTGAAAATTTCAACTTCCGACGACATGCTTCAAAACCGGGACCTTACGTTGGAAATAACACACTACCACAGGAGTAATGTTAGTTGGAGTAACTGGACCCACGAGGTAACTGGGCAATAGGCTATTTTATAAAAAAAAACTGTTGATGTTTTTTAAGTTTTAACTTTTGTGAACAATGCCCCTTAATCTCTACTTCTTAAAACAACGTGTATCAACTCAATCATAACGCTCACTTTGCTGTGATAGGGTGTCAAAAATTTACGTTTCCTTTTTTAAAAACAACGTCAATATGGTTGAACTTCCTCGGCTTTTTATTAAAATACTGTAAGTACTTTCATTAAATAAACTTCTTTCTTAAAGTTTAGGCATATAACTACATAATTAGTATTAGGTATCTATGCATATTTACTTCATGTTTCAGATGTAAGCCCGGTGTCCCAGTTACCCCATAAATTTTTCAAGAATGGGGTAACTGGGACATGTATCCGGGATAACTGGACCATGCTGGATCCAGTTACTTCAGTAGTTATAAATAATTTTTGTGAGTTTCTCCATTGTTTTTTGCTCACAATAAAGAAAATTATAGAATACCTTATTAAAATTACGTGATAAAATTTTTAAAAAAAAGCATATTGGGTGATATCAAACCGAATTTCTTGACCCCTTGAGAGGCAGTGATGCCGTTATGGCATCACATAATTTTAATCCTTAATTGCCATATTGGCACCGGAATTTTATAATGAAAATTTCCCCTTTATTAAGTACGCGAAAATATACTTTTACTTGTTTACAAATAGATTCTCTTGTAAATACTGGTGTCATTAAATTATTTCAACATTTTACAAATGCATGAATCGCTCCCGAGAGCGATATAATCATAGTCAAACCTTGAAATTGTACGATACTACAGGGGTCGCATTCTATAGGGAAACTTTTATTGTTCCTACCACTATTTTGAAAATAATATCTTCATCGCACCTTTCTTTAGGATATGTTAAATAAAATCATAATGAAAGTAACTCATCAAGGGTTTTGGTAGAAACAATAAAATTTTCCCTATATAATGCGACTCCTGGATACAGTACTTAAGTACTTACGTAAGTCGTTTGTTAATAGATTTACCTTGCTATTTATTTCCTTAAAATACCCATGTGACTTTTATACTTATCACCTATACTAAAGTACGTAAGCAGATTCTTAATTTTTATAATTTTGGTATAAATAAATTTAATATTTTCACTTTTAGTGCTTTTTTAGACACATTGACAGCAAAGGTTTCCCTTACAACGCTCTTTAGTTGATATATAATTTACATGATCTGCCTGATTTAAATTTTTTTAAAGTTCTTTATACTTTTTCAAACAGGACCTGGTACTATCCCATATGAAAAAAAAAAAATAAACGCGTGTGGAACATAGACCCTCCTGGTCCACTTACCCCATTTTTATGAGGCAACTGGACCCATGAGGAAAGAAAGATGAAAGATGAAATATGCATATTTTTATATTTTTAAATATTAAAATGTAATTTTGAGCATTGCTGTCTGATAGAGGGAACTCAACTGAACACATTTACAGAAGTTCAGACTTTAATTCAAATGAACATCAGCTTTTTGAAGCTGAATTGTCAGAAGCTCCAGAGTCAGAGGGAACCCAACTGAACACATTTACAGAAGTTCAGACTTTAATTCAAATGAACATTAGCTTTTTGAAGCTGAATTGTCAGAAGCTCCAGAGTCAGAGGGAAACCAACTGAACACATTTACAGAAGTTCAAACTTTAATTCAGATGAACATTAGCTTATTGAAGCTGAATTGTCAGAAGCTCCAGAGTCACATGGCCCAGTTCCCCCAACTAACCTTACCGAGTTCACGAAAAGAGGGTTGAAACTAAGATTGTGCTTTGAAATCGCAAAAAATGGTTGGATGTTATTACATTAATTTATTTAATTAAAATAACATAACTTTTTCAAAATGTTACTATTTTGGGTAAGACAGGGGCTATTCAGCTTTATGTAAAGAAAAAAAAATAAAGTATGTAACTTAAATAGTTTCCGAGTACGAATCCTGTGACGGACAGACAGAAAAGCAATACTATACCGGTTTCGTGAGATGAACGAAACCCTAAAAAGCAGTATAATAAGATTAGTATTTCTTATTGTTAAATACAGCGAAATCTTCAAAGTTGGACGCCCCCATACGTTGGACACCCATAAGTTGGAAAACCTCTGTAAGTTGGACAGTATCTATAGAATTAAAATTATTTTCAGCCTCAGTAAGTTGGACTGTTCTCTAACTTGGAAATTGGCCTAAGTGTACTAAATTCACCAAGGGGACTGGCCACTCGGCTTCAGAATTCTCTTCCGTAATGTTAAGTCTATGGACCTTTGATGCATTCGTATATTTACAATATCTTCTCGAGAAATTCATATTTTAAAAATCTTTTTTCTGTGTACTCTTCTTAAAAAATGTCTCTTTTTTTCTTAGTTTTCAAAATATTTTTTAAAATCTAGGCTGAATTTAATATTTTATTTGTTAAAAGCGGACGAACTGTAAGTATGATTTTAATACTTCATATAAAATTAAATCTATACTTTGGAAATGTTTTGAGAACTAAAAAGAAAAGAGACATCTTTTACGAAATGTACACAAAAAAATAGAAGTTAAAAATATTAATTTCCCGAGGAGATATTTTAAATATTCGAATGCATTAACTGCCCACAGACTTTACATTAGTGCGGGGAAATCGGAAGCTGAGTGACCAGTCCCCTTAAGGTTCCTGTCCCTGCAAAAGTTACTTCCACTTTCGAAACCTTTTATATTTATTTATATTCAAATTCCTATTATATTCACATTTAATAGAGAAATTCGAAAACAACCTGCCCATTGGTTTAACATTACGAAGCGGGTGTTTTCAAGTGAGTGAAGAGTCCCTTTAAATATATCAATCATTAAATCTGGGCGAAAAAAAGATATACTATATATAATTTTTACGATTTATTTTTATTTATATGATTTATTTTCCCAGTTGGGAACATGAAAGTTTAACGAATTACAGAAAGAGTATTTCCTATCAAGTGTACTACTTACTGTGCTCTTTAAATAATGTGAATATTTTTAAGTACGCCTAGATATTTTTGAAACATTGGATAGTTCTTAAATTTTTTAGAAATTTTTAAGCTGTGCACTGTAAAAAAAGCAAAAGTGTTTTAATTCCATTTTCTGTAAATTTTTCTTTTTACGTCAGAAACGTAATTTATATCTCAAAAACTTCAGCCATTTTTTTTTATTATTATTATAACTGCTAATTTTTTCACGTCAATATAAATAAAATTTAATTTTTAATTATAATTTTTCAATTCGATGTTCCCAATTGAAGATATCTATTGTATTAGAATTTTGCTGCGTGTTTGTGTTTCATATGTTCGGCTCGGAGAACAGAATGATTTACGGTTTGAAAAGAAAACCAGTTATTTGTAAGAATATGAGGATGTCATAACACTCGAAGTTTTGAAATTAAGTTAGTTTCCAAGATATTATTATTATTCTCATTATTTATTTATTTATTTATTTATTTATTTTGTAATTTTTAATTACATTTTTGCAATGGTGATAACTAAATTATTTCATCGTTTGGATAAAAAAAAAAGGGGGGGGGGGAGAATTAATACTGATTATACTTGGCGTCACTTTCTCATTAAATTTTAAAAGAAAAAAATTTTGAATTTAGATAGATAGTGAAAAAACTAACATCCTTATTAAATTAGATTTTTTCAAGAAAATTTGAAGAATTGAAAAGATATTTTCACATAGTCAAGCTTTATACATCAGATTATTCTATAAAACAAACGATCATCTGTCGAAAAATTGACATCTGGAACTGATTACATCAAGGCTTTTATGAGTTTTACTTTCAGCCAAGGTGGTTAAACAGAAGCAATTTTAGTCTCTTTGCATTCAATTGCACAGTTATTGCGTCCCCCCCCCCGGCCGGATTATCAAGAATTGAATTTTTAAAAAAAACATAGGTATACAACTAATTTTGAGACATGATGTTTAAAATTTTTCACATGGGTAAATTATTTACCTGGAGAGTAAAAATGACATTTTTATACATTTATTTTAATTCACAAAACTGAAATATCTCCGTGTAAATTCGAGAAAATGACGTCATTGTTATTTCACAACTTCTAAAATTAGAAACCACATCTTGATCGAATGAAATGCTTTTATAAACTTTATAATATACTTATAACTACTTAAAAGGTGACTCAAACATATAAAAATATTATTTAATGCAACCCTGAGATCTATCGAACACACACGCGTTCATTTTCAAAGGGAAAAAGATGACTGATTGAATAGAAATACATTTTAAAAACAAAATAGTGCGCATGCGCAAGCGGAGTTCAGTTCATTTCTTTGCAGAGGATGAAAAGATCAGATCATATTATCAGGAGGTCTTGAAATATTTAGGATATTGTACCAAATTGCGGGAATATTACAGGAAAGGACATCGTTACAAACATTATCACTTCTAAGTAAAATTTCAATGGATTCATGGATTATTGAAGAAAAATAGTAATAAAGTAAAAGGTAGTAAAAGTTTATTAATAACAAGGTGAAAATTTCCTTCACGACACTAGTGTTTAGTACAGTGTTTTGACTCTATTGAAAAGCTTTTCCCAAATAGTATTGAAAATGCGAATTTTTAATGAGAAACCTACACTTTAAATATTTCTTGCTTGAAATTTAGTATTTAATAAAATTTATATTATAAATCTTTTCTTAATATACAATAAATTTATTTTTTTTATTCCAAATGCCACGCAGTTTAAATGCAACACATCGGGTTGCCACGCAGCTAGTCGACATGTAAAAAGTTAACGTTAAGTAATTTTTACTGTGTACGTTTCACTGAATTATAAATTTGAAACCACAAGTTGAAGTATACTATCTGCAGCGCACCAAAATTAGCGTATCGAAGACAAGGTATACTTATACCCATAATACTTACTTTCACACTAAAAAATATCTCCCCGAATACTTTCTTTCTTCATCATCTAAAGAAATATGTTCCAGAGCATCAAAAGCGTATGCCTTATGCATGACAAAGTGATGTTATTTTTGAACATATCAATTCGTTCTTCCTCAGAAAGCTTTTAGTGCCTTTGGCAAAACTTATATCCGAAGTCATCAAACTTCGTGTATAAAAGAATTTTCTCTTATCACTATATCATTACACTGAATATCTGACATCAAGCCTAGAGCACCAGCCTATATTTTTTATTTAAAGCCCGTGATAAGCAATTTTCAAGATGTAATTGCTTATCATTTTTACTGTCAAATTATTTTTTAAATCATTTATTTTTTTATGGAAGATTCTTTGTTTAATACTAAAAATATATAAAGCTTTTTAATTTTAATTTTATTTATTTTTAAACAAGTTTAACAAAGAGTCTATTAATAAAGCTTTACATTTATAATGAACATTTTTATTATATTATAACTATTATTATCATCTTCATTCTATTATTATGTATTTATAAGTGGAATTGTTTTGATTTTCTGTGGAGTTATTCGATTTTTCTGAAGATTTAAAAAAACCTTCAGAAAATTAAAAAAGGCAAACAAATAAATAATTAAAATATCCCTTTAGGGGAGGTAGGGGTAATTAGGATCACTTTTTGACAATTTGAACTTTGACAATTAATTGCCAGAGAATTAAGTGGACTACATACTAATGTTACGTATAATTTTACTCAGTAGGTAGTTGTTTCTTGAAATGTGTAAACAATTATTTTCAATGTACCATGTTACCTGGTACAAGCGTCTTTTTCAAAAAAAATACCTCTCTGATCCCAATTACCCCCACGAAATCGAGTAATTGGGGTCAGTGGTATTTTCTCTCATGTGTTACAATAGACACAGTCATTAGTAAATGGGATTAAAAGATTTCACTGTGGTCTTTGCAGCAATATATTTTTGGTTTTACAGCTACAACTATTGTCAAAGATACAGTATTGGAAAGATAAGTACGCTGGAAAAGAAGTTTTTAAATGGATTTTCAATATTCATATGGGTCAATATCACAAAGTACGAAAACTGCAGTCCGCACAATAAAATTTCCATTTAATGTTATATAATGCAATTTTCTTTTTTACATTCTAATAAAAAATATTCTTAGAAGTATTTTCAAGAGATACGTACACTCATTGCCATAAAAATTTGCGCACCAAGAAAAAGACGTCCAAATGAAACGAAATTTTACACGCGTAAGTACTACTGTGATATAAGTAAGTTAATAGAAAACCAAAGAAAAAGGATCATTTATTGCAGAAAAAAGTGCAAATGAACTAAAATTTTAGTACTCTGTTGAACACCTCTAGCGCGAATGCACGATGTGATACGAGCGGGCATTGAGGCATACAAGTTCCGTATGATGTCCTGAGACATATCGTTCCACAATTGCTGTAAACGCGCCTCGAGTTCAACCAAACTCGTAGGGTGTCCAACTTGTCGTCCCAAATGATCCCAGATATGCTCGATTGGTGACAAATCTGGGGATCGAGCAGGCCAGGGAAGGGTGGTAATGTGGCGGAGGCAGGCTTGTGGCATCCTTGCTATGTGTGGACGAGCATTGTCTTGCTGAAAAATGGCTCCTGGGAGCCCTGCCACGAGTGGCAACACATGTGGCTGAAGGATGTCCTGGACGTACCGCTGGGCTGTCATTGTGCCACGGATCAATATTAGGGGTGACCGTGTATCGTAAGCAATGGCGCCCTATACCATCACACCAGCTATGGGAGCGGTGTGTTGCTGTAAAGCGAAGGCAGGATTGAGGCGTTCACCGCGGGGCTTCCACACACGAACACGATTGTCATTGCTGCTCAAATTGAATCTAGAGTCATCGCTGAAGACGACCTGGTTCCATTCCGTTGCAGCCCAATCCCGTCGTGCGCGATACCACTCCAAACGAAGGCGTCGGTGGATGGATTTCATTGACAGCACACGTAATGCGCGCCGCGATACCAGATGTCCTTCAGCCAGGCGCCTTGCGATGGTTCGGGAAGACACAGGGGTCCGTAGTGAAGGTGCTGCCTGTGTCTGGATAGCGGCCAATGAGGCAGTTGGCTCTATGCGTGCGTTTCGTATGATGTGACAGTCTTCTCGACGACTGGTCTGTCGAGGGCGTCCCGAGCCTGGTCACCGTGTAAATGACGTCTGTTCAGTCCACTGGTCCCAACACCTCCTCACAGTAAAATCAGAACGGCCTACTTGGCAAGCTACTCGCCGAGCTGACCACCCAGCTTCCATCATCCCGATGATTCTTCCCCTCTCGAACTCTGACAGCTGCTCATATTCTCTTCGATGGCTGCGTAACGACATGTCTACCTCAGCGTTTCCTTTGCAAAAGAAAAGGTACACTCAGACAAGTTCTGCTTACCAGTTTTATACTCCAAGGAGGACGAAGTTCAACGCCCTCTAGTGGCATTACGCAATGCGCAATCAAGCTGCATTTCTAATCATTTGCATATCTGCCTGATATGTACCTTCATGCTAAGTTTCGTTACGATCCCACAATTATTTCTTGGTGCGCAAATTTTTATGGCAATGAGTGTATTATATTCATAATAACACAAAAATAAAACAATTAAAAGATTTCAGATTTCAGATTGTCATTTTCCTGGCATGTCACACTGTGAAGTGTGCAAAGTAAAAGGCTTTCTGCTATCATGTACAAATATCTTTTTCTAGTTTTTTTTTTATGTCTAATCAATAATTATACCTTTTATAATACATATATGTGGAAGGTAACAAGTTCTGTATTTTACAAATAATTTTCCATAATTAAAATATGATTGTCACTGAAAATGAATGTCACTGTCCTGGCCTGCTCATTTTAGTTCTTTATGGATAAAGATGGCTCTGAAGAATAATTCGTCTTGTTCTTGACATAATTCAAGTCAGAAGTATTAAAATCATTGCTACCAGGAAGATCTTTTAGATATTTCTTTGAAAATAATGTGTTTAAAGGCTTTTTAAAAATTGAGTAGACTTTTATTATGTCTTTTTCCTGGCTTCTATAAATTACAAATAAAACGGAACATTACATTGAATTTGAGGAAACATGTTCCTTTAAACAAAATTAAAATGTTGGATCTAAAAATGAAAAAAAATGAGAATGTTAAAAATGTTTTAGAATGAAATTGTCATTATCCTGGCACACATATACCAAGAAAATGACATATAATTATAATTACATAAAAATGAAGTTACCCTCTTCAAACTTTAACAATTTTACATATAAATTCCTTTATTCAACTGTTCAACAAACATTTTTTTTAAAAAATCAGAAGCTTTGAAACAATTTAAATTTTCAAAATTTTTGTTTTCAAATTCTCACATTTTGTGATATTTACCCATATGCACTTTGCCTACAAAACAAAACCAAATGCAAAATTTTTTATTGGAAATTAATAGCCTTGTTGTATTACTAAAGAACTACTTTTTAAACTTTAAAAAAAAATCATTTTTTTTTTCAAAATAATATGAAATGCAAGCAATAGGGGGAAAAGGATCAATCAAAGCTCATATGTTGTGAAGGAGGAAAATTTCATTTGCATTGAAAGTGTTGAGGCCTAATTAGGCTAAAACATGCAGTCAAGGCAAAAATTAGGAATAAATGCAAAATTAACTTGCAAATTAAATGTTTAGCTAACACAAAATGTGCAGTAAAGAAAACCAAACTAGGGGTATTTCACAGGATCTGAAAACTGAAAGATTAAAAAATGCATTCTAAACCAAAATTGATTTAAACAGAAATAAAATTTGCGATCCCAGTTTACCCTTAAGACTGTTCTAAAATCCAAAGGGTCAACTTTCTGACATCATAAGTTTTAATTCATTTTTATTCGGAAACGCCTGAAACTAGAATGTGTTGTTATTCAGAAACTGTGTCATCGAACTCTTTTTTCCGTTTTCTTCAAAACATAATAGATCTTTCAGAAAATACTGTCAAAGTTGGCATTTTGAACCGAACTTCCGAACGAAAGATGAAAATACAGGGAGAAAAATGCCGTGTCACGTTATCAAAATCGCTTATAACTCAATAGGTAATTTATGAATAAAAAATGAAAAATACAGTTCGATTCCAAATCGCTTCCATGGCCAGGCTTTCCAATTTTATATCTTTCCGTTAAAAAATGAATTTGTCAATGTATCAAAACGTTTTGCGCTGGTTGAGCAGAGCAGTTGAAAACAGCCTTAACTCAAAATCTCTATGATTATATTTACCCCAAAAATGCTATTTCTGGAGTAATTAAAACCATGCAGATTGTTAACATTGTGCTTCGTCTGTTGCAAAACGTAACGATTTCCTCTTAAAAGCAACCTTTTTCTAAATTTAAATCCATAGCTATATTTCAATAGTCCTGCAATTTTTTATACACATTATCTTTTTAACTAAAACATTCTCACTTTGAACGAGAACGTTTTTCTTCGTGTTCTGGAAAAACAGTGATTACTTCTGCAGGAACATACATTTTCTCTCCAAAAAGATTTTACACGTAGAATATTACTCGGATTTCATAATTAGCATGGTCAATTTTTTTAGGGTTTCGTTCATCTGACGAAATCCTATTCGTCTCACTCCTCTGTCTGTCCGTCGATCAGTCACAGAGCCCGTTCTCAGAAACTATGTATGTTGGAGACTTGAAATTTTGCATACTTATAGCTGAACACCTCACATCAAACGAGAAATCATAAAATTTTGAAAAAGTCATAATTAACGGACATTATTAATTAAAAAATCCCAATTACAAGATCGGAAAGGCATTCATAATTCAACAAAAGCATGGATTCTTTATCAAATTGTAGAAAGATCTCTTTCACGGATTAAAAACAGGTGTCATTTTAACGGCAGATAAGGGCTGGCGATTTCTTTAAGGGTGTTCTTAACTGCTCTGCTCAACAAGCGCAAAACGTTTTGACAAATCTACAAATTCAATTTTTAACGGAAAGGTATAAAATTGGAAAGCCTGGCCATGGAAACGATTTGGAATTGAACTGTTTTTTTCCATGTTTTAATCAATCAATTACCTGCTGAGTTATAAGGAATTTTGATCACGTGACAAACACGTTTTTCGCCCGCTCTTGAGTCTCTTTCTTCCTTCGCGCGGAAATTCGGTTCAAATCCTCCACTTTGACATTATTTTCTGAAAGATGTATTGCGTTTGCAAAAAAAAAAAAAAAAAAAAAAAAAAAAAAAAGGGAAAAACACCTTAATTACATAGTTTCTGAATAACAACACCAGCTTGTTTCATGCATTTTCGAAAAAAAAAATAAATTAAAACTTATTTCAGAAAGTTGCCTTTTTGGATTTGAGAACACCCTTAAGGCGCGATTACTTTTTTTCTACGCATCCCAGAAATTCGAAATTAGTACCACAAAGGGGGGGGGGGGGATCAGCTTTCAGAAATTCTAAAAATTATCTCGATCGTAGCATAAAAACTGGAAAATTCGTTAAAAATCGAGAAAAAAAAATTATTTTCTTTCATTTGTGAAGGCGACAGATATCTGATGAGATTGAATTTTCGGTTGTAAACGAGAGAATATAAAGCAGGTGTATCTTGCGGTCAGAAACGAACACAGAATTTTTATACAGGACTAAATTTTTTTTTAATATCGATTTTTGAGCTACTATTTTTACGCCATCCGACGTAAAATTTCATTCTCTTTTAGAATATGTCTTTATTTTTTAATTTCAACAATCGGAAGCGCAGACAATTAATTTTTCGGTAATTAATTCCAGAATTGCATTATTTGCACGGCAGACCACGTGACAGGGGAAAAAAATAGCTGTTTTTATACTAGGGTTTGATAATCGCAGCACAAAATTTTTTAACTATTGATTTTACAAATTTTGTTCTTTTGCATCCGGATGTTATTTCATACGCTGATTCATAAAATCTAAATAAAAAAAATCGGACCACAACTTTCCGATTTATTAAAAAATCGATTTTTAAACTTATAAAAGAGATGCTTTTTCTCACAGTTGACGGGAATTTGTTAAAATTAGGAAAACTAAAGAACCGATCGCTTTTAAAGCATTGTTCCGAACGGCGTCACATTTTTAAAAATACAGCATTAATTTTACTTATTCAATATAAAAATTTCATAAGTATTGATACCACTGTTTTCGAATAGTTATTTCAGCAAATATCTTAAATTCTTGCTTAAGACCATTTTTAAACTGTAGCGTTCTCTGCCTTTTTGAGTGCGGTTTTTTGACGGCGTGATGAGATAAGTATTACTTATTCAATATAAAAAATTTCATGATACCATTATTTTAGAATAATAATTTAGCAAATATCTTAAATTGGTGTTTAAGATCGCCACCCCCGCGACTAATGTATCTACGGATAAGTTGTAGAAAAGGAGTTTCGTTGATATACACTTTTGTTAAGAATAGAGTGCGCTCCCTGGTGATGAAATGTGGAACTAACAGACCGCGATTTTATTTAAATTATGAAATCTAACAAGGAGATCTGTTTAAAACTTTAAGATAGTTTATACTACATTATTAAAGTTTAAAAAATAATAGGGCGAGAAATTTCGGGAAGGGGGGGGGGGTGGTTGTCGACATTAAAAAAACTTTTTAAACCTTAACGTTTTCTACCGTTTTATGTGCGGTTTTTTGACGGAGTCCTGAGATAAATGCTGCTTGTCCAATATAAAAAAATATTCATAAGTGTTGATACCACTATTTTGGAATAGTAATTTCAGCAAATATCTTACATTGGTATTTAAGACCGCCACCCCCTCGACTAATGTATCTACGGAAAAGTTGTAGAAAGGAGTTTCGTTCAGATACAGTATTGTTAAGAATAGAGTGCGCTTCCTTGTGGTGGAATTAAAAGAACACATTTTTATTTAAATTAGGAAATATAACACGACGATTTGTTTGAAACTTTAAGATAGTTTATAACACATAATAAAAAGTTTTCAAAAGAATGACGCGAGAAATTTTGTGGGAGGGGGGGAGGCGCAATTTTTTTTTAACCTTAGCTTTTTTTACCGTTTTATGTGCGGTTTTTAAGGATTTAATAATTATAAATTATATCAATTTATATTTATTAATTAAAGAATAAAGTGTTTTGCAAGGAATATTAACCCTTTATGTACTGAATTATGAATTCATGAAAATTTTATCTTATAATACATTGTTCGTGAATTGTTTGAACTACATTAGAAGATCTACATAATGATTTAATAAATTTTGGAAAGATTTTAGAAGGATTGACGGATTTCGAAGAATTAATCAAATTTGAATTTATAGGGACTTTGTGCAATATTTATAACTCCACTCAAATCTTTAATTTTAAATATTTTTCTTAATATTATGTAGAATTAGGAAATGTGCAAATATAATGTTCTTACAATAGAAATATAGAAATATTTCCGAATTGAAAAATTCCTCTTCCCCCTCCCAACGCCACGAAAGCTGAAAAGTTGTAAAGGCAAATGAAATCATCCTTTTAAAAATATTTTTGTTTTGTGTAACCAATAATGCTTTTGGAACAAGATAAAGTAACGTATCTATAACTCATTCTAAACTGTATTACAACTAATCGATGTATTAAATGAATTTTATAACAAGTTATTTTAGTGGTACTTATAAGTACCGTCAGTAGATAAAGGATTAAACGAAACCCTCTGTGCTATCTGTGATCACACTTACCCACTTGTTTATCTGTTACAGATTGCTCCTGAAATGCCCCTGATCCCAATTAATCCTGATTCTAATTACCCCTACCGCCCTTAAATTTTCATTTTTATGTACTTTTAAATAAAAATACGCATTTCAAAACTTTATTATCTAAACCAAAGATTCTTCAACTTGACTAATTGATTTAAAAGAGCTTCTTATAATCTTGTATTTTTGATTTTATGGATCTGAAACTTTCGACAAATAACTGAAAATAGACCTTTCTCAATCAGATTAACCCTTTATATCCTGAATTTTGAATAAAAAAATTGCTTCACCTGAATAAGTATTTACGTTAATGTCTAAGATATACAGAACAACATATGTATTAATAATTTAATTTTTAGATAATTTTTTTAATTATTAAAACTGATTTAAAAAAATCGATAGTTAGAGCTGTGTTTGCAAAATACAATTGAACCTCTTTTATCCGAAACTCTCGTTTAACCGAAATCCATTTTTAAAGCTTTTTTTTACTATCACATTCTTTTTGTGCATTTTTTTAAAAACTACCTTATTCATTGCGTGCAAGCGATCCTTTCCGAACTACGAGTACATGTAAATATTTTTGATCCCCTTTCTTAGAGTTCCTTTGAATTTAACTTGAGCTCCCGTAAGCTGCGGAATGAAACGAAGAAAATGAACAAATCAGCAATTCTGAAGCTTTTGCAAAAGGTTTGGCATAGCTGAAGCAGCAGAAAGACTGTGATACTGGTGAACCAATAATATTAGAAAACTCCGTGATACAGCTTCACAGCAAAGGCAATCGAAACTGCGATAAACAAAACATTTTTTCAAACCCTTGTAATATATGTAAAAGGTACTTAATTTCAAAATTAAAATTCAGGTAATTTATTCTTGTTTCTATTGCTTTGTTTTTATTAAGCACTTGTTACCATGATACGTAATATTGCATATATTTCTCCTTAATCTTAAATTTGAAACACTGTCGATTATCCGAAAATTTCGATTTTCCGAAAGATGGTTGGTCCCAATTACTTCGGATAATCGAGGTTCTACTGTATTTACAAGAATAAATAGATTAATTAACAAAAAATATCGTTATAGAAATCTCACAAATCTTATAAGAACAGTGTAAATAAATGTTTTATGATACTATGAATAACAGAGAAGTGTTTTGTAGTTGCAGATTTTTCAGATAAATTTTTTGAATGTGATAAAAGCTACACCTAGGTAAATGGTTGAGAAAATAACCACATTAAAAAATATTTAGCTTCGACTGTTTCACTGTGCTTTCTAAATAGTATTGGGAAAATTATTTTGTAAGAAAAGTGTAATCTACTTTTATTAGTAGACGAATTAAATAAATTTTACATCGAATTTTCTTTATTGGTACTTAAAAGTATCGTCAGTATATAAAGGGTTAAATATATTTAAAAAGACAGAAAATCCGAGGGGAGTGGTCTTAAAAGCGAACATAAAATAAGCCACGGATAACCAGATTAAGTTTAGCGGTCAGGTATTTCAAATTTCATAAAGAATGCTCTACTTCGGAACAAAATGAAAAAAGGGAGACAGAAAAACAGAAATTGCAGTCTTTGTTCCTAATCATATGCGTTGCTATTGCTTAGCTGCCAAACTTTTCTACCCCTCTACCCCAGTCAAATAAACATGTTTTTAATCAGAAAAACAATTAATAAAATGTGCCTTCTTTCATTTCATGTATAGTAAATAAAATTCCTGATTTATTATTTAATTTGAGAAAATTATAGTCTTTGTTACTTATCACACGTGTTGCTATTCCATAGCTGGAAACATTTTTTTTTTAAGTCGATTGAACATACTTTTAACCAAAAAAAAATATTTTATAAAATATGCCATATTTCTATGTAGTGGTTTATGCTGAAAAAAAATTTTTGATTTTTTTTATTTAGTTATTTATTTTTTAAAGGGAGAAAATTGGCAGCCATGCCAGTTCCTAATTGGCGCTCTCTCTCTTCCGTCCCCCCCCCCCTCCCAAACCACAACGTAATTTGAAATATTTTACGAATTCTTAAAAAAAAAAAAACCTCCATTCTAAATTTATTTTGGCTATTTATGCGTATATATAAATTAGTTTTTATACGCCACATGTTTGAGGGATTAGAAAAACATCCTAATTTGGGGAAACATTTGTAAAGAATGGCATCATATCATAAGTTTTTAAAACAGAGGTTATTGTATCTGCCTGCCACTCAGGGCCGAAACTAAGGGGGGCAGAGGGGGCATGTGCCCTGGGCACCAGAACGAAGGGGCGCCAAATGAAAGATTATACCTCTGGAATGGATCCTTTTCTTCTGATGGACTGATGGATTCCATTATTATGAAACAGTCATTATAAATGAAGTGTTAGGTGAAGATGAAAGAGCAGCAGTAAAAATCAGAGTTCTAACTTTTTACGGCTGCTCTTTCATCTTCACCTAACACTTCATTTATAATGACTGTTTCATAATAATGCAAGCCATCAGTCCATCAGAAGAAAAAGATCCATTCCAAAGGTATAATCGGAAACTCGGATAAGCGGGACTCTACTGTGTATTTCATTTTAAAAATGATTTTTAGAATATTTTTGTTGGTGTTCAGAGGGGAGTCACGATCCCTCCCCCCCTTGGATCCGCCATTGTAGATTACGCAGTTCAGTATTACATATTTTAAATTTTAAAATAAGTCAGCTATTAGAAAATTTGTAAAATTCTCTTTGTAAATATACTTTGCGGGAGAGGGGGAGGAGGGGAAGGGTGCCAAAATCCATGTTTGCCCCGTGTGCAAAAAAGGTTGGTTTCGGCCCTGCCTCTTTAATATAAAATGATGCTACTGAAAAATCTCAAGCCCTTCTATATTACTTTTACCGTGGAATTTACCATGATTAGTTTGTACAGATATCTTACTGACTTCCATGCTTTAAGGGGTCAGTGGACATTAAAACTCAAATCCTTCAATTTTCAATGGATTCATTTGAAAATTGGAAGATTTGTTAATGGCAGGATCAAAAAGTTATTTTAAATTTCCGGGTTTAAAATAATGAAAAATTTTTTAATTATTCACTATTTAAATTTTTTAAATAACAAATAATTGTCATATTTTAAAATGCCCCATGCGCATTTCTTTTGAATAGATGACAATATTTATTTCTGAGATATATATTACATATTACAATGAAAGTTGAAATGTAAAAGTTCGTTAAATATATAAGCAGTAAAAAAATATTTTTATAATTATGCTTTCTTTTTTCTAAAAAAGTAGCTATACAGTGGTGGCCAAAATTGTGGACATTTTTTGAATTCAAATATTTAAGGCAATTATGGGAAAATAATTCATGAAATAATTGCAAGTTTTTTGTACAAAGTCTTGTTATTCTTTTAGCTATTTTTTTTTTTTTTTTTTTTTTTTTTTTTTTTGTAATTCGCAGTTAATAATTAATAAATTTATTGTACGGAACCATTTGTACGCGAGTAAAACTCGCACTTGAGCAATTATTTTTTCTTTATTTAAATTCACTCTTTTTTTTCTAAAAAATTACAAGATAGAATGCTCTCCAGTAATTATAAAGCTAATTAAGAATAATTTAAAGTTTATTTTTAATTAAACACAATTGTCTAATATTAAAAAACAAGACCTATGAAAAAACGAATGGGAAAAACTGTTATAATTTTACTATTATAATTTAATATATATTTTTTATATTAAATATAATTTTTAAGAAAGTCAACAACATTTTTTGCTCAGAATAGAAAGTTTTATTTTGTATATTTTTAATGTAGCATTTTATGCGATCTTTTATAATTTAATTGTTTAGTTTATTTTAAACTCATATTTAGTCATAGTATCATTTTAATTCTGAAATGTTTCACCAAAAAGAATAAGTTTGAAAAAGAAAAACGGAGGGTAATACTTAATCAGTTGTGACCTATATTGCATAAAAGAAAGACTACAATTGGAAATGAAAATGGCTCATTTATTTCATACCTCAGTTTATTAGATTCTTTTTTTTTTTCCTTTTCACAGGATGATCAAAAAATTTGGAATTTAAAAATCTGGGACTTAAATGAGTATATGAAGTAATTGTTGCATATGAATAACAGTAACAGGATTTAACAATTCATGTGGATGTGTGTGTACATAAAAACGAACATCCAAATGTAGTTTTAAAGATACGTTTTTGCCGCCCTGAAAAGAAAAAAAAAAAAAAAAAAAAAAAAACATCTTTTTCTAAATTAACGTTGTTTTATTTTTATGTGAATGACGTATTTGTTTTTATGTGTTTTCTATGATCATATACTGGCACTTTAAAAATCTGTTACATAAGAAAAATGTTGTTTTAATATATTCTTTTCAATGAAATTACTCTGTGTTTTAAGCTTCAAACATTTTACATTCTATTATTTTTTTTATTATTGCATGTTCTATTTTACAAAATTATGTTTGAACAATGAAAAATTTAAAATAAAATAAAAAGATATAACACAAAGATGGTTTCTTGAAATTGAGTGGTCTAAATGCAAATAATTATTTTGCGTTCAATTTCAACACATATATTGAATTATTATTTGTTAATTTTTAAATAATATATCTCATATGCATTTATAATTTGTTTTAAGCTTATATATTTCATTTTTTTCCTCTAGCAAGCAAGTCCTTAACATTCAAATGACACCAACGAATATCATATTACAATATTAATCAATTTTCTTCTTCTCATATTTTTTTTTTTTTTTTAACTACACACTTTTTTATTGCTATTATTGTTATTTGCACATTTATTAATTAGACGAAATGTATTTTCTCTGTAAAAACTTAGAAGACGGAAAGACTTAATGGAAATTGTACATTTTTTAACCTATGTTTTAAAATGCTTATATTTTAAAACTACAACGGGGTTAAGTGGGGGTTAAAGGGAAAAAGGGTAAAATTTTAAGGATTTAAAGTGACTGAAAAGTGAATAGTATAATTTAAAAATATGTCGATAAGATGAACTTTTAAGGTTAGTTGGGGTAACTGGACCCACGAGGTAACTGGGCCATAGGCTATTTTATAAAAAAACTGTTGGTGTTTTTTACGTTTTAGCTTTTGTGAACAATGCCCCTTAATCTCTACTTCCTAAAACAACGTGTATCAATTCAATCATAACTCTCACTTTGCTGTGATAGGTTTTCAAAATTTTACGTTTTTTTAAAAAAAAACAAAAAAAAACAACGTCAATATGGTTGAACTTCCTCGGCTTTTTATTAAAATACTGTAAGTACTTTTATTAAACAATCTTTTTTTTTAAAGATTAGACATATAACTACATTAATATTATTAGGTATCTATACATATTTACTTCATGTTTCAAATAGCCCGGTGTCCAAGTTACCCCATAAATTTTTCAAGAATGGGGTAACAGGGACATGTATCCGGGGTAACTGGACCATGCTGGATCCAGTTACCCCAATAGTTATAAATAATTTTTTTGTGTGTTTCTCTTACTACGGGAAGTAAATTTCTCCATTGTTTTTTTGCTCACAATAAAGAAAATGATAGAATACCTTATTAAAATTACGTAATGAAATTTAAAAAAAGCAGACCTAGTGGTATCAAACGAAATTTCTTGTCCCCTTGAGAGGTAAGGCTACTATAATAGGAGTTCTATTGAGAGGCGGTGATGCCGTTATGGCATCACTTAATTTTAATTCCTAATTGCCACATAATTTTATAATGAAAATTTCACCTTTATTAAGTACGCGAAAATATACTTTTACTTGTTTTCAGATAGATTCTCTTGTAAATATTGGTGTCATTAAATTATTTCAACATTTTACGAATGCAAGTACCTTGCCCCTGAAAGTGAGATAGCCAGACCTTGAAATTGTACTATAACCAGGGGTCGCATTCTATAGGGAAACTTTTATCGTTCCTACCGCTATTTTGAAAATAATATCTTTATCGCACCTTTCTTTAAGGGTTCTGGTAGGAACAATAAAATTTTTCCTATAATGCGACCCCAGGATAAAGATAAAGTACTTACGTAGCCGTTTGTTTATAGATTTACCTTGTTATTTCTTTCCTTAAAATACCCATGTGACTTTTATACTTATTATCTATACTAAAGTACATAAGTACTTTCTTAAGTTTTATGTTTTTGGTATAAATAAATCTAATATTTTCACTTTTAGTGCTTTTATTAGGCACATTGGCAGCGAAGGTTTCCCTTACAACGCTGTTTATTGACATATAATTTACATGATCTGCCTGGTTTAAATTTTTTTAAGTTCTTTACACTTTTTCAAACAGGACCCTATATCCAATATGAAAAAATATAAACGCGTGTGGAACCTAGACGACCCCCCCCCCCCCGTTCCTGGTCCAGTTACCCCATTTTTTGGGCAACTGGACCCATGAGGAAAGAAAGATGAAATATGAATATTTTTATATTTTTAAATATTAAAATGTAATTTTGAGCATTTCTGTCTGATAGAGGGAACCTAACTGAACACATTTACAGAAGTTCAGACTTTAATTCAAATGAACATTAGCTTTTTGAAGCTGAATTGTCAGAAGCTCCAGAGTCACATTGTAAAATCATGGCCCAGTTACCCCAACTAACCTTATATATCGATAATATCGAAAAGATAATATTCGTTTCCCTCTGGCACTTTTGAGTTTCTTTTGAAAAGTATGTTTCCATTTCATAAGGTTCGCTTGTTGTCATTTTTAGCCGACTTCCTATGAAGGAGTTTATACAGTTCATTTGCATACTTATTTTTATTTATTGTTTTAATTTTTATTTATTGTCCAAATATAACTGTTGCATGAATTTTTTGCTCCGATTTTCATTTTCTTTTGCTGATGGTACCATTTTAGCTTCATTGGGATCTAAAAATTTGTTCGTTTGAATGTTTGAAATTTTATTTATTGTTTTCAAATATAATTGTTGCACCAATATAAAAATGATATAGTTGTTTGCTTGAATTTTTGTTTACTGTTCAAACATAACTGTTGCACGAATCTAAAAATGATGTATTTGTTTGTTTGAACATTTGAATTTTTATTTATTGTTCAAATATAACTGTTGCACGAATCGAAAAATGATATATTTGTTTGCTTGAAAGTTTGAATTTTTATTTATTGTTCAAACGTAATTGATGCACAAATCTAAAAATGACGTATTTATTTGTTTGAATGTTTGAATTTCTATTCATTGTTCAAGCATAACTGTTACACGAATCTAAAAAGGACATATTTGTTAGTTTGAATTTTTATTTATTGTTCAAACATAATTGTTGCACAAGTCTAAAGATGATACATTTGTTTGTTTTAATGTTCGAATTTTTATTCATTGTTCAAACATAACTGTTGCACGAATCTAAAAATTATATATCTGTTTGTTTGAATGTTTTCTTGTCTTTTTTTAACTATTTTGTAGTTTTTAACTTTTGTAAAAACTGGCTGCTGACACGAATTTTGCGTAAGAAACACAATACTACTTTAGGTTTTCATATTAATTTAAAAAATTAGTTTTTCGAAATAAATTTCCTAAAAAATTATGAATCTTAACCTATGAATTTTTATTTTTAACAGAAATCGATTTCTAGAAGCTCCAAATATTCGGAACAATTAACAGCTCATTTCGCTAAGAAGTTTTTGAGTTATGCTTAAGGCCGTTCTCAACTGCTCTGCTCAACAAGCGTAAAACGTTGTGACTCATTTACAAATTCATTTTTTGAAGGAAAGATATAAAATTGGAAGACCTGACTATGGAAGCGACTTGGAATCGAACTGTGTTTTCCATTTTTTGATAAATAAATAACCTATTGAGTTATAAGCTATTTTGATCATGTGACAAAGACGTTTTATGTCATAAAGTTGCCCTTTTGGATTTGAGAATAACCTTAACAAACTATGCTCACATGATTGTCTGTTTTGAAATGATTAAAAATCAGTTTTATATCAGGAGTTCCAAACTTCAAACCTTCATAATTATTAACCCTTTATGCACTGAATTATAAATTCATGAAAATTTTATCTTCTAAAGTATTTCCGTGAATTTTTGAAACATATTTTTGTGAATTTTTGTTTTTACATAATCATTTAATAAATTTTAAACGGATTTTAGAAGGATTAAAGGATTTAGAAGGATTAATTAAATATGAATTTATGGAGATTTTGTGCAATATTTATAACCCCACTCAAATCTTTTATTTTAAGGCTGTTCTCAAATCCAAAAGGTCAACTTTATGACATAAGTTTTAATTTATTTTTGCTCGGAAATGCATGAAACCAGCAGGTGTTGTTGTCCACAAACTATGTAATCGAGCTGTTTTTCCGTTTTTTTTTTTTTTTTTTTTTTTTTTTTTTTTTGCAAGCGTAATAGATCCGTCCGAAAATAGTGTCAAATTGAGCGTTTTGAACCGAATTTCCGCGCGAAAGAAGAATAAGCACTCAAAAAAGGGGTGAAAAACGTGTTTGCCACGTAATCAAAATCACTTATAACTCAATAGGTAATTTATTGATCAAAAAATGGAAAACACAATTCTATTCCAAATCGCTTCTATGGTTAGGTTTTCCAATTTTATACCTTTCCGCTAAAAAATGAATTTGTAAATGTGTCAAATGTTTTGCGCTTGTTGAGCAGAGCAGTTAAGAACAGCCTTAAATATTTTTCTTAGTATTTTGTAGAATTAGGAAATGTACAAATATTGTATTTCTTACAATAGAAATATTTCCGAATTGAAAAATCCCCCCCCCCCTCCTCCAATACCCAGAAAGCTGAAAATATGCAAAGGCAAACGATATCCTTTTTTTAATATTTTTGTTTTGTGTAACCAATAATACTTCTGGGACAAGATAAAGTAATGCATCTATAACTCATTTTAAACTGTAGTAACACTAATCGATGTCTTAAATGAATTTTAGAACAGGTTTTTATAAAACTTTTAATAAGTACCGTCAGTAGATAAAAGGTATAAAGTACTTGGACGAATAACTTACTGTTTGGTATCTCGAGGTAAAATTTGTTATAAAATCCAAATAGCATGTCAAAACTAGGTGTCTGTATTGAAAATTTCAGAGATTGGTACAGTTTCATTATGAAGACCCCCCCCCCCTCCTCCACTAAGGTTTTTTTTTCTAACATAATTTAAAAGAAGACATAATTTCTAGTCAAATAGTTAATTCTCCTTTTTTTTTCCCCCTGAGGGAATTCGGTGATTAAAATATACGGGGTGTGTTTTTTTTTCCGGGGGGGGGGGGGAGGGGATCGACTATAATATTTTCAGAAAGTTGAATTTTTATTAGCTTTAAAAAATATATATTCTCCTTTTGCTAAGGAAATTACTTTAATTAGAATTAAGTAAAAATTTTTTGTTAACAAGAACAGTATAAAATTCTTTTAAATTTTTTATTTCTAGAGTAACACATAAAAGACTATATTTTAAAAAATTTCCGTTATCGGGACTTTCTATTATAACGATCTTTTTCAGCGCCTTAAAAGGCTCGTTATAATGAGCGCTGCTTGCACTTAATTGAATAAGGATCATCGGATATTTTTTCCCCTTCGAGTCAGATTGACAGATATAAGATACAGAAATAATTCAAATTTATTTGATGATTATGTAAAAAAAAATTGTGATTTTTCGGCGAAGAAAAGGAAATTCTGTTCAGGTCCAGGTCTTAAAAAATGAAACAAAATGATATATAATGTTTTAGATGTACTTTAGGGGGGGGGGGGGGATACATATGTATTTAAAATAAAGCAAACTTAAATTTATCTGTATTGTAAATTACCTCTGCTCATATATATGTCGCCTCTTCCATATCTCTCACCCCTCTCGTGCCTCCCATTAAATCAATTTCAGGAAATGAACTTAAAAATAAAATCAAGTTGAGACGAAGCTAACATGCACCTTTTTTCCTCTAAAGCACACAATAATTCAAAAGAACTAATAAAACGTCAGACTTTTCTATGCAAGGAAAGGTGGAGGGAGATGACTTCTCAAGAGTGGTGTATGTAAAAGGGGGGGTCTTATCGACGGAACACAGGGCGACCTCTGGGGAAATAATCTGGAACCGGGGTCGTTACCGTTTGAGTTGTATGTATATGTATGTATATATATGCTCACTCCCATCTCTTAGAGCGGAAGAGAATTTTTAAAAGATATTGAGATATGCTGGGAATTGGAAATGGCTTTTCTTCTATTGTTTCTGATAGTTCGCTGATTAAAGAAGCTCCCAGAAATGAAGAGGGAGGGAGGTCAGATCTCGGGAGCTTTATCCAAATGGGTGCATAGGTGATGTCATTAGAAATTACCTTTTTCCGAGAGCAGCGTGTTCTAGATAGCAAGCCCATATTAATGACGGAAATGATGAGAATTGAAGAGGTAGAGAAAAAAAAAAGTGGATCAAGGTGGGAATGGTTGATATGCCTTTGGTTGAATGTAATAAAGATGCGATTCAGGCCTTTAATGAATAATGGGTAAGGTATGTGGAGACCTTCGTGAGCTGTGAAACAGAGGATTTTTCTTTCGAGTTCCTTTAAAAAATATTTAAGATGCGGTATTTTTTTTTTTTTTTTTTTTTTTTTTTTTAAATAAATCTTGTAACATGTTAAAGTTATGGAAAAAATGGTTTCTGATTGGTGTCATACATCCAGTATTATTGACTCACTAAGTACAAAATGGAATGGTTATTTTTACAAATTTCATGACCTTCCAAATTATTAAACAGTTTTCTGAATCATCTTGTACATCTGTTTTTTTCAAAAAGCGAAAATATATATGGATAATTCAGCTAATTTTTTCGACATTTAACAGTAAGTACTATAAATGATAACCATCATTTTCTCATTCTTTTCTGTGTTGCATAAGAAGCAGAACAATACTGTACCTTGAACAAACATCACAAAGGATCACATAAAGCTTCAATAAAGAAATTTCTAAAAGTAAAATTCTTCGATTTGTATTATTAGTTTTCTAAGTTTTACATCTTGCAACCCTCTTTAAAATCTTACATTTAAAAATTTTAAATTCTCAATAGCCCGAATAGCTATATTTTGCACTTACCAGATAGGTTTAAAAAAAAAATAGGAAATCGGAAAAACTACGTGAAATGTTGATGCACAAAATGACAGAATAAAGAGGGAAAAAAATAAAGTTAAAAGAAAATAATGTTAAGATAATAAGCATAATGTACAAAATTAAAGATTTACCCTTATGTCCCAAATTACGAGTTAATGAAAGTTCCTTAAATTAACGAAACCTTCGAAAACATTTTTGTCGTACTTTTGAAAACTAGCCGCCCTTGGCGACCAATTTGGTCTCCCTTAAAATTTATGTTCGGGAAAGCATGCTAAGCAGGGTTTCATGTTACTTTTATTCATAATTTAATTTACTTGGACTCCCTTAAATATAATTAATATAATCCCTTAAGCTAATATTATTTTTTGTTGCATTAAAATATCTCAATTTGTTATTTTTCTGTAAGCAAGTAAACTCTATTTGTTTACAATGGAAGTCTATGGGAATTTGGCGAAATATTAGAGATATCGCCGATTTGGCGTCACTTTTGGCGACTAATTTTGGTCACCAAATTTGGCGGTATGTTGCCAAGTTGGAGACAGAAGATGGACCATCGAAAAGTGTACCGAAGCATAAAAAAAACACTTTTTTTGAAAAGGCAAAAAAAAAAAAAAAAAAAAAAAAAACTATATACACACTCACGATGCTTAAATATATTATTTTAAAATCGTCCAGCATCATAATCATATTGATTTAAAATTTCATCATCAACTTTTTTTTCTGTTTTATAAATTTATAACTCAATTAAAAACTAAAAAAATTGAACCATTTTATGTTCCATGTGCCCTTAAAGAAAAAAGAAAAAGAAAAAAATAAACAAAATATAAAGAAGAAATATTCTTCTGAGATCATTCCTAAAATCATCTGCATAATCAAAGTCAATAACACTTATCACATTTTCTTTCAATACCTATCGGAATATTGGCAGGCAAAAGCATCATAGACGCACTTTATTAAATTCAAAATATTAAAAGAGGCTCCATCATCTAGGTTTGATGAAATTCCCTTAATTCGTATCTGATTTACAATTTTACCAGATTGATTTCATGTTTCGTAAGACTTTATTAAATACTGAACAGAAAATCTTACTGAAATGATCTGCTTAATTAAATTTGGGATTTTCATAATCTTCCTCTGTTTCAACATACCTTAACCACAAGAGCTTTCTTTATAGTTTCCCTTTAATAATAATTTTTCTACTCTGATAAGTACGAATTGGGGATAAAATGAACCGTATAATTTTAGATGCCTTTTGAAAATTTGTCAATCTGTGAGATACTGTTCTTGAAACTATGATTTATACAAACTTCAGTTTCGACTCAATAAAAAAAAAAAAAAAAAAAAAAAAAAAAAAAAAAAAAAATTAATATCATATGCCAATAATAAAGTAGAAAATGTATTTAAATTAAATAAGTATAATAATTAAAAAGATATCTACTTTTTAATATTTTCGTTTAAATTTAGTTTTGCTTCAAAGGAAAGATTGGAATCAAAGTACCGTTTAATTTTTAGATATCCTAACTTAGGCCCGGGGTTAGAGCCTATCCTCGATCAACAGCGTGAAACTTTATGATACATTAAAATTCACGGACTCATTTTTATACATAAAAGCATGCAATATGCAGGAGTAACTATTAAAGGGATTTAGAATCGAATAGCTTTTTTAATTAAAGTATTTCATCTTAAGTTATAAGCGATTCTGTCCCATGACGTCGGTTGTCGCGTACCGAAAACACAGGGTGTCCTAAAAAGGACTGACTGATTTTAAAATTCAATAACTTGCAAACGGTGACAGATATTTAAAAAATTCTTGCAGGAAGGTTATGCATAAAGTCAAAAGTTTTTTTACAGGGATTTTCGATTTTAGTTCGAATTACAAACAATAGATGGCGCTGTAAGCAATAGGCGCTAAATACAGGCTCGATTTTTTGGCCGATCTCTTCTTCCATGCGGAAAAAGGAGAATAAAATGTATTGAGTGGGTCCCGAAGGATCAAAATTCGAGCCTGAATTTAGCATCTATTGATTGCAGCGCCATGTATTGTTTGTAATTCGAACTAAAATCGAAAATCACTGTAAAAAAAAAACTTTTGACCTCATGCATAACCCTCCTGCAAGAATTTTTTAAATATCTGTGACCGTTTGCAAGTTATGGAATTTTAAAATCAGTCAGTCCTTTTTAGGACACCCGGTAAGTACAAAACGCCAATTTTGACAGCATTTTCTGAAAGACCTTCTTTTGCTTTTATCAAAAAATGGAAAAACCATTCGATTTTATAGTTTCTGAATAAGAACATCTGCATATTTCACTCATTTCAGAATAAAAATGATTCATCAAGATCACGATGTTAGAATGTAGGCAGTTTGAATTTGATAATCAACTAAATGAAAAGTTATCAACTTCTAAAACATCGTAATTTTACATACAGCATAGTAACTTTCGGTGTATTTTGTATTATTTCTCATAAATCTTTAATCGATAAGTTACTGCAGTTGAAAAGACACTTGGTTTTATATGAATTTAAAACAAACGTGTCCCTTAGCTGCATTGCCAGCTGCGCGGGTCACTTTCAACATCTCAATATGCTGAAAGTCTCGAATCTGCAAACTTCGGACATCCAGCCGAGTTTTAATAAACCTCCATGGTGACTACGCGCAAAAAGGGAAAAAGAACTTAACAATGTTTGCAAGATTAATGACCCATCCTAGCGGAGGAACGACAACCCTAGCAACGCAGAAAGGGCCCCGGTGGGGTGTCCGCGGTCGATAAATCTGGGGCCCCCTTTATGGCAATGTCTCTGCATCTCCCAGTCTGTTGGACACCACAGCAGGGCATCCGACTCCTTTCGGAAAATGAAGTCTTCGCTGGACCCAGTAGGGCGTCTTCCGAATGCGCCCCATGGCCCCCCGTTGAGAGAGGAGCCATGAGGAAAGCTTTGCTGTTGGAGAAAATATATGGAGACATGTCGCTGAAGTTTCCCAGCTTACTTTTCGGTGGTAAAATACCGGTTTTATGAAGATGTCTTGGGGTACATTTTTTTCTTCTTCTTCTTTCGACATTACCAGCAATAGCATGGTGCACAGGACATGCGATATTAATATTGGCGGGATATGTGCGCATTAAAAACAAATAATGGCACCAGGATTTATTACAGAGCTCGTAAAGGTTGAGTGAGAGGTGATGTCTGAAATTTTAATGAAAAAGTGGGAATAAAAGTTCACTTTGCTTGTTTAATGATAGTTTTCCTTAAGATTTCGAAGTTTAGCTGTTAATTTTTCAATACAATATTGCAATGAATATTTTTCTTTAAAAAATCCAAAAGATAACAATTTTTAATTTCAAGTGTGAGTTTCTAAACATAATGTTATATATCCTACGATTGATCTCCAGAAATATGCATAGAGTTTGTTTCAAAATACGTAAAGGTTGGTACATAGGGAAAAAAATTTGAAAAAAAAAACGGCTTCCACAAGTTCAAAATTTCCGGAAATTTTTACATCTCAACTCTGATCAATTGTCATTGGAAAAAATTCCTAGCTTAATTTTAGGTGAATTGGAGCTACATATGAGTGCAAATAAGGATAGATGTTCAAAATATTCGACTGCTACTGATTATTCATACTCTATTAATAAGTGGTGAGTTTGTTTTTTTTTTCTCTGTCTTATCTCTTTAAACATTTACTATCAAGTTAAGAAAATTATGACCTGATTTTATGAAAAGACAGAATTATGTTTTTAAAATATTCAGCACTAGCTCACATATTGATGAAATTATTATTTGATAAATATGTATATTTAAATTTTCAAATATGCTTCAAGTAAGCGACTACTTTCTACAAGGAATAAGTTTGTCACTTTCCACTTCAAAGTATTTCTTTTTTCGTCCTGTCTAATTAAGAAAAAATATTGTTTTAAACCTTTTTTTCTGGGACGCGGGGAGGGGGGGGGGGATATTGCACTTGTTGCCTTACTTGACGAATGAAGTTATAACAAGTAATGTAACAATTTTGTTTTTAAAGTCAATTCCTACTTAGGTCATCAAATAAAAATTTAATATAATCCCTTAAGCTAATATTAGTTTTTGTTGTATTAAAATATCTCAATTTGTTGATTTTCTGTAAGCAAGCAGGTTTACAATGGAAGTTTATGGGAATTTGGCGATGTATCGCCATGTTGGCGACAAACTTGGCGGTATTTGGTGACAGAACAGGTTCCCCCCTATGGTAACCTCCCTCATAGATATGAAGATGCATTAAATGCTGTTCAATAACCAATGGCCGCCATTTTGTCTCCCTTATAAAACTAAAATTAATTAATTAAAATTTAATTAATGAATTAATGTTTGAAAAATCTGTATTAACATCAATTGTCATCCAGTACAAGTTTTAAAACATTTATTTCAACTTGATAGGATGAATAATAAGTATTTTATTAACGATTGAAAATTTGAACAAGATATATAAATAAATATAGGGAGAGTGTGAACTAATAGTAGAAATTGAAAAATCACTCGAAAATAGTCACTTATTTTGTGCGTTTCAGGAAATTAATGTTAAAGTTCTTTTTTCTTGTCAATAAACTCAACAAAATAGTTGACTATAATTATTTGAACTGCATCAATGTTTAATGATAATTGGCATTAATTGCACTGCAGCTAGATGCGAAGAATATTTTAATAGACAAATGCAAAAAAATATTTGGTATGTGATAAATAAACTGTACAATAAAATACACCATTTTGTTTTTGTTTTTATGAAAGGGAAACATGCTGATATTTCAAAGTTCTATAAATTCTAATTTATATTTATATCTTAAAATCAATACGTATATAGATCCTGATAATATACATTATAGCTAATATATATATATACTATTATTGTGTTTAAATATATTTATTTACGCTTCAGTATTGAGCATTTCATCATTTTATCAAAAAAAAAGAAAAAAAAAGGAAATGGGAGCATATTATTAATGATTCACTCAAGAACCGATGCCACATTTCTGTCAAAATTGTTAAAACCCTTTCACAAAAGATCTAAACATAAAAAGCATCCGCATCCAACTTTTCAACATCTAAGTAAAGAAAATTTAAAAGCCGGCTGTAAAAAAAAGAGGAAGCACCCTAGCTGAAATTCTTTCTTCGGCTCAATGTTTGGCAACAGGTGCTCTGGATATGATGCGTTGCCACAGCAACCATTTCGTGCAGCAGAATTATAAGCAATGCATGTCTAAGTACGAACTCATGCACACGTACATTTTGGGATGGGACAGCTACCCCGCGGGAGGGCGCTAAGCAGAAAAAGAACTCTGTGAAATATTCAAGACGAGTCTCTTGGGGTGTTTTGCTTCGCTTTCATAAAAAGTATTGCTGTCCTTATATTATTTTTTTCATTCAAGACCCTCTTTTCTTCCTTTTTTTAAAAAATATTTTCATCGTGAAATGAGAGCCTTCCTCTACTTACCTTTCTCTATTTTAACGGCTTATTCGGTAGTCATCTATTCCGGGGCATTCTCTTTGTCATTAAGAATTTGTCTTTTCATTAGTTTTATGAACCTCGACGTTTTAATGGGAGAGTTGGGGGATCTCAATTCTCGGCGCCATTTGGTTAAAGGGAGGGTTCCTTAGCCTCAGGGGAGCCAACTTCTTCTTGCAAAACCGCCGCGATGTGTCGCCTTCGTCAGTAATGAACGCGAGGATGCGATGATGGTGCCAGAAGGAAAGAACGAAAGAACTTAAGAAGTGGATGAGGCTCAGTAAAAAAAGGGGGAACGGGCGCAAAATTATACTATCTTTCTTTCTCTAACTCGCTTGCCTATCGCTCCTTTTTCCTATCTACTATCCTCCTGGGGGAATTTATCTATTAAATATATATCTGGAGGAAATGGATGGGTGATGCTGTTGGGATCCCATCACCATGGAAACGGGAGGGAGAGGAATGTAAACCGACTCCCCTCCCTCAAGGCATGCAAATGACTTGGGAGAGCCGAAGAAAAGGATTACCGCTGGGGTAGAGTCCTTTTATGAACACCAGACGTCATGCTGACGACCATTTTGTTTCTACACGTGGGAACAAACTCTAGTATATTGTAAAATTTCAGCTATAGTGGAATATAATTTACACGTTTTCAATAGTCCGTCCCTAAAAATAATCAAGGCAACACAGTCACTATTGGGGCCCACTATACACAGCTCGCCTAACATAGTCTGTGTGTTGATAGGTATCTTTTAATAATCAACACGCATAGCCATAAAATTATTATTTGGAGGCCACTGAAATTCTGGAGCCCAAGGGTTGGGCCTTGCGGGCCTAGGCAAAAGGCAGGTGCTGCAAACTAGTTTCAACACGCGAATATATAATTATAGGTATCCGTAGGGTCATCTGTAATAAATATATTCTAATAATAATTTTTTGCAATGTTGAGAATTTCTTATTATAGCGCAATAGCGCAATTAATACATTAAAAGTTTAGTCTTTATTTTAAAATCAAGTTTCCATTAAACATAATTTAATGAAAGTTTTTTTTTTTTTTTTTTTTTTTTTTTTTTTTTTTTTTTATATATATATATATATATATATAAGAAATTATTTGAAAAAAGAGTGCTAAAAATCAGGTTTGGTACGAAATTTATTACACCAGACAGAAACTTAAACACAAAAGTCATGACCTATAAATGAAACCTAAAAATGAAATTAATAATTCAAGGGGGAGTAGGGCACAAATTCTAGAGAGAAAAAATTATTTTATTTATTTTTACTTACCGTGTTTACTCGCGTAATAGTCGCACCCTCAATTTGAAGCAGAAAAAACGTCAAAATATTTTCTTCGCATAACTTGGATGGATGAAAAAATTATGAAGGATTCGGTTTTGCAATGTTTGGAAGAAAAGGTCTAGAGCATTGCTGAAAATACCAGCCATGCTGGTACTCGATAGCTACCGAGGACATCTTGTTGATGATAAGGGACTTTCAGAAGGCAAAACAGATCTTGTAATAATTCCTGGAGGACTCACATCGATTCCGCATCCGTTGGTCATATCTGTTAAAAAACCTTCTAAAGACAATATAAGACGAGTATATGGATATTGGGTGGTCAATAGGAACAAAGAAAAAACTCCCAGTGGAAAAGTAAGGCGTCCATCCCTGAAACTAATGTGTATTTGGTTATTACAAAGCTTGACTTTAATAACAAGCGATATAACTTCAAAAAGTTTTAAGAAGACGGGTATCTCCGTCACTTTGAGCGGAAGCGAAGATGACATTTTATGGAATGACGGAGATTCTTCAGACACCGATTCAAATTACAATAGTGATACTGATACCTTCAGTGAAAGTGATTTATTATGAGAATTCTTTCAAAATTTTCACAAAGATTATTTGTAAATTTTACATCTATAAAAATATTACCATAAAAAGAAAAATGGTATTTAATAAACAGCACATAATCTGGAAACAATTGGTAAGTTACTAATTTTATTATAATGTGTTTTTTTATACCGGTAATGTTTTAGAAATAGAGTGTACAATATTTTGTAGTAAATTTCCCCGCATAATAGTCGCACCTAGACTTTCACAATGAAACATTTGCAAAAAATGTACGACTATTACACATGTAAACACGATATTTATTTACCTTAAAACATACTCTAGAGCGGACATGTCAAAAATGTGGTCCGCTAATAATTTATGCGTGGTCCGGCAAGCGTTTGGCATTTTCCCTATGTTTGATTCAATTCATATTTGTTGCAGAATATACACTTTGCACGAGCACGCCACACTAACCATAGATGCAGTGCTGCCAAGTTGGAAAATTTTTCTATTCAAAATATCTATCTATTTTTCAGAATAGTAATCTTTGCTTTATTTAATAACAAATATTCCGTGATTAAATAAGCCAAAGATGACTAGTAAAGAACGTGGTAGCTATTTTGAATTTTTAAAAAATCCACAATATGACAACATTGCCGTGAAGTTAAAAAGGATAAACAATCGCAAAGTATAGTATATATATATCTACCCTATATACGTAAAATCCTAATGAAACAATTTATACAAATATTTTATGAAACGACTGGTTAAATGATTGATTATGTTTCACAGCTATTATTCCTAAAATATTATGAGATCTTTGGCGGTAAAATTAACACCAATTATCCGTATTGATCCGGATATATCAAGAATGGTATTAGAATTTTTAAATATAAATTAATTTTCGAGATATTATTTTTTTCTTCTAATTTTAATGATATTTCTGTAATGATGGCAACTAAATTTCTCCATTTTTGTAGGAAAAAGGGAGGAAAGGGAAAAATATAGGGATTGTTATATCTCTGTTGTTGTTTTTTTTTCGTCATTTTCAAACTGAAATTGAAATTATCTTTTATTTCAATCGAAAGTGTAGACAATATTGTGAATAAATTATGTTTTTCAGGAAAATTTGTAAAATAATTCATTAAATAATAATAATAATAATAATAATAATAATAATAATGTTAAATAAATAATAATTTCTTATTTATTTTAATCAAATTTTCATCATTTCAAGAGGTATTTTTGCATATTTTAGAAAAGGTTATTATTTCAAATTGTTGCCAATTGTAAAAACAATGCAAAAAATAACATTTCTTTACGATTAAAATTTTATTTGCACCTGATTAATAAATACAGAAAAAACTTTAGAATTAAATGATCACATGTTAAAAGGAGAGAAATATTGAAAATTTCGCCATAAAAATTGTATTTACACTCACTATTAAAAGAGAGTGAAAACTTTAAAATAGTAAATTCATTAATATGTCTTAAAAGCAGTAAATGGGGAAATCTACATCATATTTAAAATGGCCAAATACTAATACTGCAAAACAGTTTAAATTTAAAAATATATTTATGAGAAATTTATTTCATATTTCGACATGATTTTTTTAACGTTTGTTGCTAATTCTATATAGATGTTCTTTAATATGTAGATAGCCCCCTACGCAAATTTTATGTACAACATTTAAAAGTAGACTTTATTTCCAATCGTTTGTAGTTCCTGTAACATTCTTCTGCGATAATTCGTTGCAGAACTAGCAGGGGATGTTTACTTTTTTTTCCACGGCTGTAACTGTATTTCTGTTTGACTGTATGCTTCTGATATTGGTTTTTTTTTATACATGTATGCAAAAAATAAAAGCTCGCGGGACGACTTCGCCATAAAACACAAGTTTGGCACTCATTTGAAATGAAAAAGAAAAATCTGAAGCACAGAATTACAAATTTCGAAAATTTCAAGGAAATTGAAAGAATATGAAAATAAATGTTTTTCTCTTTCAGATGATTGTAAAGAAATTAAATAACATTATAAACATGATGATTAATAATATTAATTATCTTAATTAATAATTAATCGTAATTAATTCAATATATATATATATATATAGCTCGTGAGACGACTTCGCTATAAGACACAAGTTTTACATTGAAATGGAAAAGTCAAAGAAATTTAAATACTAAAAGAAAAAAAATTCTCTTTTAGCTGATTGTAAAACAATTAAATAAGATTATCAAATATTAGCCCAGTGGTTAGGGAGTTGAATTCGAAAATAATTAGGGGAAAGCTGAAAATTGTTTTAATCCCTTCAGTTTAGGTCTAGAATGAATATGCTACGTCCCCTCCCCCCCCCCCCTCGTACTAGGTGAGCGTTAGGAATTATACATAGATTTATAGTCAAAAAACACGTTTTTTTTTTGTTTTTTTTAAATACCATAACACTATCTCGAAATCACTAACTTTTTCAAAACATTGTCATTACAAATGTTGTAGAGCTTAACATTCTGAATAAAATGAGTACCTACACTTAATACTTTTGATGAATATTAAGGTCACAATTCTACTTTAAAGTTTTAGCCCCGTGGTCTGAGAGATGAACTCAGAATTAATTAGGGGGAAACTGGAAATCGTTTTAATCCCTTCAGATTAGGTCTAAAATGAATATTCTATGTTTTGCCCCTCGTACTAAGTGAGCGTTAGGAAATATGTACATATTTACATTCGAAAAACATGTTTTTCCTTAATTTTTTTAATAATATCTCAAAATAGCTAATTCTATCAAAAACATTCCCAAAGCAAATGTTGTAGAGCTTAAAATTCTGAATAAAATGCGCACCCACATTAGTATTTTTGTTCAAAATTAAGGTCGCAATTCTAATTTCAAAATTTTGCTTCAATCGCTAATCAAGAGCTTGAAGTCCGGAGAGACCGAGTTACCTAAGAATATCTCAAAACGGGCTAAGTCTATCAAAAACATTGTCAGTACAAATGTTGTAGAACATAAAATTCTGAATAAAATCGGCACCCACATTAATATTTTTGTTCAAAATTAAGGTCGCAATTCTATTTCAAAATTTTGTCTTAATCACTAATCAAGACCTTCAAGCTAGGAAAGACCAGATTACCTTAACAATATCTCAAAACAGCTAACTATATCAAAAATTTGCCAATACAGATATTGTAGAGCTTAAAATTCTGAATAAAACGAATACTCACATTAATATTTTTGTTCAAAATGAAAGTCGCAATTTCAGGTATTGTTAAAAATATTAAAGAAAAACGTGTTTTTCGAATGTAAATGTGTACATGTTTCCTAACGCTCACTTAGTACGAGGGGGAAAACATAGCATATTCATTTTAGACCAAATCTAAAGGGATTAAAACGATTTCTAGTTTTCCTCTAATTAATTCTGCGTTCAACCCTCTGACCACGGTGCTAAAACTTTAAAGTATAGAATTGTGACCTTAATATTCAACAAAAGTATTAAGTGTAGATACTCATTTTATTCATAATTTTAAGTTCTACAACATTATGTAAATCTATGTATAATTCCTAACGTTCACCTAGTACGAGGGGGGGAAACGTATCATATTCATTCTAGACATAAACTGAAGGGATTAAAACAATTTCCAGCTTTCCCCTAATTATTTCCGAATTGGGCCTTTTTTTGCTCCCCTACCGCTGGTCTATATGTGGATAATCCTAATTAGTATTATGTTCTTTGTACATGTATGAAAAAAAAAAAAACCTCATGGGACGACTTTACTATAAAACACAAGTTTGAAACTCATTTGATATGAAAAAGATAAATTTGAAGCACAGAATTTCAAGCTTTGAAATTTTCAAGGAAATTCAAATAATTTGGGAAAAAATATTTTTTTTATCTTTTAGATGATTGTAAAGAAATTTAATAAGATGAAAAAACATTTAGCTAACCTTAATTATTGTTTTTCTTTGGTACATGTATGAAAAAACAAATAAAAGCTCGTGAGACGACTTTGAAATTAAAAAGAAAAAATCTGAAGCAGAAAGTCACAAGCTCTAAAATTTTCAAGGAAATTTAAAGACTATGAAAAAAAAATTTTTTTCACTTTTAGCTGATTGTAAAGCAATTAAATAAGATTAGCAAGCATGTAGCTAATCTTAATTAGCATTATTTTATTTGTACATGTATGAAAAAAAATAAAAGCTCGTTGGACGAATTTGCTATAAAACACAAGTTTGGCATTCATTTGAAATTAAAAAGAAAAATCTGAAGCACAGAGTTACAAGCTTTGAAATTTTCAAGGAAATTTAAAGACTATGAAAAAAAAATCTTTTTTTTTCTCTTTAAGCTTATTGTAAAGCAATTAAATAAGATTAGCAAACATGCAGCTAATCTTAATTAGCATTATTTTATTTGTACTTCTTGTAGGAAAAAAAAAGCTCCTAGGACGACTTCGCTATAAAACACAAGTTTGATACTCGTATGAAATGAAAAAGATAAATCTGACGAACAGAGTTTCAAGCTTTGAAATTTTCAAGGCAATTTAAATAATATGAAAAAAGGAATGTTTTTTCTCCTTTGGAAGATTAGAAAGCAATTAAATAAGATTAACAAACATGAAGCTAATCTTAATTATTGTTTTTATTGTACATGTATATATATATATAATATAAAATTAAATTTAAAAAAAAAAAAAAAAAAAAAAAAAAGCTCGTGGAACGACTTTACTATAAAACACAAGTTTGGTACTCATTTGATATGAAAAAGATAAATCTGAAGCACAGAGTTTCAAGCTTTGAAATTTTCTAGGAAATTAAAATAAGGTGAAAAAAAAATTAAAGTTTTTTTTTCTCTTTTAGATGATTGTAAAGCAATTAAATAATATTAGCAAAGATGAAGCTAACCTTAATTATTGTTTTTCTTGTACATGTATGAAAAAAAAAGAAAAGCTCGTGAGACGACTTCGCTATAAAACACAAGTTTGACATTCATCTGAAATTAAAAAAGAAGTAATATGAAGCACAGAGTTACAAGCTTTGAAATTTTCAAGAAAATTTAAAGACTATGAAAAAAAAAAAAAACCCTTTTTTTTCTCTTTTAGCTTATTGTAAAGCAATTAAATAAGATTAGCAAACATGCAGCTAATCTTAATTAGCATTATTTTACTTGCACATGTATGAACAAAAATAAAATAAAAGCTCGTGGGACGACTTCGCTATATAACACAAGTTTGATACTCATATGAAATGAAAAAGATAAATCTGAAGAACAGAGTTTCAAGCTTTGAAATTTTTAAGGCAATTTAAATAAGATGGAAAAAAAATATTAAGTTTTTTTTTTCTCTTTTAGATGATTGTAAAGCAATTAAATAAGATGAGCAAACATTTAGCTAACCTTAATTATTGTTTTTCTTGTACATGTATGAAAAAATAAATAAAAGCTCGTGAGACGACTTCGCTATTAAACACAAGTTTGACATTCATTTTAAATTAAAAAGAAAAAATCTGAAGCATAGAGTTACAAGCTTTGAAATTTTCAAGGAAGTTTAAAGACTATGTAAAATAAATGTTTTTTTTCTCTTTCAGCTGATTGTAAAGCAATTAAATATTAGCAAACATGCAGCTAATCTTAATTAGCGTTATTTTCTTTGTACACGTATGAAAAATATAAAAGCTCGTGGGACGACTTCGCTATAAAACACAAGTTTGATACTCATATGAAACGAAAAAGATAAATCTGAAGAACAGAGTTTCAAGCTTTGAAATTTTCAAGGCAATTTAAATAATATGGAAAAAAGGGATGTTTTTTCTCCTTTAGATGACTGGAAAGCAATTAAATAAGATTAGGAAACGTGTAGTTAATCTTTATTATTATTATTATTGTTATTATTATTATTATTATTATTATTACTGTTGTTCGTAAATGTATGGGGGGAAAAAAGCTCATGGGACGACTTCGCTATAAAACACAAATTTAGAACTCATTTGAAAAGTAAATGATAGATCTGAAAAATAGAGTTACAAGATTTGAAAAGAGCTTTCAAAGGAATTTAAAGAATGTGAAAAAATTAATAAAATATTTCTTTTTTCTTTTAGATCATTTTAAAGCAAACAAATAAGATTAGCAAACATGTAGCTTCAGTCCATGAAAATATAATTATTTTTTAAACAAAGGTAGTACCTGATAAAAGCGTAAAAATTAGCAACGTTAAAAGCACCAAAATTTTAAATTTTAAGCATAGCGGTTTCGGTAGCATATAGCATACCTTTCTCAGTGCTATATGCTACCGAAACCGGTATGCTTAAAATTTAAAATTTTGGTGCTTTTAACGTTGCTATTTTTTACGCTTTTATTATATTGCACCAAGCTCCTACTTGATAATTATTGTAGTACCTGATACCTAAAAAATCATTAATTTAATTATCGTTAACTTTTTTATTTAAATTCTGAATTGTATATTTAAATGAAGGAATGAGTAAATATTTATTTTAAGCAATAATAATGATTATAATGCAGCCATACTCAACATGAGGCCGACGGGCCGAATGTGGCCCGGCAACCTTTCTACCTTAGACACTCAATCATTACTCCATAATTTAAGATCTTTATTATTGTTTTATATGTATTTTTAAAGGAAAACAAAATCTTTGCAGTTATTTGTAATTGAAAAGTACATCATTTTCTCAGCGAAATTCTTCTTAAATAGTCCTGTTTACATTACAGAGATTGATATATTCCTTATCTTCACCACTAATCAAACATTATTTAAAAAATAAAATTTAACTATATATTTTCATATTTTTAAAAAATATGAAGCTTTTGGATTGAGCAAAAGACGGATATATTAAAAGAAATCTGATATTTGATTTTTTTTTTTTTTTATTAATATTTTGGATTTGGAAATTCTGCATTATTATATTATATCATTTTATACATGGTATATAACTGAAACTAATTACAGTGGAACTGGGTTAGGCAGCCTAAGAGAGACTGCTCAGGGCCGGCTAGGCCTGCCCCTTAGAGCTTAACGTCTCTCCCGGTATGTTCCCCGACACGTTGGGGCTCGTTATGAGTCCAGCCCTGTCCGGCCGTATGCAGACGGACAAACACAAAATGCTCAAGGGGCGACGCTCACCCGCTAAGGGCGTCTATGCACCACCGACCACAGAACCCAGAATTTATTTGAAAAAGAACAAAAGGGGATTACAAAAATTAGACGAATGCCTTCCCGCCAGGAAAACGCCTACTCGCGACAGAGGGCGGGAGTATAAGAACATTTAAAGTAAAAATAAAATAAAATAAATAATAATAATAATAATAAACATCACTGATCCTGGCCGCCGGGGTATGAACCCCTCTCGCGACAAGGGGCGGCAGGAAGGGAAAAGAATGGAATGCGTGGCACAAGTAAGATGGCACGAGCAAATACTCAAGCGTCCATTGGAAATGTAATGATTTGCGTGGCACAAGTAAGATGGCACGAGCAAATACTCAGCGTCCATTGGAGATGTAATGCTTTGTGTGGCACAAGTAAGATGGCACGAGCAGATACTCAAGCGTCCATTGGAGATGTATCTCTTGATAGAATGGTCAGAAGCACGAGCAGAGGCTCTTGCGATCGTAGGAAACCACACATTGATGAGCAGGAGAATTTACTGGAGCCTACAAAGAGGACTGGATTCTGGTGCTGTTTGAAGATTGATATGGTGGCAGTGAGACTGGATAAGCAGAACCAGGGCTTAAGTTAAGTTTGTTAAGTATGTAAGGAAATTGTGAATGTGTTTTAATTTGTTGAGTAGGAGGGTGCGGGAAAGGACGTTTTGGAGCCAGTTGACTGGCAGTATGTCTGGACGCCTCAAGTGCCAGCGTTGCCTGAGAGTACAACTATAGTACGGGTGACTTATAGTACCATCTTCACCGCAGACGCAAGTGGCAGTGGATCTTATTTTGAAGCGGTCCAGATATGCCATGAATGGGCCATGTCCTGTTAAGAAGCTAGTGGTGTAGGGTGTTAAGTTATATAGTGTGAGAGAAACTTTAGGAATTAGCTTATATGTGTGCCTGCCCTTTTTTGAAGTATCCCAGTGCTCTTGCCATCGCGTCAGTATCCTTGCTCTAAGGACCCCTTTGACGTATGACTGGGGCACTGGGAGGTGTGTGTCTATTGTTTCTTTCTGTGTGGCCTTCTTCGCTAGGTTGTCTGCTAGTTCATTGCCAAAGATACCTTTGTGAGCCGAGACGTGACCTAGTGAGATACGATGTAGGAGATTCTTAAGTTTTAGTTTGATTTGCAGTACTAGAGGATGTTTTGTCCTGTATGCCTGTATTGCCTGCAGGCCAGAGAGGCAGGGGTTAATAGAGAAGCAAAGGAATTATAAAAGTCCTCGTATTAAACGTTAATCGCAACTCTCGGAAGATAGTAAAAATCCTAAAAACACAGGTATAAATAAGCTAATTACATCTACTAATTGCTCTAATTACTTAAATGTAAAAAATTAATTCAGTATCATAAATCTCCGTGCTAATTAAAACATATTAAACAAGTTTCTATCGACGAAGCGCTACCGCTGGCGGTCTTTGATTAGTTGCTTGTGAGCCGAGCTTCTCAACTACTAACGTCTAGTATGACATGAACGAAAGAAACTAATGCAATCATAAAGCAGAAAGTGTCGAAGGCGGATTCCATTGTTCAAAAAGGAATAAAGTGAAGTCAACATGATGATGCAAAAGAGCGTCTTTTCTTTTTTTGTCTTTTTTTTTTTTTTTTTTTTTTTTTTTTTGTATGAACTTTGTGTTATCATTCTTGCAATAAAAAACAATGAAGATGGAATTGTGAAGCGAAAATTCAATGAACAATGTTGCGCGCTCTGTATCTTGCAGTCACGTGATGTGGTTCTTTTATTAATTCTACCCTACTTTTTGCAAAAATTCAAATTTAAGTGAACGATGTTTTGCTCATATTAGCCGTGATCCTACTTTTGTAGCTCGCAATAAGTGGGAAAATCCTAATATAGTTTAAATGACAAACCTTTGTTAATGTGCAAATTGCTCGTTTTAAGCAATCCCTCGTATTAGCCGGTCTCGTATTATCCAAGTTCCATTGCATATTAATTTTGTTAAACTGCTTTATTACACTACTTTATGTTTCCATTTTAACTACTTTTTTTACGTTATTATATAACTATAGTGTGTTGCGGCCAGCCTAACGAAACAAACTTATGTTTGCGGCCCGCGCGGAAGAAAGGTTGAGTATAGCTGCTATAATGTAACTGTATTTGTTTTATACTTTTGTTTGTTTTTTTAAACGACTTCTCTATAAAACACAAGTTTAGCAGTCTGAAAGTTCATAGCAGTTTAAAAATTCATTAATTTATCTTTCATATTTATTTCTGAATTGTATAAATTTAAATAAAACAAATATAATATTTATTTAAATAATAATAATAATAAACATAAATCAACACTTAATTTATTGAAATAATAATAACGCTGCTGAATATATTTAAATAAAATAACAATAAACCTAAAACAATACTTAAATTATTGAAATAATAATAAAGGTATTAAATATATTTATATAAAATAATTATACTTTTAAATCTTGCTCTAAATTTTGTTATAATTTTTAAATTTATCATATTCCCCTTGCCTCTTTTCACTTTTCAGAGAATTCTTAAATACGTAAATGAAACCTTTACCAGAAATTTTGAATTTAAAGAGTGGCATTGATTCTGATGAATTCATTTATATGTTAATCACTTTTAAAAGCGTGATATCTCTTTTAAGGTTTTCCTTTCTCATTTTAACATCATGCGCTATTCATCAGAATCTAAAAGCATGAGTTATATTTAAAGCTTCTATTAATTCACATAATTGCTATTTTTATACGTTCTCTTTGAAAAGCAGATATTTAACACAGCACCATTTTGTTTCTCTAAAATCTTAAGTATAGACAACTATGTATAATCCTAGGAGATGTTACGTATGCTGAATAACAAGAGAATAAAAAGGTTATATTTGCGATTATGAAAAGAAAAATACATGCTGTAAATATCATAGGAATACAAGATTTTATTGACACATAATAACCTTAATGTATTTTCACCATAATTAGGTTTTCTGTTTAGATTTAAACGTTTATTTCATCGAAAGTTTAGATTTTTCATTATTGTTTTCTTTGACAAATAATCAAACTATGGCTGTTTTAGCTAATTTTAAATCATTTTCATGCAATAGTCAGAAAGCATTTTAAGCATTAGATAGATCAAAGGGTTGTGTATGGGATTATGAAAAGAAAAATACATGCTGGAAATGTCATAGGAATACGAGATTTTTATTGACACATAATAAGCCTTAATATATTTTCAATATAATTAGCTTATCGATTTAGATTCAAACGTTTATTTCATCGTATGTTCAGATTTCTCATTATTGTTTTCTTTGCCAAATAATCAAATCCTACTGTTTTAGCTAATTTTTAATCGGTTAAATATAATAGCCACAAAATATTTGGAGCATTAGGTAGATATTTTTTGAAAAAAAAAAAAAAAAGAAAAAGAAAGAAAAAAAGATGATCTGAACTATAGGTGGGAAAGAATGTATTTGAAACCAGCATCTTAATTTTCTCGGATTCCATGAATTTATGTTCACAACATGCTATATACACATCAAAAATAAGCTTTTGCTATAAAAAGAAACAATTTAGCTATTAAATTCTATTATAACGCGACTGAACACATTTATACAAAGCTCGTATGTGACGAGCACCCAGTTTCAACGAAGGAACAGAAAGGAGATTATTGGCCTAGTTTTAAAAAACTTGGTTGTAACGCGAAAAACTCGGTTATAACGGGCAAATTTTTTGTAAGATAAAAATTAAAACCTGTTTTCCCTTATTTATCTTGAACAAAATGTGTCGTTTCATCTGGATTCTGTACTTTTGCTAAAATTAGTTTAAGCGTCTCTAACAGGCTTCCTTCTGTAGACATACAACATAATTGCATTTGTAGCTCTTTTAATATAGCTCATATTCAAAATATTAGAATAATTGAGAAAAGGTAATAAGAAGAAAAATATTTTTCATTTATTTACTTTTGATACTAAGTAAATGCAATTAAATTTCTTATAAATTAAATCTGGAATATTTAGATAAGATTTTAACATTTACAAAATATAAAATATAGTACAATAAATTAGGTATACAGCTTTCTGAAACACATTAAAATATTAGAATAAAATTTAGATTGGTACAAAATATTAGAATATTTTATTTTACGCAACAATATTACCTTATGAATATGACGTAAATAATAGTTAATATTTTGTAGCATCCCCTTTGGCTTTCATAACAGCGTACAATCAATCTTGCATACTATATGCAAGGTGTTTACAAACATTTCTATCAATATTAGCCCAAATAGACTTTATACGTGCTACTAACTCAGTTTTACTTGAAGGAGGATTTTTTTTTGGTGTTTTTTCTTCCTTATACACCATGAGTTTTCGATGGGATTAAGGTCTGGTGAGTTTGGTGGCCAAGAAAGTACCTTAATGCTGCGTTGGCGGAACCAATCCTTAATTAGCACTGAGGTATGCGGTGTCGCTAAATCTTGTTGAAAGATGAAATCATCTTCAAATGAATCTTCTGATGATGGAATCATGTAATATTCCAAAATTTCTTCATATGTCTGAGAGTTGGCCTTTTCGTAGACGATGCATAACTTTCCATGTCCTTCTGTACTCATGCAACCCCAAACCATGACACTAGCAGCAAATTTTACTGAACATTTAAGGCATTCTTTAACAAATGCGTCTTGCTTCATTCTCCAAACTCGAATACCTTGATTACCATATGAAACACAAAACATACTTCCATCACTAAATAATATATTTTTCCAATCTTCTTCGCTCCATAAACGTCTTGATTTACACCAATTCAATCTTATACACTTTTGTTTTGCAATCATGAGAGGTTTTGTTTTCGGTACATGAGATTCAAACTTATGGAGGCGTCTTAATCGTTGTCGATGTAGAAACTTTAACTCCTTCTTCTTTCCATTTTCGGCGCAAGAATCGCACACTTTTAAAACGGTTTTTCTTAACTATACGCTTCAGTTTCCTGTCATCTCTAGCAGTTTTTGGTTTTCGGGATTGCGAGCAATGTAAATAATTCGCTATATAACATTGATTTTTACCGTGCTGATACAAATCAACCATACGAAGTTTAATAGATTCAGGAATATCACTCACATGACCCATTTTAAGACGAAAAAGCAAACAAACTGCAAAAAGAAAACTGATTTTAAATAAAATCGCCTGAATTTAATCAATGATGCCACCAGTTATGAATTGGTGATAATTAAAGGATAAGTAATGTGAAATATTCTAATATTTTGAACCACTTGAATAAATATTCTAATATTTTGACTTTGCAAAATAATTTCTTTTCAATTAATCTTTTGAAAAATGATATTAATTTTAAGATAATAAATAAGTTTAATCAATAATAAGTTCTTAATAAAAATATCATGTGCATTAAAAGACATTAAATTACCAAATGATATTTTCAATTTGTAAAAAAAGGTAATTATTCTAATATTTTGAATATGAGCTATAGAACAAATATTCTAATTGTCTTTCTTGTTGTCATTTTCATGTGATTTCAAGAAGAGGAATACACTCTTAATTCAAAAGAACGAATTATTAACTCAACAAAAGAACGAAAAGTTTTACGCGTGTTTTTGTTCTTTCTGAGTACCTGTTTTATCAAAAAGAGACATTTTCCACAAAAAACTGGTTTACCAAATCATCCTTTTAGGAGTAGCATCCCCAGGACCGCTCATTTCAGACCAGAACAGAAAAACATCTCTAAAAGAGCGGTTTAAGAAGCTTCCCTATTGGTTGAAATCCTGTAACGCGATATATAGTTTTGCAGAGGGAGAACCGTCTTCAAAAGTGAGTCGCTTGTTTGTTTCAAGCGTCAAAGCTTAGCGTTACCTACATGATAAAAACAATATTACAATTATAATTTGATTGATTTAAAAATGGCATACAATAAGATAGATGGATTATGCCCACGCAAGCGGGGGGGGGGGCAATCATCACAAAGAATTGGATAAATTTTGTTTTTGTTTCCCAGCTAAAACCAAGATGGCTACCGGCGATTCTAGGATTTTACTAATACTGAAAATTATAAGGTAAAGTACGTTGTTTTACTTCATCTTTCTTGTAATTCCTTCACCATTCCTTGTTGTATTTTCACATTGTATATATGATTTTTTTGCGTTATTTAACGTTAATACTTTTAAACCGGAAACATGAACTTCTTAAATTACTTTTTTTTTCTTTTTTTTTTTTTTTTTTAATGCATCTGTTCCATAATTTTTATAATCAATAAAATGCACTTAGATATGTAGTTTTCTCGTATTCAAATTGTGTAAAATTACGCTAATTGGTATTTACATTATTAAACATATATCATTTTGTGCTTATATTATTGATTATTAATATACTAATTTGCTCATGACACTCAAAAATATTTGCGGAACACAACCCATGATTATAAAAATTATTAAATTATTATTAACTTATAATATATGTTCTATTTTTTTTATGTTTCAGTAAGTACAAGTAATTAATAAATTGTGTTCATTTAGATAGTCGTACACATCTACACTTTAAATATTATTTTTTTAATTGCCACAGTATTATGTAAATAGTACAAAATGTAAAAGATAATTTTAAAAAAGTCTCAGAAAATAATAGATTAGTAAAAAATATTATCAATTTATTTTATGACACAACTAGCTAGACCTTTTTTTTTAAATTATGATTTTGTGAATTTTTATTTTTGTGTTATACTTCGCTCTGTTCATATTCAAAAGTTTAACTAAACAAAAGTTTGCAGTTATGTAACACATGAATTCTATATTCCATAATTATTTATCTGTGTCATAAGCAAAATATATTAATAAGATATAATAATAACAGAAATAATTAAAGAAATCGACATTTCCGGATTAAAACTAATAACGTTAAAATTATATATACAATGTGAAAATATTAAAAAGAAAAAAATCATAATGAGAAAGATAAAGTAAAAAAAGCGCACTTCAGGATATTGACAAGGTAGAAAATCTTATCTTGTTATGGCGCGAACTTATGTTTTATTATTATTATTATTTAATTTATCTTTCGGAAATGAAAAACAAAATTTCTTCTGCATCTAGATTAAAATAAAACAAAATGGAGTTTTAAAAGTAATACATTTTGCAAACTGGGGAGTTATATATGTTAAAAAACAAACAAAAGAAATCTGAAAATAAGAGGAAAATAATTTATTTTTCCTATTAAATTTGACAAAAAAAGGGGTTTAAAAATGACTTGTCAATAATGAGTGCAGTCACTCGTTTTGCCTATTAATTTAGTCGAAAAAAAAGAGCGAAAACAGCTTATCAAAAAAGAATGAAAAAAAACCACTCCGCAAGATGGATGAAATTCACTCCTATAGGATAAGTGCATTTTCAATACTGAAAAGGAGTGAAAATACACTCAGTCGGAGTTAAAATCGCTGAATTTTTTTAAGAGAGTAGGTTCGAACTTAGTGGAAGTTGATTATACAGTGTCCCCAAGTCCTTTTACAATTATTTAAAAAAAAAATCGCATTGGAATGCAATTTACATCATAACGCAGTCAGTCAAGGAGTCGTATTTTTGAGCAACAGAAAAAAAAGTTCACATTTTCACTGGGAGATGGTACTCTACTGTTTCTTTTCTAAAAATGTGGCAATTATAACCCTTTAAAAAGAATATGTGAAATGAACAACTTTTGAAGTTTATGTAAAACTTCTTTAATAACAATTTGTATGAGTTGAATTACTGCTTTTGTTGAATTAGAATGTTTCACTGAAAGATTAAAATGTTTACAATGTAAAAACTGAATATCTAATAAAGTTCTTTCAATTCAACAATGAATTTTCAAGAGTGTTGTTGAATGTGGTAGTGAAGACATCGAACATTCGTCTTTGTAATACATTCTCAATGCAAATTAACCTCACATGAAATCGAAATATTTGTTTTATCATATATTTTTATTATGGAACTCCTAATAGCGCAAACTATCGGTGATTTTTTTATCTTTTGCCCCTAATTTGCACAAAATAACGTGATTCTTCGACCTGTCGTTTAAACCGCATTATGATACGACAGTTTGTAACTTTTTTGTGAATTTTTGAAATGCTAGTGGACTTACTGATACATTTAATTTATAGTACAGGTAAAAAAGACCAAAAATTGAGTAAAATACAACGAAAATTTGGGAAGAACTCCGTTTTGGCACTGAAATGATGATGCAATGAGTCCCCAAAAATTAAAGTTCTTTTACCTATTTTGAGTGTCAAAGGGCAATTTAACTCAATCAGTGGAAACACAACTTCTTTAAGTAAATCAAGTGGGAAATCGTTTATTATATATTTTTTAATTTTTAATCGAATGACACCATTCGCAAATCGATATGATCATTTGTTACGAAGCTACGCCAGGTTTTATGAATACAAAGTCGAAAATTTTACTTTTTACTGAGCACAGCTTCGTTACATTTATTTTACGTTCAAAACATGTTCTTTACAGTGGCGTAGCTAAGGGAGGGGTCCAGGGGGTCCGGACCCCCCCCCCCCCCGAACGAAGAACTAGTTTACTGAATCATGGATATAACAGTAAAAACGGCTAAGACGTAATCACAAAGAACCTACGAAATATTCCTCTTTAAACAGTTGTTCGTCTTAGAAGGTATAATTCAAAAGTATGTCATCCATAGAGACTACGAACATTTTCGTTTTAGACAGGTTTCCGTTATAAACACTTTCCATTTTCCCATTAGCCGTTAAAACTGCTAAAACGTACTCAGTATAGTACACCTCTCAAGAACATAAATATATTATAGTAAAATCTGTGAAGATGACCTATCCCAAAGGAAAACAATTCAAGATTGGACGAAAACAACACTATATATTTATGCTTGCTAACGTTTGAAAACCATCTGAAATAAAACTTGTTTCAATTGTAATTTTTTCTTGGCAGGTTTTCTGTGAACACGGAATCCGCTCGTAAACGGAAACATTTTAATGTCCCGAGACGAATGGATAACTATGAAAGTATACCTGCTAAATTTTGTGTAACTAGATTAAACGTAAAACTTCTTTATCTTGGACTTCGATGGGACCAACTGTTGCCGACACTTATGGGAAAAGACGAGTTTACACGAACGCAATAATAGCACATTGGTTGAGTTTCGCGAATCTAACCTTTACTTTATAACGGTCAATATTATCAATCATTTTAAATCTGCTGCAAGCAATTACTAAAAGTAATTTTAATTTTGGACTGCTTGTTTGTTACCACTTTCAAAATACACTAACGAGAAAAATTAAAGGAATAATTATAAAAAGGCTCTTTGTGTTAATTCTATTAAGGGAACTTCAATGAAAGGTGAATGATTGATAACTCAATGTCAACGTTATCACGTAAGTAAAATGGGATTAATCTTCGCTACAGAGAAATATGCAAATTTTTCAGTTCGTTTCTACGGTACACGGGTAAAAAGGATTGCATGTGGGTGATTTGAAGTCTAATTTCAAAGATTGCATGTGGGTGATTTGAAGTCTAATTTCAAGGATTGCATGTGGGTGGTTTGAAGTCTAATTTCAAGGATTGCATGTGGGTGGTTTGAAGTCTAATTTCAAGGATTGTGAGTGTAGTTTGGTAAAATTTTCGCTTGTAGTACGTGGAATATGTCGTCCAGAGGCATCTGACCGATTGCGAGAAATGGCGTGAGATAGGTAGAATGGAAGCAGGACAGACACTCTCAGAGGTCTGTAAATACTTAAAAATAGCCAAAAGCGTCATGTCAAGAATATGGAAACGGTTAACAGGCACTGGTAATGTGCACAGACAACCAGGTCAAGGTAAAAAAAACGCGCCAAAATAGACTCTCGGGGTCTCAGAACCGTTACTTGGCAACGATTGCTAAAAGAAACAGGCAACTGACGTCAGTTCAGATTGCAAGGGAGTTCGCTGCAGCAACAGGAATTCGACTATCCAGATTTATTGTGAGTGACAGGTTGTATAAAAAATGGCTGCATACAAGAGAACCAATTATTTGTATTCCACTAACTCCGGCAGCGAAATGCGCCCGGTAAAGTGGTGCGGAGATCGTCGTCATTTGAGTACCACGGGCTGGAGTCGAGTTCTCTTTACCGATGAATCCTGATTTTGTTTAGAGAATTATTGCAGACGTGTATCATATGAAGGGAAAAACACATGCAATAAATTGCAAGCATGTGTGAAAGGCATCAATACAAAAGTCGTGGAATCATGGTATGAGTGGGTATCACTTTAAATGGCCACACTGACCTACACATTTTTACCAGTGTAACTGTGAATGCTGAAATATATAATGATGAGGTTTTTGATCGTCATATCAAGTTTTTTAACCCCTCCGGGACCATGGGTGAATATATGCATCTTCAAAAGGTGCTTACAGAACTTGTTTTTAATACCACTAAAAATTAAAAGTAAAATTTTTCTTATTTAATTAAGACATTTTCTCGATTGATAAACTAAATTTAATTATGTGACAAAAAGGGGTATAAAAGGAATAAAATTCATGTAAAAGATGCTTGTCCCGAACGGGTTAAGGGTGCAAACGAAAGATTTGGAATTTTATGCTTATTAATGGTCTAGAAGTGCTACCCCCTCCACGGAACGTCGAAGTGTCCCTTCCAGAGATGCAGAAATCCCCCCCCCCCACACACACAAAATGTCTGGATTCAACATTTGCTTTGACCTCAGTTACTAATTGTGAACGCCCATCTTAACATTGCTTCAAGAAATTTCATGGTGGGAAATAACAATTTTGTGCATCGAGAAGGTCTTGGGTGACACTTCGTCTTTAACAATAAGGAATCGAATTGAAGCTAATCCACGTACCAAAATCCGGAGCTTACTGCTGAACTTGGAGAATGCTCTAAAACTGTTTCGAAATATCTAAAATAAATTGGTTGTGAAATACAATAACAGAAACCACCATTATTTTTTACACATCCTGATACTTCCAAAAGTGTGCTAATCCATCACAAATAAATTTGTTACAAAAATTTAACTCCCAAAGACGACCAGATATCGGAAGCAACTATTAGATCGAATACATGGTATCAAAGAGGGCGAAACATAGAAACCAAAAAGAATTATGGCTGCTTTAGACAATTGTAACAAAACTATTTTTTCCAGCATGAACCAGTGTTGCCAGTTTTGCCTCCATTTTTATTAACCCGTTCGGGACCATGGGTGCATATGTGTACCCTCGAAAAGACCATACAGAATTTGTTTTAACCACCAGTAAAAAAGAAAAATAATATTTATTTACTTTAATTAGAGCATTTTCGTCATTCTTTAAATAAAGGTGATTTTTTTTTTTTAAGTGGTGCCAGTAGAATAAAACTTGTGTGAAAGCCGCCGGTCCCGAAAAGGTTAAGAAAATCCAAATTCGCACTTTTGTGATTACAAAAAGTAAAGATTCTTCTTTCAAAATTTCCGCTGTGAATTTGAAATTTCGAATTAAAAGTGGAGGCCAAACTGGTTACTCTGGCATGAACTGTATTTGGTGCATGTCCTTCTTACATTACTAGTTTGTGTAGCTGAAATTACAAGATCTTTTTCTTAAAGATTAAAACCTTATCTCAAAAACTCGCAACTAACTACTCACTGACACTTATGTGAAGTCATTATCCGATGTTTATTACAGCGCAAGTTCTTAATTCAATGGCAAGAAATTAAACATGGAAATTGCTGTTTTAACCTTTAACTGATGTGACTAAAATTTGCCACACAACTGATGAGATCCGGTCTCTCAGACCCCTCGAATAAAATGAATAAAAAAAATAACTCAAATGGTTGAATTTACTTAAATTTTGTCCTAACAATATCGTTGTACTTCTCTTAGGAGCATGTGAATTAAATTGCATGAAAAAAGTATTTTATTCATATCATTTAACTTCAGTACAGAAAAGTAAAAAGCTGTAAAAGTGTTTACAGCTGGGAGTCGCGAGGTCTGGGAGACCGCGTGACATCAGTTAAAGGTTAAACTTAACACGTTGAATGTCACGTCAGTCACCGGTGACTGATACTGATCTTTCAGTTTAGGCCACGTCTGCCATCGGTGACTGACACTTATAGATTCTGTAAGGGAATCTTATTTTGCTGCCTAAACGGAAAGACAGACAAAATAGACTTGGCATTCAACGTGTTAACCACTTGATCCTAACTTTGTTGTCCGCAAATGTTATGCATTATGAAACTTGATTTAAATAAATTACTAATAATTGCTAAATAAATTAATCTTTTCATATGCGCTCAGTTTTTTGCATCATAATGTTTGTAAAATCTTTTTCACTGATAGATATTAATGTCACTCCAATGTATTATTAGCTGCAGTTACAGAGATTGATCTTACTTTTTTTACCGATGCTTTTTTTTTTTAAATTAAGAAATTAAATAAGGATATAGTTAAATTCTTAAAGTTACTCGAAATATTTCTATTATACATACACAATCAATCCTGTCAAGACGTAATCAGAAGGGACTGAAAAAAAGTTCCATTTTAGACAGCTTCCGTTTAAAGAAGTGAAATTAATTATACTTCTAAGATACACTTCCGCAGTAAGATATATTGCTCGTTTCGTCTGGAACCTGAAACTCTGCCGTTTGAGACAGGATTCCGTTATAGAGAGATACCGCTTTCAGAGGTTTTACTGTGTTTCACTAAAGAACGGTAAAAATCCCCTTTCAGATAGGTTTTTAGCAAATTTAATTGTATGGAAATACATATTCAGACCATGTAACGCTTCCATTTAAGGCAGGATTCTGTTAGAGATAATTACTATTTCGACAGGTTTTACTATTCATATAATATAAATAAGTATATTTATATAAATACACAAAACCTGTAAAAATGACACTTGTCTATAACGGAATTCTGTCTTAAACGGAAATGTTCCACGCTGCTATCGAAAAGAATACTATACAATTACACTTGCAAACACCAAAACCTATGTCAAACGGAATTTTTCACAAATATTTGCGATTTCATCTTGTTTTACTATAATTAATATGTCATCAAGTTTTACTATATATAACATGAAGGAAAATTTTTGGACCCATCCCGAAACGAAATCCTGGCTACGCCTCTGGTTCTTTATATCATATTAAATAATCTCAAACTTATTAAATGTTCTTAAAATAGCAGTAATAAAAATCAGGGTGATATGAAGCTTCTTCAAGGTCATCAAATTTGTCAAAATTGATGTATTCATAATTTTGTATTCATAAAACCAATTATGACTTTGTATTCATAAAAATTGCTGTAACTTTGTAACGAATGATCGTATCGACTTACGAATGGTGTCATTCGATTCAGAATTAAGCAATACATAACAAACAATACCCCACTTCGCCTATTAAAAAAAGGTTAAAATTCCCCCCACCGAGTTAAAATGCCCCCTTTTTTCCCTCCCCCATCCCCCCCCTCGAAAAAAGGTAAAAAAACTTTAATTTTTGGGTTATCATCTTATCTTCAATTCTAGTGAAAAATAAAGTTCTTTTCAAGTTTTCGTGAATGGCCATCAGTTGTTGCTGTAAAAACCTATTTTACCTGTACTGAAGTATAACTTTCGACTCTGTATTCATAAAACCTGCAGTAACTTTCTAATAAATTGTCTATCGGCTTGCGGAGGTTGTCATCAGATTCAGAATTAAAAGATATATAGTAAACGATACTCCACTTGACCTATTTTTAAAAATGTGATCTTTTCCCTCCCAACCTGAGTTAAAATTGCCCCCTTTTGCCTCCCCTCCCCCCCCCCAAAAAAAAACATGGTAAAACAAATATATTTTGGGGGGACATATCGGATCTTCATTTCTAGTACCAAAAATGACTATCAGTTGTCTCTGAAAAACCCTATTTTACCTGTTCTGTGAAGGAACAAGTCTTTATTCTTTTTCTTTATTCTTTATTCTTTTTTGAGAATGGACTTTTGGGGATTAAAATGGGTGGACTTTAACATTGTTTTATCACCACGCTTAACCTTGGCTGAAATATAATAAACTTTTTTAATTAAATTTAAACTTGGTATTGCGAATGACTTAAGCTATAATCATAAGTGAGAATGACGGGGTTGTTAAATTCATTAAAACAGCATAAAAATTCAAAGTTCCCTTGCTATGCAAAGCTTTTAAAAAATTAAAAAAAAATTAATTAAAATATATTGATATTATAAAGCAAACCCATGTCTGTGAGTAACGTTGACGGTATATTGACGGCGGCAACGACCTCGTCCGATAAATTTCGTTTATACTGCAATTTTTTAAACCGCCGCATAGACAAAAAAAAAAAAAAAAAAAAAAAAAAAAAAAAAAAAGGTGCACTTTCAAATGCAATTTCTGTGAAAACTGTGCCTCAGTTTAGTGATTTTTAAAATTTGTTTTAAGTATGATTTTTTTTAACTCTATCTCAAAAATGAAAGTAAAAGCCAATTATGACAGAAGCTAATTATGGTTTGCAATTAAATAATGGAAATAATTCAATATTTTTATTTTATTTGTTTCCGTGTAATAAATCGCAATTAAATTTCGAAACGAAATTAAAACTTCACTAATAAATTAATTAATTAATTATACATAAATTTAACAGACATGCAACTGAAGTACGCGCTTAAATACTATGAAATAATCAATATCAAAAGGGTTGCTATAATACAAATACAGAAATCTTTCACGATTAACCGCTGGAAAGTACTAAAAAAGTTTCAGACGTTGTTAGTTTGTCGCAATCTAAAAAAAGTACTAAATGTAAAAGTCTATTAGATTTTTTTTTATTAAAAACTATTATCACCTACATTATGTATACCAGGCAGTTTAATCGAGCATCTTTAACGGTAGCCAGGGTTGGATAGCCTTGTATATATGATATGGAAATGGCCAAAATTAAAAAAAAAGGCTTTATCAAAATATTACTCCTGATAAAATTTGTTTAAAGTAACCATTATTTCCTTCATAACATTTATAGCATTTCTTCTAAATCTAAACTCAGAATAGAACAATTATGAAAAAATACATTAATTTCTAATTTGAAATTTTAATTCTTGCTAATAACAAGGAAAGTCTCCATACCGGCATGCTCCAAAAAATCTGAAAAAATTATAGAATGTTCTTCTCATAAAGATAGATATGTTTATATTTTTTAAAAAAAATCGGCAGAATCTCGATAGAGCGTCCGTGAAAAAAATAATGAACATTTCGTTATTTGGCGATTTATCACCGGTTGGCGATGGAATAAAATTTCAAAAATTACCTTTTTATGTCAAATACTCTTTAAAGTAAAAATGTTTCATGTTGAACTTGTTTAAATAAATTCAATTTAAATAACTTCAGATTTGTCAGTTTAGTTTGTTTTAACTATAGTTCTGTCATATATATATTTATATGTTTTTATAATGAAATTTGACTATTAAATTTTATGATTTAGAACAAAATTTAAATTAATTAAAATTGTTTCAAGCTCAAAATTAAATCAGGAGCAAGCATGCTTGGATTACACTTTCTTTTTTCTTCCTTGCAAAATTTCCGGTAACAATTAGAATTTCTTCCCCCAATCCACAAAAAAGTATTATTACGTTTTCTACGTTCAATGTGTTGAAAGTTAATTATAAAAATACTCTTATGAATAGAAATATATATATATATATATGTGTGTACTCATTTTGGAAAATCGAATGTAATACAAAAATTTTTAGCTTATATTTATTTTTTTTTTCTAAACATTAATTTCATATTTCGTATTATAAAATAATTTATTTATGTTTGGATTTTCATAATATTCATACAAAAAATTAATATGATATCAGTATTATGATTTTAGTAAATATAAATGAAAAAATATTACAAAATATATGTAATTTAATATTAGAGGGCCAAAACTTTAAACAATTGTATTTCCCAAACGTTTAGTTCAAATAAATTGAAATTTCATACTTTTGGGTAAACTTAAACATAAAATGATTTTTTTTTTTTAAACTGGGTGTTTATATTACAAATTTTAAGATTTATAGAGAGTTTTATATATAGATTACCCCCAAAGCTTAACTAATGCATATCATTAATGTACGTCATTCTCAATCGACTGGTGCTAGTTTTTTCTACTCAGGGTTTTTTTTCCTGCGACCTATGAGAGAATTTTTTTTTTTAATGTTTCGTTTGCATTTCAATATTTATTTTTTTTTTTTTTTCATTGGATAGCTGAGTTCGATCTCTACAAAGTCCATTTCTTACTTTTCGACTTGGTTTACGCGTTTTTTAAATTAGGATATTTTCACAATCGGAAGCGGTTTCGAAAGTAAAAATATCCACATTAAAAAAAAAAATTAAAAAGTTAAAAACGGCCTTTGTAGAGATCGACCTCAGCTATCTATGTAAAATAAGTTATTTTAAAATATGGAAATGCAAACGAGATATTTTTAAAAAATTCTCCCATAGGGTTAACATTAGCGTGCAAGTTTTTTCGCGTGAGTGAAGACTGTACAGTTCGAACGCCGTGTAAATGAAGATCCAAATCCGGTACTTTGAAATTAGATTTTAACATACTAACCATAAGATTTTTGCTTAGGTTTAATGCTTAAATAATATAATGATTTAATTATGAAATCATTTGTAATTTGTTCGAAACCACTGCAAAATATGTTCGCTAAAAAGTACATTCACATAAAAAATATATATATCCAATAAAATGAATCTTTGATTGCTTTATTTTAATTAATTTTATCATAAAAACTGCATTAAAATGCTACTTTAAGGGTCAATAACTGAAAACTGCACAATTTCACTCCAGAATTTTTATTTTTTTGAATTAATGTGCCAACTTCCAAATACAATTATATACTATGATACATGTTTTTTCATTTGAATGCTGTAGTGTTTTGAGACCAAGGATGTATTGTATATTTTACGCGTAGGATAAACTTTTATGGAAGATAGTGTCTGTTAACACCATAATCAGTGTCTAATAATGGAGACTGAGATGATGGGGACTGAGGTGATGTTTTTGTCTTAAAAGCTGCACAGCCATTTTATTGAATCATTTTGAACACATATAAATGATTAAATATTCCACGTGACATTTGTATGTTACATAAATAAAGTTGCAATAAGCTTTTTTCTTTATATAGATAAAAAATTAAATATGGGGACATCATAAAAAAATACTCATCCCTTTTTCAGAACAAAAACTAAATATTTCTAAAAATGAAACAATGAGAAGAACAACTTACCTTCATCCATGGTGGATAGTTGAACTATAGTTGCTGTTGCACTGGAAATAATTCTGCCAGCGCCACCTAGTATCTGTTAACCTAAATGTGTGGTTAGAGGGGCTGAGATGATGGTGAACCTCAGGGACAAATATATTTACTACAGTACGTTACTATACAATCTATACGGGTAAAGGAGCATTATATTGTCCCATACTGTATATATATAGGTATAAATATATAATAGCAAAAGTTAAAAATATTTATAAAAATTTTTACAGCATACATTTAATATTGGATATTTGTAACTGGGGGCAGGGACTGAAATGATGATTTCGTTTGTTTAAAACTTAAAATCAATTATTTATCCATCATCATATGTCCATTTATCATTGGTAATTGTTATAACAAATGTTATAATATATTACATTTTTCAGTTTTTGGTTTTAGTATAATTAATGGAATATTATTGGCAGTGGACGCAAATTGTCCAATTTTTAGATATTGATCCTTAAATCAATATGCATGTCATTTAATATTTCTTTTTGAAATTTATATGGACATGCAGCTCTTTGTCTTTTCATCCATTTTTTCCCGTAAACAGCTGACAAAGGTTACGACTAAAGTGACACGTCATTACAATCCTCTCTTCCATCCAGTCTGAAAACATCCTTTTTTCAGGAAAAAAGTAAAGGAAAAGAAAAACGAAAAAACTTGCCTGAAAAAGATTGATTATGCAGCATCACAGCAGGACGTATTAAAATGAATTTTGACAGCATTGTTCATCACTATGTTTCGATTACATTAAGCAACGATGGACACAGTATATCAAAATATTTACTATCGACGATGTTTACAGTAAATATATGTATTAAGAAATAGTAGAGAAACGCTTTTTTGAAAGGAACAGAAATTTTGTATTCAAAAAGTTTAATGTTAGTTCTGTTTATGTTATATTTCTAAAAAAGAGGAGTGTAGGAAAAATCTGGAAATTCTCAAAGAAAAAAAAATATAAAGCAATTATATATAAACCATATTTTAGGGGGGTAGGGGGGAGGAGGTATTTTTTTTTCTTTCTTTGTTTCTTTATTTTTTTTAATCATTTATTTGAGATTATCTTTATAAAGATTTTTTTTTATTTTTAGCTCAAAAGTGATAGTTTTAGTTAGGAAATTCTCAATTTTCATAAAAAATTGTTTTATATTCTTGGCGGTGGGAGGTATTTTTTTCCCTTCTTTTCTTTCTTTCTTTCATTCCTTTACTTAATATTCTTATCATAATGTATTTCTTATTTTTAGTTCAAAAGTGCTAGTTTTAGTAGGAAATTCTCAATTTTCATAAAAAATTATTTTGTATTCTTGGGGGTGAGGGTATTTTTCTTTTTTTCTTTCTTTTTTTTATCATTTATTTTACATTCTCTTCATAATGCATTTTTATTTTTAGTTCAAAAGGGCTAGCTTTAATTAGCCAATCTTCAGCATTCCGATATCACAAAAATCTGCCCTATTTTTTTCAGTCAGCTTCATAAATTGTTGTTATGCAAGTTACTTTATTATTTTATCTCGATACGGCTGTTCTCAAAAAAATATTTTTCTACGCTGAACTTTTTTACACATTCATCACCTAATTTTTTAAACGTAAAAAACGCTAAATTGACGCCCATGACTTTTGGTTCTAAGTGGAATTTAATAGTGATTTTCATACTTCGATTAATGTACGGTGTGTTTCTAAATGAATATCAGAGTTTTAACGCCTTTGTAGTATTTATTACATAAAACTTAAAATTATAATTAATACATAAAATGAAAGAGCAACTCAAATAGTTTTACCTACAAGCTTACAAGTGTTGAATGTGAGCACCTTTCGTCACACGGCACACATCAAGTCGATAGCTCAGTTCTTCCCAAACGTTGATTAGCAAAGAAGTTCTGTTCAGAACGCTCACCCGATCTGACGCCCTGTGATTTCTACCTGTGGGCGTTCATAAAGGATCGTGTGTATGTGCCTCCACTAGCAGCTGACCATTTCAGCTGTTGCAACAATGACCCCACAAACACTTATGAACGTTTGGGAAGAACTGAGCTGTCGACTTGATGTGTGCGTGTAACGAAAGGTGCTCAGATTGAACACTTGTAAGCTTGTAGATAAAACTAATTGAGTTGCTCTTTCATTTTATGTATTAATTATAATTTTAAGTTTTATGTAATAAATAATACCAAGCGTTAAAACCCCGATATTCATTTAGAAACACTCCATATTATATCTTGAGTAATAATTGATTGTATTTACATTTGTCATGACATTTATCGGTCTCTTGTCTGGAATTTTTTTTTCAAAATGCCTCGAAAAATGATAAACGCTGTTCGATTCCCTGGTTTCTGAATAATAACAGATCACAATTTTATGATTTTAAGAATAAAAATGAATTTAGAAATTTGTCAGAAAGTAGATAATATAATCATATTACTTTCAAATTATATATATTTTGAAACTCATGCTCGAGTAAAATAAGTACGGGAAAACACAGTTAATAAAAGTCGTGTGTTCTGCTTTGATTATGGTAAACTCTCTTACATTATATATAAAGAACTCAGCGCTTTACTGTATTAGTCTGTGCAGTTATTTGAAATGCCCGGGCGGTACAACGGACGCCACATCTTATAGCTGCTTTTGAAAATCAGGTACATTCACTAACCAAGTTTTAATTATTTTAGCACGCTTCTACGGAAGGTATATATTTTGGTTGTCTTTTAATTTATTTTTATCTTTTTTTTAATTAATTATAAAACTGCTCTAAAGGATATTAAAAATTATTAAATACTCATATAGAAAACATTTATGAATCGGGTGCAATACAAAATTTTCTAGGTTATGTTTCATATTCTTTCAAACATTTCATGTTTCATATTATAAAATAATGGTGATTACAAATTAATATATTTAAATTTGGACTTTTCTGTAGCATGTTCATACAAAAAATCAACATTATAATAGTATTATAATTTTAATAAATATAAATGAGAAAATACGGAATTTAATATTAGAAGACTAATACTTTTAACAACTATATTTCTAAAAAGCTCAGTTCAAAGGAATTGAAATTTCATACCTGAGCATAAACTTAAACATAAAATGATTTTTTTTAATTGAATGTTTATATTAAAAGTTTAAAAATTTATAGAGAGTTTAATATATAGACAACACTTAAAACTTAACTAGTGCTTATCATGAACGTAAATCATTCTCAATCGACTGGTACTAGATTTTTTTTCTCTGCTATTAGTATAGGGCTACATGATGTCCTGTCTCTCTCTCTCATTTTATTTAAGGACTATATAGCTCGAATGACATGTAAATGAAGACCTAAATCTTGTACTTTGAAATTAGATTTTTATATGCTAAAAATTAGATTTTATTTAGGATTAATGCTTAAAAAATATAATGATTTAATTATTGAATAATTTGTCTGTTTTCCGAAACCACTGAAAAGTATTATTGCTTAAAAAGAAAAAGAAAAAAAATCGTTTGCTGTTTTGTTTTAATTAATTTTAGCATAAAATCTACATTAAAGTTCTTAATAAAACTAGTATGCATTTTATTTAATATTTATCTTTTTCATTTATACGGATATACAGCGCTTTTTCTTTTCATCTATTTTTCTGTTTAATGACGCAATTTCAAATGATCTTATATAAATCTTTTCAATAGCCTTACAATATCAACAGAAATGTATCAAATTTCAAGTTCTTTTTTTTTTCTTTTTTTTAACGTTAGTTTTATTTATTTATTTTTCATTTAAAAGCAGATAACCTAATATAGTAAAATTTTGATTTGCGGAAATGCATCGTACATATAGAAACATGTTGAATTACGTTGTGCACCAAAATATTCATTATTATTATTTTCAAAATTCATTGAAATTCAAAATTAAACCCATATATTTAGATCTAATTAAAGTTTTCGATTTCATGCAGTTGTGCATTAATTTCTAGCTTTTAATGAATTTCGAACAATTTATATATATATATGTATATATAATACCAAAAAACACATACTATACTTCTAGTCCCAAAACTCCTTAACGACTGAGAAAAATTAACGAAATAACCAAGGAAAATTCTTACTAACAAAACCATGAACAAAAAGAAAAGGAAACATCCAATGGAGACAGACTGCAAGGCTAAAGACGAATTATGTATATATAGATATACATATAATAAATAAAATTGATATGTATACGGATATGTATATAAAGGATATTTTTTAAAAATAAAACCTCGATAAAATTTAAAAATTAATAAATCGATTGAAGATGGTGTATGGATTGAATAAATTATTAAGAAATGGACAATAATATACGCAAAGTTTGCCCACAATCACGGAAAATCTAACGAATACAGAAAATGTTAAAAGTTCAAAAATTTCAAGAACCATAAACCAGAAGATTAGATTGAAAACATCTGAAAAATAAACTACACTGTAAAAAAATATCTGTAAAGTTACAAAAGTTTTTCTAGGAAACTGGGATTCCAAGAACTTTTTATGTAACGGCAACAAGAAAAATTTCTGTAACAGCGTCTGTTACAGGAATTTTTCTTGTTGCAGGTACATAAAAAGTTCTTGGAATCCCAGTTTCCTAGAAAAACTTTAGTAACTTTACAGATTTTTTTTCACAGTGTATGAATAGGAATGTGACGTAGAATCGTCAGAGATACAAAAAGATGGAGGTTTGGAGTGGGCGATTAGCACAATCATTATTATGACTTATCATTGAGTGGAGAAGGGGGAAAAAAGGCCTTAAAATTAAATAATCGTAATTAGCCAATTGTGTCCGCTTAATCAGAAAGTGTTTTACAGTTAAAACAGGCTTATAACTGAGACCTGTCTTAAATGGTGAAATCGCACGGTCCCTATGAAAGGAATACCATACAATTATACCTGATAAAACGGAAATCTTTCAAAAACTGAATTTTTTTTCTGTTTTTCACAGGTTTTACTGTATACATATTTTTTTCCTTTAAGAAAATTTAAGAATTTTACCAGCTATTATTGTGTTTTTTCCTAATATAAGGAAATTTCTGAACTGTGGGAGAGAATACCCTCCCCTTCTTCCCTCTGAACGAGGATTCTGGTGTGTGTGTGTGGGGGGGGGGGGGGCTGTGGAAAATACATACACTTTTCAGAGTAAAATTATGTGTAATTTCACTGAAATTAACAGATAGGACTAAAGGCAAAAATTTTTGTTCCTAATCGCATATCAAGTGAAAAATGAATTAACAATTGGATAACTAAAATCAAAGAAATGAGTTAGGAAAGAGAAAAAAAACATTAATTTAAATTTATACAGCTTTACAAAGCAGGAAAAGTTATACAGCTTACTAGAGAATGAGTGCACAATTTATAAATTAATTTTTTCACATGAACACACTGCAATACCTTTGACAGTTATACTCTTTTATACGAATAATTGACACTTTTGATGATTATTCCAATAAATCATTTCAGTAACATATTTCTGTTCTGGCCACATTATCACATAATCATTCAAAACATACATGAATCTTTTAAAAGTACTATAAAAGGTCACTTGCTCTCTGCGCTGTTTCAGTGTAAGCCTTTTGGACTTAAAGGCGAAAAAGCGGTCCAGGCAGAATTAAGATATCTCTATAAATCTTTAAATGTTGTGTCTTAGGCACGTTGACTTGCCATGTGGAGAATATCTCAATGTAGCTCTTGTCACCGATTAGTAATTTATAGCAGTACTGTTTTTTCCATTTGCCTTCGTTTTTGTTATTCCAGTAATTATGAAATGTGTTCTAGGTAATGGAGGTTTGACCTACATGTTTCTTTTTTTTTTTTTTTTTTTTTTTTTGATTTATATGATTTTTATGATGATTTATATGATTTATGATTTAAAGCCTTCACTTCGTGAAATACTTAGTCAGCAGCATTATTTATTGAGTAGTTTATTGCCTTAAACGTATTCTTGAAGATACTACCATTTAATAGTTTTGTAACAAGTTTAATTAATTATATATTTTATTATAAAAACCTCAAAATATCTTCTTGGTTACACTTACAGTCATGAATTTCGAAAAATTTATTTCTTGCAAGTTGCAGTTTTAGAGTAATTTCATGCCTTTAACTTATTCTTCACTGTAAAAAAAAAAAAAAAAAAAATCTGTAGTTCTACAGATGCAAAGTTACATGCTTACTAAACTTTCATCTGAAACTGTACAAAAAAGGCTGCAAATTTACAAAACTAGTTTTTGTAAAGCTACAATAATCTGTAACTTTAGAAATGAATCTGCTAAAGTTACAGTAATCTTACTAAAATTTTATCTGTAACCCTGGTTGTAGTTACTGAAAAATTCCAGGCATCCCAGTTTCCTAAAAAATTCTTAGTAACCATACAGATTTTTTGATTTTTAGCGCAAAAGTGTGTCTGTTACATGAATTTTTGTTGTTGCCGTTACATAAAAAGTCCTAGGAATCCCACTTTCCGAGAAAAACTTTAGTAACTTTACAGATTTTTTTTTTTTTTAAGTGTTGAAAACACTATCCTTTATTACCTTTTTAACAAAGTTTAATTAATTAAATATTATATTCATAAAAACCTCAAGATATTTTCTTGGCTACACCTATAGTTATAAATTTCGAATAATCGATTTTTTGCAAGTTGCAGTTTTAGTATAATTTATTGCCTTAAACTTATTCTTGAAAACATTATCATTTGATACTTTTGTAACGAAGTTTAATTAATTAAATAGTACATTCATAAAATCCTCAAAATATCTTCTATAATTACAATTATAGTCATTAATTTCGAAAAGTTGATTTGCTGCGAGTTGCAGTTTTAATATAATCTATTGCCTTAAACTTATTCTTGAACACACTATCATTTTATACTTTTGTAATAAAGTTTAATTGATTAAACAGTATTATATTCATAAAATCCTCAAAATATCGTCTTGAGACCTATAGTCAAAAATTTTTAAAAATAGAGTTTTATAAGTTGCAATTTCAGTATAATTTATTGCCTTAAAATGATTCTTGAAGACACTGTCATTTTACACTTTTGTAACAATAATAAAAATTCATAAAATCCTCAAAATATCGTCTTGAGACCTATAGTCATAAATTTCGAAAAATCGAGTTGTTACAAGTTGCATTTTCAGTATAATTATTGCCTTAAAATGATTCTTGAAGACACTATCATTTTGTACTTTTATAACAAAGTTTAACTTATTAAATATTATATTAATAAAATCCTTAAAATACGTTCTTGGTTTATACCTATAGTCATAAATTTCGAAAAATCGATTTGTTGCAAGTTCTAGTTTTAGACGCTTTATAACGACTAAAGAGGGAGTACCTTATGATGCTAGAATAAAAAATTCTACGTAAGTAAAATAATAATAAGTATGGTGTTGTAATTACAATAGAACCTCTTTTATACGAAACTCTTTTAACCGAAGCTCTCGGTTAACCAAAATCCATTTTTAAAGCTTTTTTTTTTTTAACTATTACATTTTTTTGTGCAAAATCCATTTTGAAAGCTTTTAAAAAAAAAAAAAAAACTCTCATATTCATTGTGTGCAAGCGGTCCTTTCCTAACTACGAGTATATATAAATATTCTATGTTATTGTAGCAAACAAATGCTTATTGCTGAGTTGAGATAATTTTTTTTTTTTTAATCATTCTTGAAAACTATTTAAAAAGTCATAAAATTCAGCAAATTGAGATACAGTTTTCAAACAAATTTCCGTTTAAAGTACATTTGTTTATTAAGTCTGAAAAGGAATCAAGAGCTGACCTGAGTTTCAGATCTCATTACTCAAATTTCTAATTATATAAAGTTTAATGTAGAATAAAAAATTTCATTTTATTTATTTTTTATTTTTTAAATTAATCATTCTTTTTAATGGAGCCGTAAAAATGGCTTTTAAATGGAACAATCTTTAATGGAATTAAATTATATCTCTTAATTTTAATAAGAATCGATCAAAAGTTAATCTGGAATTAAAATAACAATTCTAAATTTCTACTATTGTAATTCATGTGAATTTAAAGATGGGATATAACCTAGATATGATTAGTGTAAAAAAGTAAATGTACACATTAACCGTTTATGTACTGAATTATGAATTCATGAAAATTTTATCATCTAAAGCATTTTTCGTGAAATTTCGAAACTACATTAGAAGATTTGCGTAGTCATTTAATAAATTTTAGAAGGATTGAAGTATTTAGAAGGATTAATTAAATTTGAATGCATAGGGATTTTGGGCAATATTTGTAACCCCATTCAAATCTTTTATTTTAAATATTTTTCTTAGTATTTTGTAGAATTAGGCAATGACAAATATAATGTTCTTACAATAGAAATACAGAAATATTTCGGAATTGAACTCCCACCCCTCCCCACCCCCAACGCAAAGAAAGCTGAAAAGATACAAAGGCAAAATAAATCAACCTTTTAAAAATATTTTCGTTTTGTGTAACCAATAATACTTTTAGAACAAGATAAAGTAATGCATGTATAACTCATTCTAAACTGTATTACTACTAATCGGTGTATTAAATTAATTTTATAATAAGTTATTTTAATGGTACTTATAACTACCGTCAGTAGATAAAGGGTTAAATAAATATGTAGTATGTTTTTGTTGAAACATCACTAAATACTAATTTGAGTCTTGCCAATCGATATCAATTATAAATACAATGTGTATTGCATTTTTTTTTTTTTTTCGTAACATACCTATTTTGATTATATGATTTAATGATTTTGCTGTCGCTGATATTTGTCTATGAATATTATCGTTTCATTTATTTTATTTTTATTTATCAAGAAATGAATATAAACATTTATGACTGAAATCGTAATTCAATCTTTTTTTTATTAAATTGTCACAATGTATATATTTTCCATTTAAAAAAGGGGGGAGGGTGATTCTTTAATATAATTACGTTAGAAATGCAAATGTAGCTTTTAAATTGAGAACAAAATGAATTTTCCAAGAGAATATATTATTCATTTCTGATGTATTCGATAGATGGCGCAGCTCACGTAAACAATGTGGCAATGGCAACTAGAAAAAGAGAATTATTTAAATTTAAAATTAAAAAAGGTTTCCAATTTAACAAATGTCTCTCGGTATACATTAGCTAGTTTGAACGAGAAGTAAATTAAAAAAAAATGTTAGTTGATAATTTGTAGTTAATTAAGAAGTAAATGATGTCTTCTTCTTCAAAAGCCTCTTTTCTTCAGTTTTTTTCCTTTTTCTTTTTCAATTTTTACTGCTCAGTTATATCTTTCCATTCAGTTTTTTTGTTATTTTTTTACAGATTATTCAAGAATTTAAATAATTTAAAAAGAAGTTAAATCTTCAAATCATGCTAAAATAATAATCAAAATCTCGACTTATTATAATTAACTTATGTTTATCTTTGATTAAAACTTTTACATTTAATTGTTTCTTTTACAAAAAAGTGGAATAAGGAAGAAATGCTATAAGACTAACTTTTGTATAGAATGTTTAAAGTATGTTTTCTGTTGCAAAAATGTTTCAAATTATGTAAGATATTACAAATTGATCCTTTTGAGTTTTTGTTCAGATGTGTGAGTTCGTTTCCGTATTTTTTTCATACATAATTAAATAACAGGTTATAAATATACATATATATACAGGGTTCGACCGGCAAATTCGGAGGGGAGATAGATTCAAGAGGATGAAAAATTGTCTTCGAACATGGCGTCGCAAACCACTAATTTAGTTACAAATACAGGGTGTTTCATTTCATCGTAATTGTACTTGGGCTGACGGTGATGATTTTGAGATAAATAAAAACAAGTAATATAAAAATTTTGTTTTTAAAGTCAATTCCTACTTAGGCTATCAAAGAAAAATTTAATATAATCAAGCTAATATTAGTTTTTGTTGCATTAAAATATCTCAATTTGTTGATTTTCTATATGCAAGTAGGTTTACAATGGAACTCTATGGGAATTTGGCGAAATATTACAGATATCGCCAAGTTGGCGACAAACTTGGCTGTATTTGGCGACAGAACAGGGTCCCCCTATGGTAACCCCTTATTGAAAATACTTTCACTGAACTTCAATAACCAATGGCCGCCATTTTGTTTTCCATGCAAAACTAAAATTAATTAATTAAAATTTAATTAATGAATTAATATTTGAAAAAACTGTATTAACATCAATTGTCATCCAGTACAAGTTTAAAAAAATTTATTTCAACTTGATAGGATGAATAATGAGTATTTTATTAACGATTGAAAATTTGAACAAGATAAATATATAAATATATAAATAAATATAGGGAGAGTGTGAGCTAATAGTAGGAATTGAACAACAATGGAGTTATGAATAAAGAGAAGAACCAGTTGTCTGCCAGTTGGGGATGAATAACTGAAAGGGCTGTCACAAGAGGGCGGCTGATTTTTTAAAAATCGGATCTACAGTTCGCGATTGCTACCAAGGCAAACTTCCCACCAGTAAAATTAAATGGAAAATTTCGTCTTATTTAAGCGCCTTATTCATGGCAATATTTTCTCAGAAATATGATAAAACATTATATCTGTTTTTTCTGGTGTAAGTTTGCCTGGTAAAACAGTCGGTTTGTTTAACTGGTTTTCACAATATGGCAGAAACGCAGGGGCTGACTATCGCCAAAGTAAACTTCCACCAGTAGAAATTAAAATCTGTTTCTGCCATTATTTCTGACTGAAATTTTTCATTGATAAAACATTTGAATAAGGAGAAGATTTCTATATAAATTAACTGGTGGAAGATTCCACGGGCGTCAATCAACCCTTGCAAAAGCGGTTACAGTTGAAGCTTCACTATTTTAAGGATATGTCAGTTCCTCTTTCTTAATAGTGCCATGATAAAAACATTGCAATGAAAATGCGACGATATGTACCTTGTTTTGTGCGAAATGTTATAACATTACGAAAAGTTTTGGAAAAACATGGTGTTCAAGCAATCAATACTGTAATCGCAGTCCAAACTGTGAAGTGTCAAGTGCATACTGCTGGCGCGTATAATGTAAAATTCTACCACTTATTTTTTATTATACATTTAAAACAAATTTATATTATTAGAGAATGTATATTAAAAGTTTTATTATAATATATTTCAGTTTTCTGAAAGTTATTACCGTTATCCCAAATTGAGATAATTAAGATAGGGTAGAGCACATGTATTTTTGATTAAATATGTAATTTGCAATCCCATGTTCTACGGTAATTTTTCATCTTCTTGATGCCTTACTATCCCTCCTCAGAATTTGTTGGTTGATTTCGGCAACACTCTCTATATATATTCAATTAGACTTTGTGTATAGGTTACATTGTTCATGTCAGTTATTTTTAGTTCAATTGAAAAAGCATCTTTCAAAATAAATGCTTAAACTGTAGGTAAATCAATGTTAAATTTGTTTTGAAAACAGGCATAAAATTTTAGCGTTGTTCATCTCGACGAGGGAAACTAAACTACATTTAAGGAGCCCCAGAACTCTTAAAATTGGAAAAAAAATGATAAAAAAAGATCTTTTCCACATTTAATATCTTAAAATGTATTTGATTTTAAGAAAATTTTAATTGAGATGAAGGATATAAGTCTGTTCTTTCATTTCATGTATTTAAGAAATTTCAAGATGCAGAATTAGCATTTACAGGGGGCTCCAAACTGTCAGACATTTGACGAGCAGATAATCGGCATAACAGATTACGCGCAGTATTACAAAATAAATTGCAACTAGAATGAAAATTATGGTGCCCACGTATACTTCAGACTGTAATAATTAACCTGAACCTAAATAAATTTGTATTTAAAGCATTTTTACATTTTTAATACAAAGTTGTATTTTGCTAATGAAAAATTTAGAAAATTTCAACAATATAATGACCTAAAAAATATTTTTTTTTAACAATAAAAAAGGAAATTTTAGGTTCAGTTTATACAGACTAACATGAAACATATGTTTTGAAAATTTTATGAAAAAATATTCAGAACTTTTTGAGATATCGTGCGCATTATGCCCAAAAACGTCATTTGGAGAAAAATGACTTCAAAGTTTCGGAAACGCCACTTCAGCTATTGAGCGGGTATAATTTTAAAAGGATTCTTCTAAGGGTTCTAAGTATACTTCGGTTCTAATGGGAATTTCAAGGAAACAATTATATCAAAACTAGCCGCCCTTGGCGACCAGTTTGGTCGCCTTTAAATCTATGCTAAGCATTGCATCGTGTTACTTTTATTCATAATTTAATTTACTTGCTCAATCCTTCGCCAAATCGGAACATTCTGATACAGAAATCATGAACTCGGTATTTTTATGTTAGCCGAGTGCAGGTGATAAATCGCCAAACATTGTACCCGTCGTATTTTTTCTTATTTCATTAATTTCATTTAAAATATAATACTTTCACTCATTTTATTAAAAATACATAACTTTAATTTAAACGGAAATACTTAAAATTTATGATTCTCAATTTTCTCTTATTTCTTTAAAAAAAAAAAAAAAAAAAAAAAAAAAAGGAATAAATAATACCATAAACTATGACATTTAATTTAAACATCAAAGTTTTGTTGGAATTTACCTCGCGAAAAATTGTTTAAGACAGTCGCATGAGTTGGACTATTAAAATACTGATGATATGATGGCGATGGAACAATATTTGGCGATTTATCACCTGCGCCCGGCTAACATTAAATTACCAAATTGGCTGTTTGGCATATAAAAAGTGAAGCGGTCAAGCCGGAACTATTGAGGACAGTCACATGACTTAGGCTATTATAATAGAGATGTTCAGAAAAGATAGGAGTTTGACATCTAAAAAAAATTAAAATTTCGAAAATTTTAAAGCTTAAAGAGTCCTAAGACCCCTTAATATATCTAATAAGTGTGTTCTAATTCTTCTTTTTCTTTTTGAGATATCGTACATTTTGGGCGTAATTTTTTTTAGGAAAATCAACCTATTGCAATCACTTCCTCTCTCTTTCTCTCTCTCTCTATGTGTATACATATATCAATGCAAAAACCCTTGACGGGTTAAAAGTTTCTGACGCAGCACTTTATCTTATGCTCTAAGAATTTTAAATATGGAACTTAAAAATACTGATACCAAATTTTGAGTGACGTTATGCTATTTCTTAAAAAATATATTTGTATTTATTTCATCATTTTATTTTTGTTTTATTTATAATCGCATGTGCAAAAGTTATGTTCAACATGAAAAGCTGCATAAAATTTTATTCGCTGTTGCTTTATCATTTACATCTCTCATAAATTCAAAATATGAGTTTTAAAAGATATGATATAAAATTTAAGTGACGCCTTGATGTGACTTTAAAAGGTTTGTTTTAAAATTCAATTTAAATTATTTTTGACTTGGTTAAAATATTTTTTTACATCTACACAATACTTTTAATTTTCCAATTCACTGTTAAATATATCACTTTCATTGAATCTACACTATGCATTGAAATGTATTTATTTCAATAAATTGATTTATCTTTTGTGTCACGCTATTCAAAATTGTGAGTAAGATTTATGTAAATGGTTTATTTGCATCAAACTATCCTTTTTCATACATTTCATGTAGTTTGGACACAATGACGCAAAGAAGCCATTTACATAAATCTTACTCACAATTTTGAATAGCGTGACACAAAAGATAAATCAATTTATTGAAATAAATACATTTCAATGCATAGTATAGATTCAATGAAAGTGATATATTTAACAGTGAATTGGAAAATTAAAAGTATTGTGTAGATGTAAAAAAATATTTTAACCAAGTCAAAAATAATTTAAATTGAATTTTAAAACAAACCTTTTAAAGTCACATCAAGGCGTCACTTAAATTTTATATCATATCTTTTAAAACTCATATTTTGAATTTATGAGAGATGTAAATGATAAAGCAACAGCGAATAAAATTTTATGCAGCTTTTCATGTTGAACATAACTTTTGCACATGCGATTATAAATAAAACAAAAATAAAATGATGAAATAAATACAAATATATTTTTTAAGAAATAGCATAATGTCACTCAAAATTTGATATCAGTATTTTTAAGTTCCATATTTAAAATTCTTAGAGCATAAGATAAAGTGCTGCGTCAGAAACTTTTAACCCGTCAAGGGTTTTTGCATTGATATCATTACTTTTTTGAGGTTAGTGATAAAATGATTAAAAAAAGTATACTTATGGAATTTAATGCAGATTTAATTTTTACTATTTTATTACAATTTTCCTTATAGCAGTTTGTATATAAAAACAACTGGGTAAGTATAATCGCAGATCGCACAGAGGGTTTCATTTGATATTCCTTTAAAAACACTTTATCCTTAAATTAATAAATCCAAAATGTTAATTTATAATTATTAAATCCTTACATAGATGGTGCACCAATAGTTCCAGTTTTCATGGGGCAGGGAACGCACTCTTTTAAACAAACCACCTTCCAATTGAAGTCATCAAAAACCAAGTTGAATAAGCCAGACCCCGTTGGGTTGTTTGACAAACAGCAGTCTCATGTCCACTCCTTCCCCCCTTTTTCAAAATTTTTCAGACCAGTACCTAAGAATGGAACCGAAATAATTTTTTCTCTTCAGAAATTACGATAAAAAAATAGTATGCAGTACTCATAAATTTATTTTAATGCTATATAAGGTGATTATTAAGTTAATTATAACGTTTGGAATCTGTTGCATTGATGTCCGAAATGTAGTTTCTGAGTTATGGAAGGCGCCATAGGGCCCATAAGGCGCCATAGAGGGGCGAAGCCCGCTAGTGTCTATCATAATTATATCTGACATGTAGACTAATTGCGATATTTAATCAAAATAGTCCCCCCCCCTCCTCATCCCCGGAAATACAACAAATACAAAATGTGTCTTTATAAACCTATCGTCAAATAGGTTTTTATTTCTTTTTCCCTAAAAAAAACATGATTTTTATATCCGTAACGTAAATAGCGGACGAAGCCCGCTAGTTCCTATCATAATATATATTTTTAATAATTTTATATAGTCTATAATAAAAATCAGACTTAAAATAGTCTAGTTCCATGAGTACTTGTAGTGTCAGTTACATGCTACGATTTCTGGATACCAGTATTTTAGAACGGGAAAATGTGACTTATTTTATCGGAGATATCTCATTAATTGAATAAGGTGAAGCAAACTTTTTGAAAAAAAAGGTGGCCAACAAGCATGGCAGTTATCAGCTATGTGACTTTGTGCTAAAGTCCATTAATTTGATCTGCTTTAAAAAGATTACGGAAGATTGAATTATAGTAGAACCTGGATTAACCGAGCTTCGATTAATCGAGGTTTCTGTTAACCGAGCCGATAACAAAGTCTGATTTTTTTTTCCTTTTGAATGAGCCTTAAAAATAACTACACTCTTTAGCTCACTGTCTGTGCTATACAGGCCCTTCTGCCCCCCAAAAGCACTCAACTCCAAAGAAACATTGGACCCTGAGAAGTCAATAGCGAACAATGCTTTGTTTCCAGTGGCTGTGTGAACTTTCGTAAATTTTTCAATTTGCATTTTAAAATTTACTACTGGTAGTTGATTTTCTTTTTAAATTTGTTAAGCTGTGAAATAGAACTTTACATATATTTATTTTTATTATTTAAAAAAACGTTCTATATATTTTTTTAAAAGAGATGTTAAATTCGCAAGCACGGCAAGTTTTTACACACAGTTTCTATTAACCGAGATTTCCGATTCCGATTTACTAACAGTCCCAATTAGCTCGGATAATCGAGGTTGCTCTGTATAATTAAAAAATCAATGGCGATCTTACTGTAAACGGGTTTCCCTTTTACTGAGGGATTTCAAAACCGAATCAGCTGATGTTAGTTGCTGTTTCCGTGCTTGATTAAATAAGATTAGTTAACATTTGAAAATTACCAAATATAAAAGGAACTAAGTCAACAGAGTCTTTGCTTTATGGTATTTTTTAACAACGCTATAAGAAAAGGATTTTAAATAAGAGATTTTAAATGTAACGTTTTAAATCTGACATAATTTTCACCAAACTTTCCTTTCTCTTTGTAACATTCAACTGAAAATATTTTTATTATTAGAAAGATAATATTATTATTTGCGCTACCTTAAAATTGGCAACTATAGTTAAAAATATCATCTCGAAATTTGAAATAAATCTCTCATATAAATATATTTTTTAATTTAAACTGTTTTGCAATATGTTTTGCAAACTGTTTTGGCCACCTTGGCCAATATGACGTAATTTCCTCCATTTACGACTTTTAACACATATCAATGAATTTATTATTTAAAAATTTTCTTTTTCTTTTAATATTCACGTGTAAATATAATTTTTATGACGTAATTTTCAATGTTTTCCTTCTTTTAATGCGTAATCATTTAATTCTAATTTGAAAATAATTGATTATTTTATAATTTTCTTTCATTTTAAGTAAGCATGTGTAAAAACAATTTTTATGACGTAATGTTTAATATTTTCCTGCTTTTAACACGTTATCATTTAATTCTAATTTAAAAGGATTTTTTTCTGTTTATAATAGTCACGTGTGAATAAATTTTTAATTTAAAGGATATATTATTCTTTGCGCTGTTTTAACAATTGGCAACAATTTAAAATAACCTTTTCTAAAATATGTAAAAAATATCTCTGGAAATTCTGAAATTTTTAATTTAAAATTGAAATAAACCGTCAAAAAATTAGGCAAGTTAAAAATAATAAATGCACTCTGCAAACTTCGAGTTTCTATTGAATGATTAAATTGAATGAAAATGATTAAATTCCCATGTATATATTTTTTTTCCTATGAGACTTTTTTAATGAGTCATTTTTATCCAGATTTAACATTAAATATCTCTTAAAATAATTCTTCGATTTAAAAGCTGTCTACTTCAACGTTTTTATCAAACATTTCTCTATAATACTACGCAATTGCGTCAAAAGATGGCGACACCAGAATTCTGATATGCTTATATAAAAACAATTGTCTCGGGGTTATCAGACTTCATTGATATTTATAAATAAAACATTTCAACTAAATTATTTATTATAAAAGAATTATTACATCACAATAGCTTTTATGCAAGGAAAATAATAATTATAATAATAATAATATTATGGATGTCAGTGATTATATATTGATTGACCGTCATAATAATAAAAAATGATATTATAAAAAGAGCTGAAATGAATTATTTTTTTACGTTTCTGATCGTGTGATTTATATTCAAATAATAATTATTAATGTATATTTTTTGTAAAGTGATTGAAATTAAATATATTTATAAAATTTATGGTAATATTTTTATTGTTGAAAAATTGCCAAGAAATAATCATCATCAAATTGGCTTCATTATAATTGTAATTTTATTTAACTTAATAGCAATTAAAAAAATTACAAAGGAACTGAGAATAATGGTCAACTAGCAGACTTAAAAAAAAAAAAAAAAAAAAAAAAAAACACATTCACATCTGAAAACACGTACCAGCGAGTATCGAACTGCCTATCGTAAGATCAGTAAACGATGGCCCTTAGCCACTCAGCCAGTGGGAAGACAAAATTTTTCTCCCCAAAAGTGGTTAAAAAGAAAGCATGTGTATGAATACAGTGTCATGCATTTTCGGTGAAATTTCCATAGAATGGCGAAGAAATATAGTCCGATTTTTCATGCGCATTATAAAACGAACAAGAGTCTTGCTGGAAACAAGTAAATTGTTATTTGGTTCATCTGAAACATATTTATTTGATTTTTAAAAAATCGCCCGTGTCATTTTCGAGAGAAAAAAAATCGAATTATTTAACGAACGAGAGTTTTCCCAGAAAAAAGAAAAGTGTTATTCACCTCGCCTTAATCACATTTATATTATGTATCAATTTAAAAATAATCGTTAGAACCGTTTTCGAGATTTTCAAATTAGGAACTTCCTCGATATCATACCAACGTTTTCACTTTAAAAATGGCTATTTAGATCTCAAAATATACTGCACGTAGAAATGTAAAAATTTCAGTATACGATTAGACTGCAGATATAAGACTGTTCTAGAAAATTCAGAACAATAAGACATATATCTGCTGAGTTATTAAAAGGCGGCTTTTCGCGTTTTCTTTGATGTCGAGTTAGCTGTATATATGAGTTCCGCCATCTACGAATTCTATGATACGATACGATACGATTTTAACGATGCGATACGATACGATTTTAGGCTTAAGGCTGCGTCACTCGGAATACTACCATCTTCCATGATATATATATATATATCCGAATATATATATATCCAATCCGAACCTGATTAGCTCAATGTATAGAAATTGCCAGTACCTGAATGAGTTTGAATTAATCATGCAACTATCGGTGTCTTTTCTGTGGTCACGAGGGGCGTTTTATCTTTAATGGCTTAAAAAGGAAATGGACGGACATTCTGAAAGAGGAATTTTTTTCCTTCAAGTCGATCTAATCTTCTTTCTATTACTGAATCTCCCTTCCCATTTATGAAAAAACCACAAATGGTTGGAAAAGAATAGGTGTTAGTAGTGCAACAACATATATGGATAACTAGATACGAAACTTAAACTTTATACCAGTGGTGAATTCATGAGAGGAGGACTAGGGTGTGGGGACTATCCTCTCTGAGCTTAAAAATAACACCCTGGAACTTCACCCCCCCCCCCCCCCTTCAGGAGCTGAAAAATATAGCCCGCTGCAAGGCAAAACTTTTTTCAGTGGAGAATATAAACATGGAATGAGCTAAAATCAGAATTTTTGAAATCGGAACACCCATATAAGACATTTTTAAAAAAAACATATCAATATAAAAACAATACAGAAATGTAACAAATAAGAAATATTAAAAATCCAAAAATAAGTTCTTTTTTAAAAAGGCAGACAGAATTGAAACATTTTATGCTCTTTTTGGTTACTTGTAGGAGCCCTACCCCTCTTTATAGACCATTATACCGTAAAAAGAAGACATAACCGTAAAAAGAAGAGCAGAACTAAAAATAAGAGGCTCACAAAGCAGCACCTTCCTGTCGAAAATTCGTAGTTTCTTTTTATCTTGACTAGGGGACTCTGCCCCTACAAGCTATGCTCTCCAACCCCCGTTCAGACACCGCAAGCTCCAAAAGCACGCTAATTTGAAATTTCGGAAGAATGAATTATAATTTTAAAAAAACAGTGGCGATCTCCTTGTTAACGGATTGTTTTTTCTTTGATTAAATGAGATCAGTGAAACATGTGAAAATAAGCTAATATAAAATGAATTAAGTAAACAGAGTCTTTGTCTCCCGGTATTTTTTAACAACGCTATAGGAAAGGTTTTAAAAAAAGACATTTTAAATGTATAGTTTTAAATCTGACGTAATTTTCGTTAAAGTTTTCTTTATCTTTTTAATATTCACGTGAAAATAATTTTGTTGTTAGAAAGGAAATTTATTTGCGCTGTCTTAGAATGCTCAAAAATAGTTTAAAAAGATTATTTCTAAATATGAAATAAATGTCTCGCGCAAATATATTTTTTAATTTAAACTGTTTGCCAATATTATGGTTTGGAAATTTTAAATATGACGTAATATCCTCCATTTACAACTCTTAACATATTCTAACATTTGCATATTAATGAATTTATTATTTTACAATTTTCTTTCTCTTTTAAAATTCACGTGTAAATATAGTTTTTATGACGTAATTATCACTATTTTCCTGCTTTTAAAACGCAATCATTTAATTCTCATTTGAGAGTTTTTTTCTGTTTATAATAGTCAAGTGTAAATATTTTTTTAATTTGAAGGAAATATTCCTTTGCGCTGTTTTTAAATTTGGCAACAATTTAAAATAATACCCTTTTTCTAAAATGTGCAAAAAATATCTCTCGAAATGTTGAAAATTTAAATTTAAAATAGAAATAAAACCTCAAAAAATGAGACAAATTTAAAAAAAAATAAATGCAGTCTGCCCACCGAGGACTTCTAATGTATAAAATGATCAAAAAATGATTAAATTCCTATGTATGGTTTTTGCTCCTATAAAACCTTTTTAATGGTACGATTTTGACCAACTTTAACATTAAATACCTCTTAAATACCTCTTAATTCTCCGATTTGAAAACTGTCTGCATCAGTGTGTTTATCAAACACTAGCAAACCCCGCGGCTTTGCTCGCGTAATATTTGAAATATGCCAAGTGATATTTATATGTCTAATTTTTATTAAAAGGTACAAACTAAATTTTTATTTTATTAAAAGGTAATATTTTATTTTATTAAAAGGTACTTATTACTTTTAGGAATAATTAAAAAAATTACTATTTAAAACACAGTTTAATTAATCATCATTGTTACACTGCATAAGGCAGAAATGAGACATAAATTAATAAAACAAATAAATAATAATTTACAAAATATTTTGAAACTTTTATTCTCAATTAATACGCTCATTTCAGTATTCATTTGAAGTTTTGAATTGTTTAGAAACCATCTTCTTACATCTTAAAATTAGCCATCATGTCAAATTCCAAGTTCTACCACCTCTCTCAACATGAAGGGCTATGTTGAAATAGGAACTGTCACCATTAATTTGCCAACATTAATTTTAAAATTGGTTTGTTATTTCCTAATATTCCACAGAAACGTAATTTAGAAAGCTTTTAAAGGCCTTTTTTAGAGTGTTTGTTGTTCCTGTGAACCCCAGGTGGTAGAATCATCGTAATTATAATATAGATAGGCATAAAATATAACCTGCGTAGGATCAGAGACTATTACCATTGATTCGCAACTATTACTTTTATATTTGGTTTATATTCCCTGAAATTGCGTAGAAATCGTAATTTAGGGCTTTTTAGAATGCTTTTCGCACCTCCCCTTCACTTCACCCCTTTTTAATTCGAATTTATTTTCAACAGTCCTTCGAGGGCATTTATATTTTATAAGTAACTACCATGCCATATTTAAAGTTTTTAGACTTTTCAGTATCACAGAAATCGCAATTTAGAAAGTTTTTAGCTACTGCAACCCCGTGGTGGTAGTGGCACAGACATGAAATATAGCTTATGTTTGAGCAGGTTCTCTCACCAACAATTTGCCATCATTATTTTTTTAATCGGTTTGATATTTGATAAGATTACATAAAAATTGTAATTTATAACGCTTTTCGCTCACTTCATCTTTTTCTTCAGTTATGCAAAAAACGCAAATTAGAACATGTTTTAGTTTTGCAGCCCTCAGATGGTAGTGACAGCAATATAAAATAAACCCTATGTTATAGCAGGGACTGTCACCAATGATTTGCAATCATTACTTTTGAAATAGCTTTGTAATTTCCTGAGATTGAGTAGAAATCGCAATTTAGAACGTTTTTAGAACGCTTTTTGCACATTTTTACCCCTTTTTAAATTTCCAATTTTTCGAAACTGTTCTTAACGATCATTTATATGTAATAAATATGTACCTTGCCTAATTTTAAGTTGCTAGCCCCTACCGATCACAAAAATCGAAATTTGGAACGCTTTTTTGCTCCTGCAACGTCTAGGTGATAGTGATACCGACTTAAAATAGCGTCTATGTTAGAGCAGAGGCTGTCAGCATCAATTTATTACCATTACTTTTGAAATCAGTTTGATTCTTCCTGAGATATTGGTGACAAATCGGCATTTAGAACGTTTTTAGAACGCTTTTCGCTCATTTTGCTCCTGCATCTCCTCTGGGGTTGTGGAAACGGATATAAAAAATAGCCTATCTTGGAGCAAGATCTGTCCCCATCATTTTTACACCATTATACTTGAAATCGGTTCAGTATTTCGTGAGATTGCTAGAAATCGCAATTTAGAACGTTTTTTACAACGCTTTTTGCACATTTTGACCCCCCCTTTTAAATTTCGACTTTTTTAGGAAATGTCCTTAGAGATCATTGATATCTTATAACTAACTACCATTCTAAATTTCACGATTCAAGGCACTTCCGTCATGCAAAAACCGCAATTTAGAACGTTTTTCTTCTGCACCCCCTTTGGGGTCGTGGCACCGACATTAAACATAGCGTATATTGGAGCAAGGGTTTTCACCATCATTTTGATGCCATTATTTTTTTAATCGGTTTGGTATTTCCTGAGATTGTGTAGAAATCACCATTTAGAACGTTTTTTAGAACGTTTTTCGCGTATTTTCACCCCTTTTAAATTTCGAATTGTTTAAGAACTGTTCTTAGAAATCCTTTATATCTAATAAGTAGCTGATACTTCAAATTTCATATTTCTAGGCCCTTCAGTAACACATAAATCGCATTTTTAGAACGTTTTTTGCTCCTACACCCCCTTTGGGGTAGTGGCACCGACATAAAACATAGCCTATCTTGGAGCAAACGTTGTCACTATCATTTTGACACCAATATTTTTTAAATCGGTTTGGTATTTCCTGAGATTATGTAGAAACTACCATTTAGAACGTTTTTTAGAACGCTTTTTGTGCATTTTCACCCTTTTTAAATTTCGAATTGTTTAAGAACTGTTCTTAGACATCATTTATATCTTATAAGTAACTAATATTCCAAATTTCATATTTCTAGACCCTTCAGTAACGCAAAAATCGCATTTTTAGAACGTTTTTTACTCACGCACCCCCTTTGGTGTAGCGGCACCGACATAAGATATAGCCTATGTTCTAAGTTGGACTAACACCATCATTTTGATACCATTACTTTTGGAATCGGTTCGGTAGTTCCTGAGCTTACCTCCTACAAATAAACAATTTTTTCCTCTTTATAATAGGAGTATAGACTAGCAAACCCCGCGGCTTTGCTCGCGTAATATTTGAAATATGCCAAGTGATATTTTTATGTCTAATTTTTATTAAAAGGTACTAAATAAGTTTTTATTTTATTAAAACGTAATATTTTATTTTATTAAAAGGGTTTTTTTATTAAAATTACTTATTACTTTTAGGAATAATTCAAAAATTACTATTTAAAACACAGTTTGATTAAACATCATTATTACACTGCATTAGGCAGAAATGAGACTTAAATTAATAAAATGAAATAAAATTAAATAAATGATAATTTAGAAAATATTTTGAAACTTTTATGCTCAATTAATACGCTCATTTCAGTATTCATTTGAAGTTTTGAATTTTTTAGAAACCATCTTCTTACATCTTAAAATTAACCATCATGTCAAATTCCAAGTCCTACCCCCTCTCTCAACATAAAGGGCTATGTTCAAGCAGGAACTGTCACCATTAATTTGCCAACATTAATTTTGAAATCGGTTTGTTATTTCCTAAAATTCCACAGAAACATAATTAAAAAAGCTTTTAAAGCCCTTTTTTAGAACGTTTGTTGTTCTTGTGACTCCCAGGTGGTAGAATTACCGGCATAAAATATAGCCTGTGTAGGACAAGAGACTGTTACCATTGATTCGCAACTATTACTTTCATAATCGGTTTATATTCCCTTAAATTGCATAGAATCGTAATTTAGAACTTTTTTAGAATGCTTTTCGCACCTCCCCTTCGCTTCACCCCTTTTTAATTCGAATTTATTTTCGACGTTCCTTCGAGGGCATTTATATTTTATAAGTAACTACCATGTCATATTTAAAGTTTCTAGCCTTTTCAGTATCACAGAAATCGCAATTTAGAAAGTTTTTAGATCCTGCAACACTCTGGTGGTAGTGTAACAGACATAAAATATAGCTTATGTTTGAGCAGGTTCTAACACCAAAATTTGTCATCATTATTTTTTTAATCGGTTTTGTAATTTATAACGCTTTTCACTCACTTCATTTTTTTAAATTTGGAATTTTCTTTCGACTGTTCTTAGAAAGCAGTTGCATCTCGTAAGTAAATACCAAAGTGTTAGACCCCTCAGTTGTGCAAAAAACGCAAATTAGAACATGTTTTGCTTTTGCAACCCTCAGATGGTAGTGACAGCAACATAAAGTATAACCTATGTTATAGCAGGGACTGTCACCATTGATTTGCAACCATTACTTTTGAAATAGCTTTGGTATTTCCTTAGATTGAGTAGAAATCGCAATTTAGAACGTTTTAAGGACGCTTTTCATGCATTTTCACCCCTTTTTAAATTTCCAATTTTTTCGGAACTGTTCTTAAAGATAATTTATATCTAATAAATATGTACCTTGCCTAATTTTAAGTTGCTAGCCCCTACCGATCACAAAAATCGAAATTTAGAACGCTTTTTTGCTCCTGCAACGTCTTGGTGATAGTGATACCGATATAAAATAGCGTCTGTGTTAAAGCAGAGGCTGGCAGCATCAATTTCCTACCATTATGTTTGAAATCAGATTCATTCTTCCTGAGATACCGCCGACAAATCGGCTTTTAGAACGTTTTTAGAACACTTTTCGCGCATTTTGCTCCTGCATCTCCTATGGGTTAGTGGAAGCGTATATAAAATATAGCCTATCTTGGAGCAAGATCTGTCCCCATCATTTTAACACCATTATATTTGAAATCGGTTCAGTACTTCCTGAGATTGCACAGAAATTGAAATTTAAAAAATTTTTTTAAAACGCTTTTTGCGCATTTTGACCCCATTTTAAATTTTGATTTGTTTAGGAAATGTCCTTTGAGATTATTGATATCTTATAACTAACTACCGTTCCAAATTTCACGATTCTAGGCCCTTCCGTAACGCAAAAGCCGCAATTTAGAACGTTATTCTCCTGCACCCCCTTTGAGGTAGTGGCAGCGACATAAAACATCGCCAGTGTTGGAGCAAGGGTTGTCACCATCGTTTTGACGCCATTATTTTTTAGATCGGTTTGGTATTTCCTGTGATTGTGTAGAAACCACCATCAGAAAGTTTTTTAGAACGCTTTTCGCGCATTTTCACCACTTTCAAATTTCGAATTGTTTAAGAACTGTTCTTAGAAATCCTTTATATCTAAAAGTAGATAATATTTCAAATTTCATATTTCTAGGCCCTTCAGTAACACATAAATCGCATTTTTAGAACGTTTTTTGCTCCTGCATCCCCTTTGGGGTAGTAACACCGACATAAAACATAGCTTATCTTGGAGCAAGCGTTGTCACCATCATTTGACACCAATATTTTTTAAATCGGTTTGGTATTTCCTGAGATTGTGTAGAAACTACCATTTAGAACGTTTTTTTGAACGCTTTTTGTGCATTTTCACACCTTTTTAAATTTTGAATTGTTTAAGAACTGTTCTTAGAAATCTTTTATATCTACAAGTAGATAATATTTCAAATTTCATATTTCTAGGCCCTTCGGTTACACAAAAATCGCAATTTTAGAACGTTTTTTGCTCCTGCACCCCCTTTCGGGTAGTGGCACCGACATAAAACATAGACTATGTTGGAGCAAGGGTTGTCACCGTCATTTTGACACCAATATTTCGACACCATTATTTTTTTAATCGGTTTAGTATTTCCTGAGATTGTGTAGAACCCACCAGTTAGAACGTTTTTTAGAACGATTTTCGCGCATTTTCACCCCTTTCAAATTTCGAATTGTTTAAGAACTGTTCTTAGAAATCCTTTATATCTAATAAGTAGATAATATTTCAAATTTCATATTTCTAGGCCCTTTAGTAACCCATAAATCGCATTTTAGAACATTTTTTGCTCCTGCATCCCATTTGGGGTAGTGACACCGACATAAAACATAGCCTATCTTGGAGCAACCGTTGTCACCATCATTTTGACACCAATATTTTTTAAATCGGTTTGGTATTTCCTGAGATTGTGTAGAAACTACCATTTAGAACGTTTTTTTGAACGCTTTTTGTGCATTTTCACACCTTTTTAAATTTTGAATTGTTTAAGAACTGTTCTTAGAAATCTTTTATATCTACAAGTAGATAATATTTCAAATTTCATATTTCTAGGCCCTTCGGTTACACAAAAATCGCAATTTTAGAACGTTTTTTGCTCCTGCACCCCCTTTCGGGTAGTGGCACCGACATAAAACATAGACTATGTTGGAGCAAGGGTTGTCACCGTCATTTTGACACCAATATTTCGACACCATTATTTTTTTAATCGGTTTAGTATTTCCTGAGATTGTGTAGAACCCACCAGTTAGAACGTTTTTTAGAACGATTTTCGCGCATTTTCACCCCTTTCAAATTTCGAATTGTTTAAGAACTGTTCTTAGAAATCCTTTATATCTAATAAGTAGATAATATTTCAAATTTCATATTTCTAGGCCATTTAGTAACCCATAAATCGCATTTTAGAACATTTTTTGCTCCTGCATCCCATTTGGGGTAGTGACACCGACATAAAACATAGCCTATCTTGGAGCAAGCGGTGTCACCATCATTTTGACACCAATATTTTTTAAATCGGTTTGGTATTTCTTGAGATTGTGTAGAAACTACCATTTAGAACGTTTTTTAGAACGCTTTTTGTGCATTTTCACACCTTTTAAATTTCGAATTGTTTAAGAACTGTTCTTAGACATCATTTATATCCTATAAGTAACTAATATTAAAAATTTCATATTTCTAGGCCCTTCAGTAACGCTGAAATCACATTTTTAGAACGTTTTTTGCTCCTACACCCCCTTTGGGTTAGTGACACCGACATAAAACATAGCCTATCTTGGAGCAAGCGTTGTCACCATCATTTTGACACCAATATTTTTTAAATCGGTTTGGTATTTCCTGAGATTGTGTAGAAACTACCATTTAGAACGTTTTTTAGAACGCTTTTTGTGCATTTTCACACCTTTTAAATTTCGAATTGTTTAAGAATTGTTCTTAGACATCATTTATATCTTATAAGTAACTAATATTAAAATTTTCATATTTCTAGGCCCTTCAGTAACGCTAAAATCGCCTTTTTAGAACGTTTTTTGCTCCTACACCCCCTTTGGGGTAGTGGCACCGACATAAGATATAGCCTATGTTCTAAGTTGGACTAACACCATCATTTTGATACCATTACTTTTGGAATCGGTTCGGTAGTTCTAGAGCTTACTTCCTACAAATAAACAATTTTTTCCTCTTTATAATAGGAGTATAGATTGGTCCCCAAAGTTTGATACATTACGTACGTATGAGGTTTTGGCTCGTAAGTGGGAAAAATTTAGCACGAAAAGTAGTGCATGACTGCGTTGTCTGTTTCAGGAGCAACCCAGTTACTGCCAAACAAATCATGGGTGTTCTCCCATCAGAAAGGGTAACTCCAAATTTTACTTTCAACCATATAGGAGCCGATTTTTGCGGTCATTTTGAGATTAAATATAAAAATTAGAGAAAGGGGATTTTTATAAGATTTATGTTGCGATCTTTATTTGCTTAGTGACAAAGGCTATTTATTTAGAAAAGATCACAGACCTAACATCGGACACGTTTATCGCAGCACTTAAACGGTTTGTTTCAAGGCGAGGAAAATGCGCTTCTATTATGGTAGACAATGTTACAAATTTTTTGGGGTGCTAAATCAGAATTGCACAAACTTCATGAGTTAGTTCGTAGACCGGATGAAAAATTAGCTAATTACCTTACTTCAGAAGCTATTGAATGGAAGTTCATTCCTCCTAGATCGCCCAACTTCGGTGGTTTATTGGAGGCTGGTGGAAAGTATTTCAAGTATTATCTTAAACGGACTTTAAAGGGTGCTAGATTGACTATGGAAGAATTCCAAACAGTCACCACCCAAATCGAAGGGGAACTAAATTCGCGTCTCTTAACTCCGTTATCGACCGACATAAATGATTTTAATGCATTGACACCAGGCCATTTCCTAATTGGTCGGCCAATAGACGCTATTCCAGAACCTCAATTAATTGGTATTAGCGAATCCAGATTATCTCGATGGCAAAGAGTAACTAAATTTGTTCAATTAATTTGGAGAAATTGGCAATTAAATTACTTAAGTCATCTCCAAAATCGTTCAAAATGGCAGGTAAAGAGCGATAACATCAAACCAGGAACAATGGTAGTTATAAAAGAGGACAATTTACCTCCTTGTAAATGGATGCTGGGACGAATCCTAGAGGTTATACCAGGGAAGGATGGTAATGTTAGAGTAGCGAAAGTAAAAACTGCCTCTAACCTTTTCGTTAGGTCGATCTCTAAATTATGTGCCTTACCAGTTGATTGATGACCCATTTGTTTTAAGAAATACCCTATTTTTTTTTCCTTAAATTTTCTTTATTATTGTATTGTAAAGGTAGTATTGTCATTGCAACTCATCCTTATTGTATTTTGTATTATCATTTATTTATTTCTTATTTGGTGTTATATGCATAGTATTGAAGTTTATATATTGTAATATTTGAGTGTAAGTTGTATAATATATACACTTTATATTATTGTTTTATTGAAGGTTGGCACATGTCAATGGGGGCCAGCATGTTACGGCTTGCCTTGACATTGTTTTGAACGCACCCTTGTGCGTTCCACCAAACTTTTGTGTTTGCCGTTTGGCAACGGCAGTTTTATGGTTTTTGTTGATGTTCGCGCGTCGAATGTTTTTATATAGAAAAACCGCATTACTGAGCTATTTCGTTAGCAAAAAATGACCATGGGGTCTTTATTGTTTATAATAACGACTATTATAGTATAGATGTAGCATAATTATACAGATTATGTTTTGATTCAAGTGGTATTGCCCACGAAAACAACATCGCAGTGTTCCGTAACTGACTATGGTGTCAGTACATACAATTTCATGTATATATGTACTAGCAAACCCCGCGGCTTTGCTCGCGTAATATTTGAAATATGCCAAGTGATATTTATATGTCTAATTTTTATTAAAAGGTACTAACTAAATTTTTATTTTATTAAAATTTAATATTTATTTTATTAAAAGGTACTTATTACTTTTAGGAATAATTAAAAAAATTACTATTTAAAACACAGTTTGATTAAACATCATTGTTACACTGAATAAGGCAGAAATGAGACTTAAATTAATAAAACGAAATAAAACGAAATAAATAATAATTTAGAAAATATTTTGAAACTTTCATGCTCAATTAATACGCTCATTTCAGTATTCATTTGAAGTTTTGAATTTTTTAGAAACCATCTTCTTTCATCTTAAAATTAACCATCATGTCAAATTCCAAGTCCTACCACCTCTCTCAACATAAAGGGTTATGTTGAAATAGGAACTGTCACCATTAATTTGCCAACATTAATTTTGAAATTGGTTTGTTATTTCCTAATATTCCACAGAAACGTAATTTAGAAAGCTTTTAGAGGCCTTTTTTAGAGCGTTTGTTGTTCCTGTGAACCCCAGGTGGTAGAATCATCGGCATAAAATATACCCTGTGTAGGATCAGAGACTGTTACCATTGATTCGCAACTATTACTTTTATATTTGGTTTATATTCCCTGAAAATGCGTAGAAATCGTAATTTAGGACTTTTTTAGAATGATTCTCGCACCTCCACTTCACTTCACCCCTTTTTAATTCGAATTTATTTTCGACAGTAATTCCAGGGCATTTATATTTTATAAGTAACTATCATGCCATATTTAAAGATTCTAGCCTTTTCAGTATCACAGAAATCGCAAATTAGAAAGTTTTTAGCTACTGCAACCCTCTGGTGGTAGTGGCACAGACATAAAATATAGCTTATGTTTGAGCAGGTACTATCACCAACAATTTGTCATCATTATTTTTTATTCGGTTTGGTATTTGATAAGATTACATAAAAAATGTAATTTATAACGCTTTTCGCTCACTTCATCTTTTTAAATCTGAAATTTTCTTTCGACAGTTCTTAGAAATCAGTTACATCTTGTAAGTAAATACCATGCCATACTTCAAAGTGTTAGACCCTTCACTTATGCAAAAAACGCAAATTAGAACATGTTTTGCTTTTGCAACCCTCAGATGGTAGTGACAGAAAAATATAAAAATATATAACATATAAAATATAACCTATGTTATAGCAGGGATTGTCACCATTGATTTGCTACCATTACTTTTGAAATAGCTTTGGAATTTCCCGAGATTGAGTAGAAATCGCAATTTAGAAAGTTTTTAGAACGCTTTTCGCGCATTTTTACCACTTTTTAAATTTCCAAATTTTTTCGAAACTGTTCTTAAAGATCATTTATATGTAATAAATATGTACCTTGCCTAATTTTAAGTTGCTAGCCCCTACCGATCACAAAAATCGAAATTTGAAACGCTTTTTTGCTCCTGCAACGTCTAGGTGATAGTGATACCGACTTAAAATAGCGTCTATGTTAGAGCAGAGGCTGTCAGCATCAATTTCGTACCATTACTTTTGAAATCAGTTTGATTCTTCCTGAGATATTGGTGACAAATCGCAATTTAGAACGTTTTTTACAACGCATTTTGACTCCCCTTTTAAATTTCGACTTATTTAGGAAATGTCCTTAGAGATCATTGATATCTTATAACTAACTACCATTCTAAATTTCACGATTCAAGGCCCTTCCGTCACGCAAAAACCGCAATTTAGAACGTTTTTTTCCTGCACCCCCTTTGGGGTAGTGGCACCGACATAAAACATAGCCTATGTTGGAGCCGGGTTTTCACCATCATTTTGACGCCATTATTTTTTTAATCAGTTTGGTATTTCCTTTCCTGAGATTGTGTAGAAATCACCATTTAGAACGTTTTTTAGAACGATTTTCGCGCATTTTCACCCCTTTCAAATTTCGAATTGTTTAAGAACTGTTCTTAGAAATCCTTTATATCTAATAAGTAGATAATATTTCAAATTTCATATTTCTAGGCCCTTTAGTAACCCATAAATCGCATTTTAGAACATTTTTTGCTCCTGCATCCCATTTGGGGTAGTGACACCGACATAAAACATAGCCTATCTTGGAGCAACCGTTGTCACCATCATTTTGACACCAATATTTTTTAAATCGGTTTGGTATTTCCTGAGATTGTGTAGAAACTACCATTTAGAACGTTTTTTTGAACGCTTTTTGTGCATTTTCACACCTTTTTAAATTTTGAATTGTTTAAGAACTGTTCTTAGAAATCTTTTATATCTACAAGTAGATAATATTTCAAATTTCATATTTCTAGGCCCTTCGGTTACACAAAAATCGCAATTTTAGAACGTTTTTTGCTCCTGCACCCCCTTTCGGGTAGTGGCACCGACATAAAACATAGACTATGTTGGAGCAAGGGTTGTCACCGTCATTTTGACACCAATATTTCGACACCATTATTTTTTTAATCGGTTTAGTATTTCCTGAGATTGTGTAGAACCCACCAGTTAGAACGTTTTTTAGAACGATTTTCGCGCATTTTCACCCCTTTCAAATTTCGAATTGTTTAAGAACTGTTCTTAGAAATCCTTTATATCTAATAAGTAGATAATATTTCAAATTTCATATTTCTAGGCCATTTAGTAACCCATAAATCGCATTTTAGAACATTTTTTGCTCCTGCATCCCATTTGGGGTAGTGACACCGACATAAAACATAGCCTATCTTGGAGCAAGCGGTGTCACCATCATTTTGACACCAATATTTTTTAAATCGGTTTGGTATTTCTTGAGATTGTGTAGAAACTACCATTTAGAACGTTTTTTAGAACGCTTTTTGTGCATTTTCACACCTTTTAAATTTCGAATTGTTTAAGAACTGTTCTTAGACATCATTTATATCCTATAAGTAACTAATATTAAAAATTTCATATTTCTAGGCCCTTCAGTAACGCTGAAATCACATTTTTAGAACGTTTTTTGCTCCTACACCCCCTTTGGGTTAGTGACACCGACATAAAACATAGCCTATCTTGGAGCAAGCGTTGTCACCATCATTTTGACACCAATATTTTTTAAATCGGTTTGGTATTTCCTGAGATTGTGTAGAAACTACCATTTAGAACGTTTTTTAGAACGCTTTTTGTGCATTTTCACACCTTTTAAATTTCGAATTGTTTAAGAATTGTTCTTAGACATCATTTATATCTTATAAGTAACTAATATTAAAATTTTCATATTTCTAGGCCCTTCAGTAACGCTAAAATCGCCTTTTTAGAACGTTTTTTGCTCCTACACCCCCTTTGGGGTAGTGGCACCGACATAAGATATAGCCTATGTTCTAAGTTGGACTAACACCATCATTTTGATACCATTACTTTTGGAATCGGTTCGGTAGTTCTAGAGCTTACTTCCTACAAATAAACAATTTTTTCCTCTTTATAATAGGAGTATAGATTGGTCCCCAAAGTTTGATACATTACGTACGTATGAGGTTTTGGCTCGTAAGTGGGAAAAATTTAGCACGAAAAGTAGTGCATGACTGCGTTGTCTGTTTCAGGAGCAACCCAGTTACTGCCAAACAAATCATGGGTGTTCTCCCATCAGAAAGGGTAACTCCAAATTTTACTTTCAACCATATAGGAGCCGATTTTTGCGGTCATTTTGAGATTAAATATAAAAATTAGAGAAAGGGGATTTTTATAAGATTTATGTTGCGATCTTTATTTGCTTAGTGACAAAGGCTATTTATTTAGAAAAGGTCACAGACCTAACATCGGACACGTTTATCGCAGCACTTAAACGGTTTGTTTCAAGGCGAGGAAAATGCGCTTCTATTATGGTAGACAATGTTACAAATTTTTTGGGGTGCTAAATCAGAATTGCACAAACTTCATGAGTTAGTTCGTAGACCGGATGAAAAATTAGCTAATTACCTTACTTCAGAAGCTATTGAATGGAAGTTCATTCCTCCTAGATCGCCCAACTTCGGTGGTTTATTGGAGGCTGGTGGAAAGTATTTCAAGTATTATCTTAAACGGACTTTAAAGGGTGCTAGATTGACTATGGAAGAATTCCAAACAGTCACCACCCAAATCGAAGGGGAACTAAATTCGCGTCTCTTAACTCCGTTATCGACCGACATAAATGATTTTAATGCATTGACACCAGGCCATTTCCTAATTGGTCGGCCAATAGACGCTATTCCAGAACCTCAATTAATTGGTATTAGCGAATCCAGATTATCTCGATGGCAAAGAGTAACTAAATTTGTTCAATTAATTTGGAGAAATTGGCAATTAAATTACTTAAGTCATCTCCAAAATCGTTCAAAATGGCAGGTAAAGAGCGATAACATCAAACCAGGAACAATGGTAGTTATAAAAGAGGACAATTTACCTCCTTGTAAATGGATGCTGGGACGAATCCTAGAGGTTATACCAGGGAAGGATGGTAATGTTAGAGTAGCGAAAGTAAAAACTGCCTCTAACCTTTTCGTTAGGTCGATCTCTAAATTATGTGCCTTACCAGTTGATTGATGACCCATTTGTTTTAAGAAATACCCTATTTTTTTTTCCTTAAATTTTCTTTATTATTGTATTGTAAAGGTAGTATTGTCATTGCAACTCATCCTTATTGTATTTTGTATTATCATTTATTTATTTCTTATTTGGTGTTATATGCATAGTATTGAAGTTTATATATTGTAATATTTGAGTGTAAGTTGTATAATATATACACTTTATATTATTGTTTTATTGAAGGTTGGCACATGTCAATGGGGGCCAGCATGTTACGGCTTGCCTTGACATTGTTTTGAACGCACCCTTGTGCGTTCCACCAAACTTTTGTGTTTGCCGTTTGGCAACGGCAGTTTTATGGTTTTTGTTGATGTTCGCGCGTCGAATGTTTTTATATAGAAAAACCGCATTACTGAGCTATTTCGTTAGCAAAAAATGACCATGGGGTCTTTATTGTTTATAATAACGACTATTATAGTATAGATGTAGCATAATTATACAGATTATGTTTTGATTCAAGTGGTATTGCCCACGAAAACAACATCGCAGTGTTCCGTAACTGACTATGGTGTCAGTACATACAATTTCATGTATATATGTACTAGCAAACCCCGCGGCTTTGCTCGCGTAATATTTGAAATATGCCAAGTGATATTTATATGTCTAATTTTTATTAAAAGGTACTAACTAAATTTTTATTTTATTAAAATTTAATATTTATTTTATTAAAAGGTACTTATTACTTTTAGGAATAATTAAAAAAATTACTATTTAAAACACAGTTTGATTAAACATCATTGTTACACTGAATAAGGCAGAAATGAGACTTAAATTAATAAAACGAAATAAAACGAAATAAATAATAATTTAGAAAATATTTTGAAACTTTCATGCTCAATTAATACGCTCATTTCAGTATTCATTTGAAGTTTTGAATTTTTTAGAAACCATCTTCTTTCATCTTAAAATTAACCATCATGTCAAATTCCAAGTCCTACCACCTCTCTCAACATAAAGGGTTATGTTGAAATAGGAACTGTCACCATTAATTTGCCAACATTAATTTTGAAATTGGTTTGTTATTTCCTAATATTCCACAGAAACGTAATTTAGAAAGCTTTTAGAGGCCTTTTTTAGAGCGTTTGTTGTTCCTGTGAACCCCAGGTGGTAGAATCATCGGCATAAAATATACCCTGTGTAGGATCAGAGACTGTTACCATTGATTCGCAACTATTACTTTTATATTTGGTTTATATTCCCTGAAAATGCGTAGAAATCGTAATTTAGGACTTTTTTAGAATGATTCTCGCACCTCCACTTCACTTCACCCCTTTTTAATTCGAATTTATTTTCGACAGTAATTCCAGGGCATTTATATTTTATAAGTAACTACCATGCCATATTTAAAGATTCTAGCCTTTTCAGTATCACAGAAATCGCAAATTAGAAAGTTTTTAGCTACTGCAACCCTCTGGTGGTAGTGGCACAGACATAAAATATAGCTTATGTTTGAGCAGGTACTATCACCAACAATTTGTCATCATTATTTTTTATTCGGTTTGGTATTTGATAAGATTACATAAAAAATGTAATTTATAACGCTTTTCGCTCACTTCATCTTTTTAAATCTGAAATTTTCTTTCGACAGTTCTTAGAAATCAGTTACATCTTGTAAGTAAATACCATGCCATACTTCAAAGTGTTAGACCCTTCACTTATGCAAAAAACGCAAATTAGAACATGTTTTGCTTTTGCAACCCTCAGATGGTAGTGACAGAAAAATATAAAAATATATAACATATAAAATATAACCTATGTTATAGCAGGGATTGTCACCATTGATTTGCTACCATTACTTTTGAAATAGCTTTGGAATTTCCCGAGATTGAGTAGAAATCGCAATTTAGAAAGTTTTTAGAACGCTTTTCGCGCATTTTTACCACTTTTTAAATTTCCAAATTTTTTCGAAACTGTTCTTAAAGATCATTTATATGTAATAAATATGTACCTTGCCTAATTTTAAGTTGCTAGCCCCTACCGATCACAAAAATCGAAATTTGAAACGCTTTTTTGCTCCTGCAACGTCTAGGTGATAGTGATACCGACTTAAAATAGCGTCTATGTTAGAGCAGAGGCTGTCAGCATCAATTTCGTACCATTACTTTTGAAATCAGTTTGATTCTTCCTGAGATATTGGTGACAAATCGCAATTTAGAACGTTTTTTACAACGCATTTTGACTCCCCTTTTAAATTTCGACTTATTTAGGAAATGTCCTTAGAGATCATTGATATCTTATAACTAACTACCATTCTAAATTTCACGATTCAAGGCCCTTCCGTCACGCAAAAACCGCAATTTAGAACGTTTTTTTCCTGCACCCCCTTTGGGGTAGTGGCACCGACATAAAACATAGCCTATGTTGGAGCCGGGTTTTCACCATCATTTTGACGCCATTATTTTTTTAATCAGTTTGGTATTTCCTTTCCTGAGATTGTGTAGAAATCACCATTTAGAACGTTTTTTAGAACGCTTTTCGCACATTTTCACTCCTTTTAAATTTCGAATTGTTTAAGAACTGTCCTTAGAAATCTTTTATATCTAATAAGTAGCTGATACTTCAAATTTCATATTTCTAGGCCCTTCAGTAACACATAAATCGCATTTTTAGAACGTTTTTTGCTCCTACACCCCCTGTGGGGTAGTGGCACCGACATAAAACATAGCCAGTCTTGGAGTAAACGTTGTCACTATCATTTTGACACCAATATTTTTTAAATCGGTTTGGTATTTCCTGAGATTATGTAGAAACTGCAATTTAGAACGTTTTTTAGAACGCTTTTTGTGCATTTTCACCCCTTTTAAATTTCGAATTGTTTAAGAACTGTTCTTAGACATCATTTATATTTTATAAGTAACTAATATTCCAAATTTCACATTTCTAGCCCATTCAGTAACGCAAAAATCGCATTTTTAGAACTTTTTTTCCTCCTGCACCCCCTTTGGGGTAGTGGCACCAGGGCTCCTAAATGGTCCGCCAATTGAATACCAATATTATTTTAGAAAAATTATCTTTTTAGATTTTTCTTATAAACCACCTCGAAACCACCTTTGAAAGTTAATTCTAGCGCAATCCTACCATAAAATTTTCTGTTAAAAGTTATTGGTATTCAGTTGGCAAAACCATTTGGGAGCCCTGTGGCACCGACATAAAATATAGCCTATGGTCAGTGGCGTGGCGTCCGGTCATCGCTGGATGCGGCGATGACCAAGCAATATTTTAAAACTCTTAATAAGCTTTTAAAACTCTACAATCCAGTTTTAGCAGAACATTTGGAGTTCATGTATAAGTGAAGGTAAGATTTAAAGTTTCTTTTTTGAACATTCAACCATTGAATTTTAGAGTTAATAATTTTTCACCACAAACTTAAATAATTGCGATGACCACCGAAAATTTTCACGCCACGCCACTGCCTATGGTCTAAGTTGGACTAACACCATCATTTTGATACCATTACTTTTTAAATCGGTTTGGTATTTCCTGAGATTATGTAGAAACTACCATTTAGTACGTTTTTAGAACGCTTTTTGTGCATTTTCACCCCTTTTAAATTTCGAATTGTTTAAGAACTGTTCTTAGACATCATTTATATATTATAAGTAACTAATATTCCAAATTTCACATTTCTAGGCTCTTCAGTAACGCAAAAATCGCATTTTTAGAACATTTTTTGCTCCTGCACCCACTTTGGGGTAGTGGCACCGACATAAAGTATAGCCTATGTTCTAAGTTGGACAAACACCATCATTTTGATACCATTACTTTTTAAATCGGTTAGGTATTTCCTGAGATTATGTAGAAACTACCATTTAGAACGTTTTTTAGAACGCTTTTTGTGCATTTTCACCCCTTTTAAATTTCGATTTGTTTAAGAACTGTTCTTAGACATAATTTATATCTTATAAGTAACTAATATTCCAAATTTCATATTTCTAGGCCCTTCAGTAACGCAAAAATCGCATTTTTAGAACGTTTTTTGCTCCTGCACCCCCTTTGGGGTAGTGGCACCGACATAAGATATAGCCTATGTTCTAAGTTGGACTAACACCATCATTTTGATACCATTACTTTTGGAATCGGTTCGGTAGTTCCTGAGCTTACCTCCGACAAATAAACAATTTTTTCCTCTTTATAATAGGAGTATAGATAGATAATAATGAGCAAACCCCGCGGCTTTGCTCGCGTAATATTTGAAATATGCCAAGTGATATTTATATGTCTAATTTTTATCAAAAGGTACTAACTAAATTTTTATTTTATTAAAAGGTAATATTTTATTTTATTAAAAGGTACTTATTACTTTTAGGAATAATTCAAAAATTACTATTTAAAACACAGTTTGACTAAACATCATTATTACACTGTATTAGACAGAAATGAGACTTAAATTAATAAAATGAAATAAAACTAAATAAATGATAATTTAGAAAATATTTTGAAACTTTTATGCTCAATTAATACACTCATTTCAGTATTCATTTGAAGTTTTGAATTTTTTAGAAACCATCTTCTTACATCTTAAAATTAACCATGTTGTTGAATTCCAAGTCCTACCACCTCTCTCAACATAAAGGGCTATGTTGAAACAGGAACTGTCACCATTAATTTGCCAACATTAATTTTGAAATCAGTTTGTTATTTCCTAATATTCCACAGAAACGTAATTTAAAAAGCTTTTAAAGCCCTTTTTTAGAACGTTTGTTGTTCCTGTGAACCCCAGGTGGTAGAATCACCGGCATAAAATATAGCCTGTGTAGGATCAGAGACTGTTACCACTGATTCGCAACTATTACTTTTATAATCGGTTTATATACCTTGAAATTGCATAGAATCGTAATTTAGAACTTTTTTAGAATGCTTTTCGCACCTCCTCTTCGCTTCACCCCTTTTTAATTCGAATTTATTTTCGACGTTCCTCCGAGGGCATTTATATTTTATAAGTAACTATCATGTCATATTTAAAGTTTCTAGCCTTTTCAGTATCACAGAAATCGCAATTTAGAAAGTTTTTAGCTCCTGCAACCCTCTGGTGGTAGTGGAACAGACATAAAATATAGCTTATGTTTGAGCAGGTTCTATCACCAACAATTTGTTATCATTATTTTTTTAATCGGTTTGGTATTTAAAAAGATTACATAAAAATTGTAATTTATAATGCTTTTCGCTCACTTCATCTCTTTAAATTTGAAATTTTCTTTCGACAGTTCATAGAAAGCAGTTGCATCTTGTAAGTAAATAACATGCCATACTTCAAAGTGTTAGACCCTTCAGTTATGCAAAAAACGCAAATTAGAACATGTTTTGCTTTTTCAACCCTCGGATGGTAGTGACAGCAACATAAAATATAACCTATGTTATAGCAGGGACTGTCACCATTGATTTGCAACCATTACTTTTGAAATAGCTTTGGAATTTCCTGAGATTGAGTAGAAATCGCAATTTAGAACGTTTTTGGAACGCTTTTCGCGCATTTTCACCCCTTTTTTATTTTCCAATTTTTTCGAAACTGTTCTTAAAGATCATTTATATGTAATACATATGTACCTTGCCTAATTTTAAGTTGCTAGCCCCTACCGATCACAAAAATCGAAATTTGGAACGCTTTTTTGCTCCTGCAACGTCTAGGTGATAGTGATACCGACTTAAAAGACTTATGTTAGAGCAGAGGCTGTCAGCATCTATTTCTTAACATTACTTTTGAAATCAGTTTGATTCTTCCTGAGATATTGGTGACAAATCGGTATTTAGAACGTTTTTAGAACGCTTTTCGCTCATTTTGCTCCTGTATTTCCTCTGGGCTAGTGGAAACATATATAAAATATTGCCTATCTTGGAGCAAGACCTGTCACCATCATTTTAACACCATTATATTTGAAATCGGTTCAGTATTTCCTGAGATTGCATAGAAATTGCAATTTAGAACGTTTTTTACAACGCTTTTTTGCGCATTTTGATCCCCCTTTTAAATTTCGATTTTTTTAGGAAATGTCCTTAGAGATCATCGATCTCTTATAACTAACTACCATTGTAAATTTCACGATTTAAGGCCCTTCCGTCACGCAAAAACCGCAATTTAGAACGTTTTTCTCCTGCAGCCCATTTGGGGTAGTGGCACCGACATAAAACATAGCCTATGTTGGAGCAAGGATTTTCACCATCATTTTGACGCCATTATTTTTCAAATCGGTTTGGTATTTCCTGAGATTGTGTAGAAACTACTATTTAGAACGTTTTTAGAACGCTTTTCGCGCATTTTCACATCTTTTAAATTTCGAATTGTTTAAGAACTGTTCTTAGAAATCCTTTATATCTAATAAGTAGCTGATACTTCAAATTTCATATTTCTAGGCCCATCAGTAACACATAAATCGTATTTTTAGAACGTTTTTTGCTCCTAAACACCCTTTGGGGCAGTCGCACCGACATAAAACTTAGCCTATCTTGGAGCAAACGCTGTCACTATCATTTTGACACCAATATTTTTAAATCGGTTTGGTATTTCCTGAGATTATGTAGAAACTAAGATTTAGAAAGTTTTTTAGAACGCTTTTTGTGCATTTTCACCTCTTTTAAATTTCGAATTGTTTAAGAACTGTTCTTAGACGCCATTTATATCTTATATGTAACTAATATTCCAAATTTCATATTTCTAGGTCCTTCAGCAACGCAAAAATCGCATTTTTAGAACGTTTTTTGCTCCTGCACCCCCTTTGGGGTAGTGGCACCGACATAAGATATAGCCTATGTTCTAAGTTGGGCGAACACCATCATTTTGATACCATTACTTTCTAAATCGGTTTGGTATTTTCTGAGATTATGCAGAAACTACCATTTAGAACGTTTTTTAGAACGCTTTTTGTGCATTTTCACCCCTTTTAAATTTCGAATTGTTTAAGAACTGTTCTTAGACACCATTTATATCTTCTAAGTAACTAATTTTCCAAATTTCATAGTTCTAGGCCCTTCAGTAACGCAAAAATTGCATTTTTAGAACGTTTTTTGCTCCTGCACTCCCTTTGGGGTAGTGGCACCGACATAAGATATAGCCTATGTTCTAAGTTGGGCGAAAACCATCATTTGGATACCATTACTTTCTAAATCGGTTTGGTATTTCCTGAGATCATGCAGAAACTACCATTTAGAACGTTTTTTAGAACGCTTTTTGTGCATTTTCACCCCTTTTAAATTTCGAATTGTTTAAGAATTGATCTAAGACACCATTTATATCTTATAAGTAACTAATATTCCAAATTTCATATTTCTAGGCCCTTCAGTAACGCAAAAATCGCATTTTTAGAACGTTTTTTGCTCCTGCACCCCCTTTGGGGTAGTGGCACCGAAATAAAATATAGCCTATGTTCTAAGTTGGACTAACACCATCATTTTGATACCATTACTTTTGGAATCGGTTCGGTAGTTCCAGAGCTTACCTCCTACAAATAAACAATTTTTACCTCTTTATAATAGGAGTATGATTTCTCTATAATACCACCGATTTTCATATTTTTGCATGCAACAGTTTTTTTTAATATTAACGAGGAAGACCTCCGGTCACAAAAAAATAAAAACCGGCGGTGGTGACAGCGTTAATTACGTTTTTTTTTTGTTGTTTTTTTTTTTTTTGTTGTTTTTTTTTTTGTTTTTTTTTTTTTTTTTTTTAGAATAGAGAGATATTTAATTATTTTAAGTTGTTTGATAAGAATAAATTTTTACTTTCTCATTCATCAGATAAAAAAATTAAGGTACTTTTCGGTTAGCCAGGCGCCAGTGTTATATATATATATATACATATAAGTGTATATACATATGTATGTATATATATATGTATACATATATGTGTATATATATATACATATATATGCATTTATATATGTATGTATATATACAATATATATATTACCATTAATTAAACATAACCTGCCACCGTCAATTATTATGAATTAAAGCTGTAAGTATTAAAAAAAAAAAAAAAAAAAAAATATTATAAGAATTATTATGGAAGAAAAAAGAAAAAAGTGGACACCGACAAAAATTGAAAAGCTTATACATTGAATTACGTTATCGAGGGCACAGAATTCAATGATATAAGCAAAATGGTGTTTTCTGTGGGAGAAATAAGCTAAAGCTAAAATTAATTTTCCCCTGTGCCCGAACAACCACTAAAATCAAGTGAATTGATTAAAAATGAAAGCAGAATAGAAACAAATAATATGAAATGGAAGAATCAATAAAACGTATTTAAATATTTATAGGATATAAAATAGAAATAATAAACACCATACCGATTAATATTTCAGTATTTTACAAAAATCCATGTGCACATGTCTTCCAGTAGATCAAAAAGATTAAGGTGAATAAAACAGTTAAGAAATCACAGTAAATGATACCAAAGGATGCAGTTAATACATTTTGAAATAATATTTGAAATACCTTGTAAAACAAATTTAATCTAATATAAAATATATAGAAATTAATTACATTATTTAAAATGCACTATTAAATTAATAGATAACAGTTTAACAATATCGTCAAAATTTAGCTAAAAATACACCCTGGTGTATAAAATATAACTAAAATGGAGCTAGAAAAATTAAATATAAGAGCAATATGAAAGATACAATTTTAGCGCTGCCATCTATTAATAATTATATTAAACATCTATCGCAAGATAAAAATTTGCAAGCTTTTGAATGTAGATATCTGTTTAAACAGCAAAACCAAACAAATCCTTATATATAGAGAATTAGAGAACAACCACTAAAATCAAGTGAATTGATTAAAAATGAAAGCAGAATAGAAACAAATAATATGAAATGGAAGAATCAATAAAACGTATTTAAATATTTATAGGATATAAAATAGAAATAATAAACACCATACCGATTAATATTTCAGTATTTTACAAAAATCCATGTGCACATGTCTTCCAGTATATCAAAAAGATTAAGGTGAATAAAACAGTTAAGAAATCACAGTAAATGATACCAAAGGATGCAGTTAATACATTTTGAAATAATATTTGAAATACCTTGTAAAAACAAATTTAATATAATATAAAATATATAGAAATTAATTACATTATTTAAAATGCACTATTAAATTAATAGATAACAGTTTAACAATATCGTCAAAATTTAGCTAAAAATACACCCTGGTGTATAAAATATAACTAAAATGGAGCTAGAAGAATTAAAAATAAGAGCAATATGAAAGATACAATTTTAGTGCTGCCATCTATTAATAATTATATTAAACATCTATCGCAAGATAAAAATTTGCAAGCTTTTGAATGTAAATAACTGTTTAAACAGCAAAACCAAACAAATCCTTATATATAGAGAATTATAAACCTAATATAAATCACACAAAGTATTTAAAACTATTGTTAATAAAATTTAAAAGCATACAATATGTTCTATTAGCTAAATTATTTAAACTAAACTAAGAGTTTAAATAATGTTAGAACATTGATAATATATAGCATATATCTATATGCTATAAAACAAAATAAATTCAGTAATAATTAATATAAATAATTATTAAAAATTATCTAAAAATTATTTTTTAATGAATTATATATAAGATATTTATAAAATGAACAGGAAATATCAAACATGTGGAAGTATATAGAAGGTTAAATAATACTTAAAATCCCATTACTTAAAACGCACAAATATAGAATGTGGATTATTTTCAGACATCCATAAAAATCCATAAAGTATGAATATGGGACATTCAAAAACATTAAACTAAGAGTGGCATACTATTAGTAATTAATATGATATTGTCCTTAGTAAATTAGAATTTAATAACAAATAATTGTAAATTAGATTAATGAATAATTAAGCTAATTATAATATTAATGAAAATCTCCAACTTACATATAAAATATCAAATCAACATCCACATAAAATACATAACAAAAAAATAGTAATAATACAAGAGCCCCGCTTTTTTTTTTTTTTTTTTTTTTTTTTTTTAAATAAATAATTAACCATTGCGTATTATCCAGACAACACCACCCTCCTCCGTACTCTAACATCTACCCACCCAACCAACCTATAATATTTTTTTTTTATATTATTTTACAATTTTTAATTTTTTATCGATATTTTTTTATTTTATAATTTTTTTTGTAATTTTGTTTACGCATGTGTTAATTTGTGTTTATAGATCATGTAAGAAAAGTACTAATTGTATATTAATGAATATATGAATTTTTTTGGAAAACCATGATTTAATGCACCATAAATTAGTTTTTTAATATTATTGTTAATTAGAGGAGAAGAACATAAACATTTTATTCTATATAAATGATTAAGTATTATATTACGAAATACAGAATGATGTAGACAAGATTTAAAATTTGTAAATGTATTAACTGTGAATTTAAATTCTTTACGTTTGTCATACAAATCTGTGATTGTTTTATTGTCTTTTATTGTAATTTTAAGATCTAAGAAGTTAATTGTATTGTTAGATAAAAGGTTTTCCGTTAATTCCAAATTAGTGGGATAATCAACTGGAAATCGAGTAATTGCAGATTGATCAGTTTCGATTAAAATGATGTCATCAATATAACGATATAAATGTAGATTATTATTAGTAAAATTGCGTTCATAATGAGATAAGTATAAGTCTGAGAGTAAACTGGAAGTACAACCGCCTTGTGGTATACCGACATGCTGTAAATATAAAGTATTATCTTGCAATATATAATTATTATAGATAATGAAGTTAGTTAAAGATTTAAAATATGCAATATCTATATAAGATGGTAATTCCAGTTTTTTATAATACTTTTTAAATAATGCATTTATAATTTTATGTAAATCTAATAGGTCTATATTATTAAAAAGATCTTTGAAGTCATATGTCGTTATATTACAAACAGAATGAAGATTTTTTAAAATCTTAACAAGTTGATAGCTATTTTTTATACAATGTGTATTATCATTGTTTGTAGTAAGTTCATATATTTGATTAAGAATTTTTAAGAGAAGTGTATTGGCTTTATTATTATATGTATTACAACCAATAGTAACAGTCCTAAATTTAATAGGAGTTTTATGAAATTTGGGAATAAGAACTAAATATGGATAATTAAAATTAGTAGATAAAATATTTAAAAGTTTATAATAACTTCGAATTTTACGATTATTTACAATAACATTTTCATTAGTTTTTTGAAAAGACTTATTAGAAGAAATAGAATTTGTAAGTAGTTGGTGATAATATGATTTACATATAATAGCATAATTGTTAGGAGATTTGTCTACATATGTAATAACGAAGTTTTTTTGTAATTTAGTAATTTGTTGGAAATAATGCTGTGTATTAATAGAAACCAAATCAGCAATATTATTTTTTAAAACCATAGTTAATTTTTCAATTACTAATATCTTCCATTGATTAAAATATTCAATAGGCTTATTATAAGAGATAGAAATTTTATAAATAAAAATATCAATATCATATGTAAACTGTTTGATAATAGATTTAACATTAAATTTAGATGGAAGTCTATATTTAGTACCATAACCCATTAGTTGTTTCAATTTAAAATCATGAACAATATCAAGATTTCCAGTGATTATATGCCCATGATCATTGTTTATGTATTTTTTTAGAGTGGGGTCTTTGCAGTTACACGGAAAAGTACTTGCAGCAGATGTATTTTTTGAAAATGTATTATAGTTAAAAATTTTTCTCCCAATTGTATTCGGATATTTAAAGGTTTTTGATATATGAAGATTATTGATAGGAAAAAAACAATTTTTATCATTAATTATAGAATTGATATTAATTTTATTAAAAATGTGATTTGAAAAAGTAATTATCATTTGAGTATTCATGTTCTGAATTTTGTGTTTTTTTTGTATATTAATATTTAAAAGATTAACCCTACTCATAATAAGGTCAAAGTAAATATCAGAGAAATGTTTAGAGAAAGATTTACTTAGAAAGACATTTAAATGTTGTACCAGCAGTTTCTTTTTAATAGCAAAGATGTTTTTACGAATTAACAACCAGTTATAATTCTCTAGGTAATTACGTTGAAGATCATTAATTTGTTTTGTGATAGATTTTTTGGAAACTACAACTGATGATGAACCCTTTCCGCGTTTATTACGTGTTGTTTTAGCATTTAAATTATGATTAAGAGTAGGATAAATTGGAGAATAATCAATATTGTTATTTATAGATGTGAAGACTTTGACAGGTCTGTTAAATACTTCACTGTTAAGTCCATAAGGATATATTGTGTTATAATATTTCATATATGATGATTCCATATAAAGACGTTCTGATTTATTTTTTAGAATTTGAAGGATTTCAATTGTCGTATTTTTAAATAGATGTTTATGAAAATGTTGAATTTCAGCTGTAGATTGTATATTTTTTGCTTTGTTATTATTAGAGTCTGATCGATGATGATTGATTCGTTTATGAATTGGACCTGATGTTTCACCAATATATTTCATATTACATAAGTTGCACTTTATACTATAAATAACATTAAATGCTTTACAAAAACTTGAATAGTTAGGATCTGAGACAATTTGTGTCTGAGCAGCGTATGGACATGTCTTGCACCGAGAATCATAGCACTTACGAAAAAATAAAGGACGAGGGGGAGAGTATAAATGGTCGCTGGATGACGATCCAGGAACAACCCAATTATTATTCCTGTACCGGGCACTACACTGCATAGATGCTAAGTGTATCTTGCCAGTATCGAGATGTTTACTAAGAACTGCCATATAAAATTTATGTATGGAAAGTGCAATAATTGCCATAAAAATAAGAAATTTTAATAATAAAAATTAATAATTTAATTAAATTAGCCTTGATTAAATAATAAAACTTGAGTATGAAAAAATATATATATACAATATTTACAATCATAGAAGCAGAACGCAGAAACAATCTTCAAATTATCCAAAACCAAATTATGATAACAACCCAAATAACGTAGATGAATAATATCAAGCAACCACTAGACTATTTTATAACAAATAAGTCTAAAAAGATCCGCATAACGTCCAAATCCTAGAACAACTATAACCATGCAAAGACAACCAAAACGCTTACCCAACTAACTACTCAGATCAAAGTAATATGAATTTAAACTAAAGCAAATTAACATTAAATCATTGAAATGAAATAATTATTGCTACCATATTAATGTATATATAAAATGATTATCTCTACAGAATTATGTAAAGCTATAGCACAAATAGAAAATATATAGGATAATATCGTACACTAACTACAAGAAAATTCAGATAAAATCATAGCTAGAAAATTAAAAAACATTAAATAAATCGTTGCAATGATAGGAATGAAAAAATTAATGGAATCCTAAAATAGGTATCAGATAACTACATGGTAGAAATCTTATTGATAATACACATAGATTGTGCGCTAATTGCAGCAATACACTGGTACCCGGCTAACCGAAAAGTACCAAAATTAATTTTAGTTAATTTGAAAATCCAGTGTAAAGAAATGGCTCTCCCCTGAGCCCCCTTCCCTCCTTTGCCGGCGCATTTACTTTATGCATACGTGCAAAGATCTAATCGATGTTTTAGTATAAAGCTTATTCATACATCATTAAAACAAAATGAGCGTAAAACCCCAGTTGGTAACGAAAAATAAATTTAAACGACATCAGACCTTTAAGAGTGTGATATTGCAGATTATGAACACAAATCACATTTCCTTAATGAGATAAAACATCCAGTCTACCTATCAAAAAAGGTCTTGTTCTGTTTCCATCATGATAATGCTACATAACGCTTCGTGTTAACTTGTTCAGGACTTCTCAAAACCCACGCATGACGTTAGCTGCATTAATTTTCCTTCGCGATTCCGGATTTTGTATGTGGAAAACCTGATTTAATATAAACACTCAACAGGACCCTATCACTGACAAGCAAATATTTTTATGCCGGTAACATCTCTGTAATGTACGTTGGTGTCAGTAGTAGCTTGCGATCTGCCCCCCATCGTGTTTAGGACACCCCTCTCCTTCTTCATACCTCCTACTGTGTGTGTTTATGTTCAGATCCTGTCATTTCATTTTCCTCCCTCATTTTTTTTTATTTTATTTATTTTTTTTTTTAATGTGAGAGTAATAATAATAGCTTTAGGGTTGTTTTTTCACTGATTTATCTCCATGTTTGGCAGGGCGGCGTTTGGCATCATGACAATATAGTCCAAAATATGAAAGATGCAGTTGTCTGATATAGAAATGTAAACAAGTAAAAATTAAATTTAAAAAATCAAAAAACCCGACTACGTAAAAAGCGAACTAATTAATTATTTCTCATCAATGTGAAACTATTTTTACTTTCTTCTATCTTGACAAGAAGAAAGTGTTGGTTTCATGAAAATTTTCGAATTCCAGTTTTCGACGGATTTATACGTTTTATGCGTCAGAGATTCCAAAAAACATGTTTTTACAAAATGTCTGTCTGTGAGTCTGTCTGTCTGCCCGTCCGTCTGTCTGTCTGTATGTGACACAAATTTTGTGGGCGCTCTATCTCAAGAACTAATGCGCAGAATTTAATAAAAAATTATATTCAGGTAGTCCCTGATATAGATTGGTGCTGATTAGTTTTTGGTGTAAATCGCCCAGCAGGTGGCGCTGCTATGTAGCATTTTTCAGGATTTCCGCAAAAGCTCTATCTCAAGAACTAATGCACGGATTTTTATAAAACTTCAGATTCTGTTAATCTTTGATATAAATTGGTACTGGTAACGTTTTGGTGCAAATCGCCCAACAGATGGCGCTGCTATGCTGCATTTTGAAGCATTTACACGATTTTCGTAATAGCTCAATCTCAAGAAATAATGTACGGATTTTCATCAAACTTCAGATTCAGTTAGTGCTTGACATGAATTGACGTTTTGCTCCTTTTGATGTAAATCGCTCAACAGGTGGCGCTGCTATGCTGCATTTTTTTTAAATTTCTGCAATAGCTCTATCTCAAGAACTAATACTTGTTTTCAACAAACTTCAGATTCAGGTATACCTGGATATGAATTAGTGCTGTTTATGCTTTGGTGCAAATCGCTCAACAGGTGGCGCTGCTATGCAGCATTTTTCACGATTTCCACAATAGCTCAATGTCCAAAACTAATGCACGGATTTTCATCAAACTTCAGATTCAGTTAGTCCTTGACATGAAATGATGTTTTGTACCTTTTCGTGTAAATCGCTCAACAGGTGGCGCTGCTGTGCTGCATTTTTTGTGATTTCCACAATAGCTCTAGCTCCAGAACTAATGCACCGATTTTCATCAAATTTCAGATTCCGGTATACCTTAATATGAATTAGTGCTGTTTGTGTTTTGGTGCAAATCGCTCAACAGGTGGCACTGCTATGCTGAATTTTTCAGAATTTCCCCTACAGCTCTATCTCAATAACTAATGCACGAATTTTCATCAAACTTCGAATTCAGGTATACTTTGATACGAATTGGTTCTAAATTGATGTAATTTCTTATACTATTTAAATGATTTAATTGACGTGATTTATATAGAAGAAAGTTTTGTGATGGCCACAACATACTAGTTTATATTACTTACCTATTTTTTTTTTATTTACTTGTATTGATGACCCTTTAATTGTGTTTAATTGTTAGCTCCTATCTATAAATACTGTTTTGATGAGGCCTATAGATGTCTATGAAGGTTAGAGTTGCAGGAAAGCTAGAGATCCTACCTACCAGGTTGTGTAATATTTAAACGGAGCTTCTGACTGTGAAATAGTCAATGAAACATCGTCTTCATTTTATAAGACCTACCCAGTGATATGACACAATAGGGGGTGTAATTTTTTCTTTTTCGTCTCTACCACCATTTTGAATTTATAAAAACAAAAACTAGCCTATAACCATCGGACGGTTAAGCCGAATCGATTGAGACCTCATTCCTTAAAATCCATCTAGCCGTTGGGATATTTTGACGGTATAAAGAAATCCACATGGGGCATTCTCACAATCTTTTGACTTTTGAGGAAAAAAATCAGTCAAAATTAAACTTGCTAAAATAACATTTTAATCTGATAGACGAATGCCTTAATGATTCAAAATAAAGAAAAAAATGGTCAGCAGCGAAATTTTTTTTATTTAACTGAGGTTTAAGTTAAACTTGCGAGTTTATTTTTCCTTACCATTTTACCCCTATAACTTTTTATTTTTTTCTAAATATTTACTTATAATGAATTTTAATATTACCCACAGGACATTCAAATAAGAAATAATAACAATGTAGTACCTTTAATGCAGAATTTTTGTATAACATTGTTTTAAAGGGGTGTTAAAGAAGGGACGGTAAGGTTAAAAAAAGGGACGAAATGGTAAAAAAAAAGGGGGCGGCAAGGATGGAACGTTAAGGAAAATTACCACCTATTTTTAGGAAAATCATGTTAAGACTAAGTGATAGCCACAATGTTCATTGATTTTTCGAAACAGTTGTTAACATTGGATTAAATTAATTTTTTTTTTTTATTATTTACCTCGAAAAGTGCAGGAATAAACCTTGGGGACGGTGAGACTACCAATAAAGCCACGATGCTTGAAATTGATATTTAAATGCTGATTTAAATTCTACAGTAAATTTCCTGCCAAAGAATTTCAGACATTATTTCTCTAGCATACTTCTGCATGAGAAAAAACTTGAAAAAAAATTCTGTGGCTGCATCTGAAATGATTTTCTGTGTAATTTTAGAAGAGGGATGGCAAGGAATCTAAAACCCAGGGACTATTATTTATAAAAATAATAACAACCCTAAAAATGTGTGCAGGTTAATTTTTAGCTATATATTTGTATAAAACAATAGTTCCAGTTTCAGAAAAAAATTACATCGAATTATTTTTATTGAAACAATTTTATCCAGGCAGCTCCAAACTTAACTAGTCGGATGTACCAATCCCAAAACTTTCTTCTATCTCATACATGTTAATACTTCAAAATTCGCTATCACACTGCCAAAATTAAATGGCAATCTATGCATCTCATGAGGATTCTAACGATATGAAGTTCCGTGCATTAGTTCTTGAGATATGACTATCGCTGAAATCGTCTAAATTCAGCAAAATGCTGCCTAGCAGCGCCACCTATTGGGTGATTTATACCAAATCCTAATCAGCAACAATTTATGTCAACGTCTGACTGAATCTGAAGTTTGGAGAAAATCCGTACATTAGTTTTTGAGATAGAGCAATAGCGAAAATCGTGAAAATTTCTGCATAGCAGCGCCACCTATTGGGTGATTAACACCAAAACCTAATTAACAAAACAACTTGTGTCAACATACAACTAAATCTGAAGTTAGATGAAAATTGGTCCATTAGTTCTATTGATAGAGCTATTGAGGCAATCGTGGAAAAGGCAGCAGAGAAGCGCCACCTGTTGGGCGATTTACACCAACACCTAATCAGTAGCAAGTCATATCAAGGACTAACTTAATCTGAAGTTTGATGAAAATCCGTGCGTTAGTTCTTAAAATAGAGCTATTGGGGAAATCGTGTAAATCCTGCAAAATTCATCGTAACAGCGCCACATGTTGGGCGATTTACATCAAAACGTAAGCATCATCAATTCATATTAAGGACTAACTAAATCTGAAGTTTGATCAAAATCCGTGCATTAGTTCTTGAGATAGAGCTATTGCGAAAATCTTGAAAAATGCAGCATTGCAGCGCCACCTGTTGAGCGATTTACACCAAAAACTAATCAGCATCAATTTGTATTAGGCACTAACTGAATATCAATTTTTATTAAATTCCGTGCATTAGTTCTTGAGATAGAGCGCCCACAAAATTTGTGTCACATACACACAGACAGACAGACAGACAGACAGACAGACTCACAGAGTCACAGACAGACATTTTGTAAAAACATGTTTTTTGGAATCTCTGACCCCTAAAACGTGTAAATCCGTCGAAAACCGGAATTCGAAAATTTTCATGAATCCAATACTTTCTTCTTGTAAAGATAGAAGAAAGTAAAAATCAGCCTCAGAACACAGGAAGGTATAGGAGTTTTCCAGGTGTTTGGAGCCCCAACATCGTCCAAAACTTATTTATCTCGTTAATATTGTTTTGCAATCATGCAATGGGATGTTTCCCAGTATATGAATTAAAAAAAAACTCAAAAAAGTGTATTAAAATAAAAATTATTATTCAGGGACATGAAAATCAAAAGATTGTGAGAATGCCTTACACACATACGCATGAAACATGAAACACACAACCCTTTTGGCAGTCGGGTAAAAATAAGAAATAATATAAATCCAAAAATATACTGCTATCAGCTTTTGTCATATTGGAGAATTGAAATATTTTATTCGCTTTTCCGCAAAGAGGGTTTTGCCTCTCTGCATGCCCCATTTAAGGATGTACTTGAATATTTTTCCACCCTCAAGAGCTCGAAATTTTCTGATACATTTTCAGACTCATTTTTAAAAGTAAAAACATGAAACTTGCTGACGTGATTTTTGAAGAGTTATATAAGCGGCCGTGTGCTTTCATTTTTCGCTCAATCAATTAGAATTTGATTTATAAATAATTATTTTCTCAGTATGACCATTATTTTCGTTTCCAGCTCTCTCGCTCCGGGAAATTTGCTTCAAAACGCCAACTTTGACAGCGTTTTTTGCAATATATCCTACTTTTATCAAAAAATCGGCAAGCACGGCACATTATATAGTTTCTGAATAAGAGAATATGACAATTGGACGAGTTTCAGAACAAAACTTAATAAGAAAAAGAGCAGTTTGGATTTGAGTACACCCTTAAGATAATTTTTATGCACATAAACATAAAAGAAGCGTATAGAGCCCAAAATTGCCTTCCACGGAAATCCACGCAGGAAGCGACGACCGCCTCCTCTTCCTAATCAAAAATCTTTAGTTCCTTTTTCTCCTAGTGTTTAATTATTTTCAGAAGAATAACTTTTATTTTATTATTCAAATTGGCAGAAGAAAATAAACTTTAGTTAATCAATTTTAAAATCGAGAAATGATAAAAGGGCCTCTTATTTCCTCCCCCTCCCTCCACTTATCGGCCCCCATGCTTTGTTCATACAGGAAAAAATATAATCAATGTTTTCATATAATCATTACCACTGACAAGCAAATATTTTTTATCCCGGTATCATCTCTTTAACCCTTGAATGCGTGATTTTTTATTTTGTTTCGAAAAAATTATATATGATTCTCTGAAAGGTTTATTACACAGGAAAAATAATGAAAAAAATCAAAGATACATTTTTCATATGATACGTCAATCTTTTCTTCTGTTGCACATCTGCAATATAAGTAAAAACTACTGTCGTGTGGATGTTTTACGCTAAAATATTGCATATTAGTAAATATTTTAATAAGTATGTTTCCAAATATCTTATTTTATATAATTATTTATTTTATAAAACTTAACCTTTAACCCTTTAATTCCCATGTTAGAGTATGTTCTAGAAATTACGTAGTTCAGAGAATCTGATTTTACACCAGAAAGTTTCAATGGTTAATTTCGTTTTATTTAAATACGGAATGCCTGTAATTAATTAAAGCAAATATTGCTATTTTAATTTTCTGGTGTGAATTAGGTATATACTAATAAGAAAATCTATTAAATTCAAAACACTGTTCTTTGCATATATTTGTTGTTTGCTGTTGTGCGCAAAGCTGCGCTCTAAAGGGTTAAGTATATGATGGTGTCAGTAGTAAATCGCGATCTGCTCCCATCGTGTTTTGGTCCTTTCTCCTTCTTCATATCTTCTCCTGAGTGTGTTATGTTCAGATCCAGTCATTTCAGTTCTCTCCTTTTTCTTTTTCTTAGGGCAGAGTAATAATAACAGAAGGACAAAAACTTAAGCTCCAGGGATGTTTTTTCCCTTTGATTTAACTCCATGTTTGACATCATGACAATGTATGTTCAAAAAATGAAAGATGCAATTGCCTGATAAATTTTGTAAATTCATAAAAGAATGCATGAGTATAGACAAGGCTGGGAGCACCACTGGCCCTCCCTTAATTTTGAAATTTAATTAACTAAGTTTACTTTGTCGCTATGATCATTCTGGAGAGAAAAAAAAAAAAGTGTAAAATTCATTCTACACGGAGTGACTTAAAATAAACAAACAGTAAGGTGAGAAAAGAAGTTAACGATATTTCGTCAAGGTATCTCCGCTGCTTTAAAATCCCTGTAAAAATCATTTCTTTTTTTTTTTTTTTTTTTTTTTTTTTTGCATGCATGCATGCATGTTTTGTTTTTCAAGTTATTTTAAACGGAGGTGTAGACGAAAAAGATAGTACTGTATCAATTCTTCTTTTTGAAATATACTAATAGAAAATTTGTTGAATGTCTAAACTTTTTAATTGTTAAATTTCTTTTTTCCTTTTTATGTTTATATATTTAAAAGCTAGTCTGGCACTAGTTGTTTTGTCATTAGCTTATTTCATGTTTATATTCTCTATTTGTTTTTTCGTCACATGTGCTCCAAAAACTTACCTTTCTCCATATTTCACCATATATCATCGGCACCCATGTAAACACATTTATTATTTTATTGCATTAATAATAATAATAATAATAATAATAATAATAATAATAATAATAATAATAATATATGTATATATGTATGTATGTATATATATATATATATATATATATATATATATATATATATATATATATATATAACCATTAATTAAACATTACTGACCATCATCAATGATTGTGATATTATGAATGAATTTACAACAATACAGTGTCCCCAAACACACTGAATGGATACCAAAAACATAATAAACAAGCTGCTATGTATAAAATAAAGTCCCTTGTGCTATATAACAAGAATTAATAATGAAGAAAAAAAGAAGAATATGGATTTTGATAAAATAATTGAAAAGCTTATATATTGAATTACGTTATCAAGAGTACAGAATTCAAAGCAAAATCAGTCGTTTTCTGTGAAAAAAAAAGCTAAAAGCTGAATTTTTTTTTCTCCTGTACTCTAACGACCCAATATAACCAAGAGAATAGTTTCAAGATGAAAACAGAATAAAATTAAATGCTATGAAATGGAAAAAGCAATACAACCTTTTAAATAATTAATTTATAGCAAGGGAAAATAGTAATACTGCACAAAATACCTAATAAAATCCCAGTTATTTTATCCAAATACACATCAGCACATGGTATCCAAAAGCTCGATAAGTTTAAGGTTACAGTTAAGTTAACACAGATTTTAAAACCTAATGTATACAGTTAATCTATTTTGAAATACCGTGATAAATGCAATTAAAATAATATAAATTGAAAATAATTACATAATAAGTAAATTACCTCTTAACACTTTTAAATTTTTTTTAATTTCTTAACTAAAATAAAAAACACCAAAACTATAAGTTTACAAAATCGCAAATAGCCAACATTAAGCTCCACCATGTGTTAAAAATTGATATTATTACTCTATTCGAAGCATCAGACAGAATCCAATTTAAATTATAGTGCTGCCATCTATGATATTAACTTGAAACTAATATGAACAAATTGTCATAAGATTATGCTATTATAAGTTAATATTCATAATATATCAACTGCTATAGCCCAACAAATCCTAATATAAAAATACCATATTATATTTCGTTATTCATATAAATATTAAATAAATACAAATGTTAATAGAATTATTACAATATATTCTACTACCATACCCAATTAATCTATACGGAAAATTTAAATAATTTCAAAACAATAATAATATAGTATAGCAATATGCTGTAAAACTAAATAATTTATATAAAAAAATTATATATAATAAAAATATAAACTATAAGAAATACTTTTAAATATAAAAAAATTAATTAATAAAATGAACAGGAAGAGAAAAAAAAAAAAAAAAAAAAAAAAAAAGGAGGTTGATATAATTATGTCAGAATCTTCATTTCCCAATTGCCTAATGATAACAAATAAATTGTGTGGTTTATTTTCATATTAACCATAAAAAACTAAAAAATATGAATATGGGATTAACATTCACATAAAACCGTTAATTAATCATTTAATACTAAGTTCAAAATTAAACATTATTAAAAGTACAGAGGAATAATAAAAAACTAATAACCCAATTTTAATACAAACTGTAATATCATTAGTTATATCAAATAAACTTATATGTATATATATTTAATTACGAAACAAATTATAAATGCGAAAAGAATAAATTTAAATAATAAGATTTAATACTGAAAACAAAATTAAATTTATTGTTTGTACATGCTTGACAGATGGCCATACCGTTTTAATAATTTGAAATTTTGAGCTATTGAAAAATACGTAAAAGACAATATATATATCATCAATGGGATTTGAAATTATCAAGATTGAACCCCATTGTTACGAACTGCTATTAAACTTTTTTTTAAAGGGAAGATAATAAATATATCATCAAATATAAGGTGAGTTCATTAATGGAGATAATAATGATGGCAATATGATTTGTTTTTTAAAATTATATTTATCGAAGTAACTCGAAAAATCGCTTTTGAATTTATATGATTACAGCATATGTTACATAACTATTTTTGACTAATACTTCAAAGAAATTACATAACAATAACAATCTTATATTTTAACATTTTCGAGACTAACGGGACTTGAAAGTACCG